>PPMA02000009.1:0-330821 GCA_003707865.2 Komagataea pratensis
CGCTCGTCCCTTTGGGTCTCAAAGAATTGAGTGAGTCCCTAATTGCAGGACTCCAGTGGACAGTCTCAGGTCGGTTTCAACTACGCTTTGTCCTTTGTCTTGAGATGATCGTACTGATTAATTAGATAATTACCGATCCTGCATGAAAAAAATTGGGTGCGTAAAAATAAGCTTAATTTCAAAAGATTTTTTTTTTTTGAGCGGCTTGGCCAAGTTTAATTTCGACGAATAAAGAGAGAGGATTAAAAAAGTTAAAACTCTTTGTGGATATTGGGCAGACATTCGACTTGCTGAAGAGTGCTGATTGTTTGGCCGGCACCTGTAGGTTTGCCAAACTCCAATACAAGAGAACACGTCGTTGGCAGCGTAATTCTATTGGCTCTGAATAATAATCATGTCACAGATTTATATAATGAGTTCAAAATGCATTTTGAGATTGGTCCATTTAGTAGTTGTGGTGATATATTACAACAGTTGCTAGCAACAAATTAAAATAAAGAATATAATGATGGTCGACACTCGCGGTGGAAGTTACTAGGCGAAGACCCCTTTACCATGAGATCCACGCTCGTCTAGTACTTTACTGACTTAATGGCGAGTTGAGCTCATTCGTCAAGCTTCATTGTAATTTGTTACCATTGCGAGTTTGACATAGTAGACTCCTCTTACAAAAATCCCAGAATATCATCATTGGGCAGTTCTCTAATTGGCCCCGCTACTTCTTCACCTGCTATTATCTTTCACCACATTTCTGCTTGAAGTTCATAAAGCCCTTAGTCTCGGGATTCGGACACGGACATCGTGGATTTACGAATTGAAAACAAGCATTTGTTCTGAAAACTGTATAATTTGGCGGAATTGGCACTCGTATGATATGAGAATATGCTCTAATTTAGCTCCAAGACATGAGGTCTTTGATCGACTTAAAGTCTTTCCAACATCTGCTGATTTGTGATCACTGATTAAGGCTAAATAGTACTTGGTCTATTTGAGACTAAGGTATCAGTAATTAATATATGGTAGACCGCAGTATGAACATTGAAGCGAACAGTTTTTCTAAATGGTACCGTCTTCCGTTTTTTAAGGTTTTGACAAGATCTTTTCGAGAATAAAAGAGGGCACAGCTTGGCACCCGGCAAAATGAAAAATCCAGATCTGAAAGGATTCGAATCCCATGAAGCTGTGTCTTGAATCTAATTGGCAATTGCCCATGGCAGAATGTGAACAGTGAGCCCACAGCTGTGACTGTGCTCATTGTTTTGGACTTAAGTACGCCTCCATTCAGAAATTAGGAGGATTCTGCTCTTCGATTTCTGCGAGAGATCGCAAAGATAATGTAGATCATTCAGAAGGGGTTCAATTGCAAAAAGCCGTTGAACTGCATAAATTGCTTTTCCCACTTCAGGTCCGGCATCCCAACGAATCAGAGCTGCCATCATCGAAAACCGGGTGTCCTTATAATTGGAATATGGAAAGTTCGTGCATCGGATTGGCGATTATGGGGAGCTACTGGTGTTTGTTCTGCATTATGTTGAGTATTAATCTACCTAAACATGCATCACTGCTTTTATCATCGTTTGTAAAAGGATGATTTCTACAGTTTTCAGATGAGGTCTATGGCTTGAGCTCTTTTTTGTACATGATACTCAATTTTATATAAAGGGAGGAACAGAAGGTTTTATTCAAGATTGGCTTTATCAAATGTATCGCCAACATCATCAAAATGTCCGACTTCGACGAGAAAGACATCGAAAAGAATGAAACCGTTCAGAGCTCCCACAGTCACTCAGAAGACGTGAAGTCCACTGCCAACCCCTTGGAATCCAAACCAATCATCGATGGCTTGGAGCGTTATAGTGACAGCTACAGTTCACGAGGTGTTAGAAGAATGGAGAAGCTGAAGCGTGTGATGGATGAGACTAAGAAAGGTAAGATGATCAGAATCATCTTCTGTGGTTGTATTATTCTTGTGTCTTTTGTGTTGGCACTTGATGGTTCCACTACTTTCAATTATCAACCATATGCTACTTCTTCTTTTGGTCACCATTCGATGCTTTCAACGCTGTCTATCGCTACAAGTATCATGTCTTCTGTGTCAAAGCCAATTATTGCTAAGATTGCGGATGTCACATCTAGACCAACCACATATATCATTATCTTGACCTTATATACTATGGGTTATATCATTTGTGCTGCTGCCAGTTCAATTTCCGCTTATATTGTGGGAAGTGTGTTCGTTACTATTGGGAGTTCAAATATTGATTTAATCAATTCTATCTCATTGGCAGATATCACACCTTTGAAGTACAGAGGTTTCATGTTTGGTTGTACCACTGTTCCTTATTTGATCACCACCTGGATCGCTGGTGGGATTGTGAATCATTTTATTAGTACGAACTGGAGATGGGGTTACGGTATGTTTTCAATCTTGATGCCTGGTGTTTTGCTACCATGTATTTTGTTGATGATCTATTTGGAACATTATGCACAGACTGTTTTTCCTGACGAAGAGAAGAACAAGAAGAAGATTCAATGGACTCCAAAGAATGTAATGAAACAGATTGGAATTTATTCTTTGGAAGGTGATTTGATTGGTATGATCCTTATGGCTTTTGGTTGGTCATTATTATTATTGCCCTTCTCATTATACTCTTCAGCTATTGGTGGATACTCTAATCCTTCATTGATTGCTATGTTTGTTGTTGGTGCTATCTTATTAATCGCTTATGCTGTCTACGAGTTATGGTTTGCCCCATATCCATCAATGCCAAAACGGGTCTTAGTCAACAGAACATTCATTGTCGCAGTCATCGTTGATTTCTTCTACTTGGCTGGTGAGTACATGTTAATTTTATACTTATCATCATATGTTGGTGTTATCAAGGCTTGGTCTTATACTAACTGGACATATTTCAATAATACCTTGACAATGAGTATCTGTTTCTTTGGGTTCTTCGTTGGTGTTGCTCAAAGAATCACACATCGTACCAAATTCATCCAAGTCTTTGGTCTTCTCATTCAGGTCATTGCTATGATTGTCGCCCTATGGGCTCGTTATGAGAATGCTTCTACCTCTGCATTAGTTTGGGTTCAGATCTTGTTAGGTATGGGTGGTGCTTGTTCTAATATTGGTTCCCAGGTTGCATCTCAGGCTTCTGTTCCTCATCAAGATGTTGCTTTGGTTATTGCTCTATTGTTACAATGGTCAACCATTGGTGGTGCTATCGCTAGTGCTATTGCAGGTGCCCTTTGGGAGACTAAATTGCCAAATGCTTTGAGAACTTATCTACCTTCAAGTGTGAGTGATGATGAAGTGTATGCTCTTTATGCTGATTATTCTGCTATTCAGGAATACCCAATGGGTTCTGAAGTCAGAGATGGTTCTATCGAAGCATATAATCATGTTGTGTATTACTTATTTGCTGTTGCTTTGGGTTTCACTGTTATTGCGTTAGTTGCTGCTTTCTTCCAGAAGAACTACTATTTGGGTGACAGTCAAAATGGTATTGAGACTGATGATCAAGTCAGGCTTCCAAAGAATAGATTCGAGAAGGTTTTGAACTGGTTGGATAATCCATTCACTTACAAGAAGCATAAAGAAGAAGCAGAGAGAAAATTCGCTGAGCAGAATCTTGCACAGGAGTCCAAAGATGAATCCAACTTGTCTTGAAGGTCTATAATTTTGAATATAGTATTGTTTGTTTACGAAGTCACTGTAGATTCGGGAAACGAGGCTTTATTTCGTAAGAAATTCGTATGGCCCCAAGACAATTCAAATAAATTATGTTCTTCGAATTGTAGAAAGAGTCTGCCTAGAATTGAACAACGCCTGGACTTACAAACTTCTGCCAGAAAGATAGTGATGAAAGGGTAGAAGAGAACCTGTAGGTGGTAACAACATCAGTAAGATACAGAACCACTGTTGACATTACGATATAGTCAATATCCCCTCGAATAAGACTCACTTATAATTCACATTTCACAAGAGTATCCGGTTTTCCGTATTCCAAGATCTTTATTTCAATTTAACCATAAAAGCGACAATCAACTGTCTTTTTTTGCATATCAAACACTGACCAATGAAAGCCTTTGATTTCAAAACAAGTGTTTATTCAACCTTTCAAGATTTTTGACTGTAGGTATTATACAATTCCTCAGTTTGTTGCATTTTTTTAATAACTCTTTTGTTAGGAGGAAATGTTCAATTATGGTTGACGCATAAGGGTCCTCTCAATATTCCGAAATTCGAACTGCAGAGGATTGGTTATCGCAATAATTTTGAGCGAAGAGGTATGTTATTGATGTGACTCCTTTGAACTTTCCCTTGGTGTATAAATACCGTTAGGCATGCCAGTTTGAATGATCCTAGGCCTCTGATCTTTTAGATAATAGAGATTAGTAAGAATCATAATGTCCAGTGATTCCATCCGCAACAAAGACGTTGAGATGGGTCAGGAAAAGGTTGCCGCCGACCTTAGCGATGCTGAATCAGGAAATTCGCCAGATCGTGAACTAACAACCATCCTCCGAGACCTGGAGAGCTACAGTGACGCTTACAACTCCAGAGGACTCAGAAGAATGAAGAAATTAAAGAGAGTCATGGATGAGACTAAGAAAGGTAAGCAAACCAGAATCCTTTTCTGTGCAGCTATCATTGTTGTTGCTTCACCACTGCCAGTTACGGACCGTACGCTACTTCAGCATTTGGCCATCACTCCATGTTGTTCACTTTTCCATCTGCCAGTATCATGTCTTCTGTTTCCAAACCAATCATTGCCAAAATCGCAGGCGTTACTTCCAGAAGTACCATTTCTGCCTATGTTGTCGGAAAGTGCCTTTGTGACTATCGGAAGTTCCAGTATCAGTCAGTTTCATGAACACTATCGTCTTGGCAGATATCACGCCTTTAAAATATCGTGCCTTTATGTATGCTTGTTGCACAGCTCCATATTTGGTGACAACGTGGATTAGTGGTGATATTGCCGGTTATTTTATCTCGTTGAATTGGAGATGGGGATACGGGATGTTTGCGATCTAGATGCCTGGTGTGTTGACTCCTTTTATTTTGTTGATTGTTTATTTGGAGCATTAGGCGGCACAGAGTGTGTTCCCTGAAGAGAAGACTGATGTTGTTAAACCAAAGAAAGACTTGAAATATGTTGGGTTGAAATCCTATCAGTACTTTCTGGAAGCTGATGTTGGTGGTATGATATTGATGGCATTCGGCTGGTCTTTGTTATTATTACCATTTTCACTGAAATCTTCTGCAAAGGGTGGTTATTCCAATCCTTCATCGATTGCCATGTTTGTTGTTAGTAGTCTTTGTTTGATTATGTACGTGATTTATTAATTGAAGTTTGCACAATATCTCTCAATGCCAAAGATGGTCTCAGTCAACAGAACATTTATTGTCGCAGTCATCGTTGATTTCTTCTACTTGGCAGGTGAATACATGTTGATCTTATACTTATCTTCATACGTTGGTGTTATCAAAGATTGGTCTTACAGAGACTGGACATATTTCAACAACACATTAACCATCTCCATTTGTTTCTTTGGTTTGATTGTTGGTATCTTTCAAAGAATCAGTCATCTTACAAAATTCATTCAAGTTTTTGGGTTGATTATCCAAGCCGTGGTCATGAATATTGCGTTATGGGCCTGTTATGAGAATGCTTCCACTGTTGCTTTGGTCTGGGTTCCGATCTTGTCAGGTATGGGTGGTGTGCGTTCCAGAATCGGTTCTCAAGTCGCCTCTCAGGCTTCTGTTCCTCATCAGGATGTTTCAATGGTCATTGCATTGTTACTGCAATGATCAACTATCGGAGGTGCTATTGCTGGCGCCATCGCTGGTGCTATCTGGGAATGCAAACTTCCTGGTGCTTTGAGAGAATACTTGCCATCAAGTGTCTCTGATGAGCAAGTCACATTATTGTTCTCAAGTTACGCTGCTATTCAAGAATTCCCAATGGGTTCTGAAATCAGAGACGAAGCTATTACAGCATATAATCATGTTGTATATTGTCTATTTGCTGTGGCATTGGGGTTCACTGTTGTTGCATTGGTTGCTGCATTCTTCCAAAAGAATTATTATCTAGGTGATAGTCAGAATGGAATTGAGACTGATGATCAAGACAGGGAACCAAAAAATAAGTTTGAAAGATTCATGAATTGGATGGATAATCCATTTGCTTATTATAAAAATAAGAAATTGAATGGTGAAAAGGTGCAGCATCCTGGATCACAGGTGTCTATAATTGAATAAACTAGATTGTGAAGAATTTGTACATATCAGCTAGGAATTGAATAAACATCTTTATATGATTTTGAAAATGCAATGTAATAGGTAATTATCAAGTGGAATGCTATCATGCCTTTAATTCTTTCTCTCTGGCAACATCAAAGATCGTATATGACTCAATCAGGATTCGATTCAACTTATGAATGATATCTTCATTATTCAATAACTGCTCATATAAATCAGCCTCGTCTTGTCTCTCCTTTTCTAGCTTCACTCTCACATCAGTAACGTACTCCAAGTTCTCATTCTCGTCATTGAACCTTTTCTCTTGTATCAGTTCTATCAAATTATCTATGTTTTCTTCATACTCTTCATTCACCTGTCGAATCTCTATATTGTATTTCCTCTTCTCTTCAAGGATCTCTTTCAATCTAGCATTCTGCTTCACTAATATCCACTCTTGTTGTTTTAAATCCTTAGGCACTTCGTCTTCACCTTCCCCTTTCTTATCAGCATTCCCATTTCTCGTCTCATGTTTGAATTTCTCTGAGTTCGTTTCATAGTTCCGTAAAAAATTCTCAATGTGTTGAATAGCGGACCCATAATCTGGATTCTCCTTGTTGAGGATACGTATTATATCATCGACGTGTTTGACGATGTTATTCTTTAACTTGTCACCTTTTGCTGAAACCTCTTCTAAATCATGAATAACTTTCTCTAATCTGTTGAGATTTTCATACTGTGGAATATAATTGATTCCGCTCATCTCTCAAACAGGTCTTCAGATCTTGAGCTCAATGGAGTGGCGGTTTATTTGTCAAAGGGACAGAATTCACTAATATTTCAAAAGATCGAATTTTCGTTTGTTATTGTTTTTTACGTAATCCGATTCTCAAATCTCAAACCCGGGGATGTGCTCCCGGTTAGGAAACTGCTCGGAACTCGCCAAACTGTGCTCTTTGCTGCCTATTCTCAAAACTATGGGGCTTCACTTTCAATTTAGACAGTACAATTTAGTGTGTTTGTTCGTGATGGGTACTGGCAATACTACTGCACTGTTGAAAAGAACCATATTTTTATAAGTTCATGTAGAAAGTGCTAAAAAATGTCTCACCTTGAAACGAGACCTCATCGAGAAAATTTCAAAAAAAATACGAAAGATAACAATTCGATCTTTTGTACTCGCTTGGATATTTCGTGCAGCCAACAGTCAGGTACTTGATTGAGCTAAATCACTACATTATCGAGTCTATAAGCGTCACAGAATTGCAAATTTTATACAACCTTCTCCAATATGCTGCCGTCAGACACGCCCAATTCCACTTCCCACAGCAGAAGACGCTCTTCAGTATACAACTCATTTCAAGATATGCTCAGCGCAGGGGGGCCCAACTCCATCAACAACTTCGCATCATCATATTCCAGATCAGCCCAATTCATCCAGGCTGATTTTGATGTCAGTGCAGAAAGACCCAAGACACTGGAGATTGGTGCAACTTACACAGAGAGTAGTTCATTGATCAACCATCATGATGGAGATATACAGACATATCAGCCACTTCAAGGCGATGTGGCGGTGACAAGTGAGGATGATGATGATAGAAGCACAAGATCTGTGATTTTGAAGGACACTGGGACGAGTACTGCTCCACAGACGATATTCAATGGGATTAATACGTTGATTGGAATTGGTCTCTTAGCATTGCCTTTGGGTTTGCATTATGCTGGTTGGGTGTTTGGTTCTATCATTTTGGCATCGTGTGCGTTGAGTACGCAGTACACAGCAAAGATTCTTGCTAGATGTATGAAGAAGGATGAGAATTTGAAAACATATGGTGATATTGCCTATTACAGTTTTGGCAGAGTTGCTTATATTCTCACTGTTGGTATATTTACTATTGATTTGTTGAGTGCTGGTACTTCAATGATCATTATCTTTGCTGATTCATTCAACGCATTGACTGGTATTGATAAGTTTATTTTCAAGTCCATTATTTGTGTGCTGTTTTTCATTTCTAGTTTCCTTGAGTTGAGAATCCTGTCACATTTCAGTTTAGTTGGTATCATTTGCACTTCATTGATTGTTGTCACTGTCTTGTTCTGTGGTTTCAGGAAATCAGAAGCACCAGGTTCATTGATTGAGATTTCTCCAACTGCATTATGGCCAGGAAGTTTGTTGAATTTGTTATTAAGTATTGGTATCTTCATGTCTCCATTTGGTGGGCATGCCATCTTCCCTGAGTTATACAGAGATATGCAACATCCTCACAAATATGAACATTCATGTTTCACTATCTTTTCATTTACATGGTTGATTGACTACGTTATGGCTTCTTTGGGTTATTTGATGTTTGGTCGTGATATCACTGATCAAGTTACTAAGTCAATCATGAATGAGAAGGGATTTCCTCCATGGATCAAGATTGTGATTGCTGTTTTCATGGGTATTTTGCCAGTCTCAAAAGGCCCTTTGATCTTAAGACCTTTGATCACAATGGTTGATCAAGTCACTCTAAACAAAGTACATCACGATTCTACCAAATCGAACAACAATCATATCATCAGATTCATGAACAGATTTGCCGTTGTCTGTGTATTCTTCATCACTGCTTTAGTCTTCACTGATTTTGGTAAGATCATGTCTTTCTTGGGCAGTGCTATTTGTTTTGCAGTTTGCCTCATTTTCCCATTGTCCTTCTACTTGAAGCTATACTATGCCGAACTTTCACCACTGCAGAAGGCCCTTTACCTCACTAGTATCTTCATCGCCATACTTTTGGCAGTTTCTGGTACTATTGCCGTTGCCATTGCATAGTTGATACCCACATTTAAATGTTGATTCAGTTCTGTGATTGCCAAATGCGGTAAATACCAACCCACATCATCAACACATCATATAAATATTTAAACCAATGCATTTTATTTTTACTTCTTTCCAACCCACGCACCACTCATTTCTCAAGCGCCCAGCTCACACAATGCTTCTCGACCAGGAGGCACTAATCAAACAACACTCCGGTGTCTCCACTGTCTGGTAAGTGCTCTTTTCAACTGCTCCAATATCACTGTTCTAGTTCTAACCGCTGAACTCCAGGTTGGTCTCCACACTAGGAAGCAAATCAAACTACAAAAGAATCAGTAAGAAGGACATCCAGTCCGTGTCCATCCCGCAGACATGCAACATGATCAAGAATCCTTCTCAGCCAATGGCGCTTCGTTTGACGTCGAACTTGTTGTATGGAGTCGCGTTGATCTACAGGCAGAAGACCGATTATTTGAACAATGACGCCATTATGATCAAGACAAGGATCCAGAGAGATGCATTATATGGGAACAAGAACGCAGATAGGTTGTTGCTTGGAGCTGGAAGAAACACGATTTTGAAGATGTCTAAAACTGATGGTGGTACTGGATCTGGAAGCTCTGTTGGTGATGGTCAGAATCGTCAAGTTTTACTTAATGATGATCCAATGTTCAATATCCAGACGAGTTTGTTACCTTCAATGGAAGGTTTGGATTTCTTTCACAAAACGCACAGTCCTTCAGAATTGGCTAAATTACAGAGAAAAAATGGGATTAGAGAGGCTGATGTTGAGAACAATACTGTTAGTTTGATGATTCCTTCATCTCAGACTTCAGATCCTTTTGCGTTTGGTAGAAAACAAGTCGTGGATGAATTGGATGGAAATAATAATGTTCCTGAGTTTGCATTTGATGAAGATGGGTTATTGTTAGATCTAGATATTTCTGCTTCTGGTGATCAGCCAAATCCAGGTCAACCACAACAGCCACGATACCATGATGATGACTTTGGTATTGACTTAGACTTTGGTTATGATGAGGATCTTGTACCTAACCCAAAAGCTAATAATGATGTTGAAAATCTTGGAGAAATGAATGAGATCATTGAAGAACGTCCTGGTGATGCTCAAGAAAACAACAATCCAACCATCGTGCAAAAATCAAAAAAGACCAGAAAGAGAAAATCTGTTAGAATATCTAGTGTTAGAATCATAGTTGATCAGCCAATTAGTTTATTCACCGATGATTTAAGATCAGCCAGAGATAACTATATTCAAAACATGGGAAGACCAGTCACCAAGAAGCAAAAACTCGACACTAAATTACAAAAACTTCGCACATTCATTGACACATCTTCATACCTACCTACATTCCAATCAACGATCCCACCAATTGAGATCAATCGTGGCAGACCACATCGTCGTGCTAATGATGATGAAGATTTTGTTGATGGATTAATGAGAGATCGTGGTTCTAGCTATTCTATTGAAGTAAGAAGAAATGCGTCATTGGACAGAAGACAATCAAGATCGAGTATTTCATCATTCCAGTTACCATTGAATCAAGAACCACAGCCTGCTCCAGGTGATGATATGGATCAATTCAACAATGATGATTATTTTGAAATTGATATTGGGTATGATGATCAACTTGTTCCTATTGATAAAGGTGGTGTCGCTGGTGATGTGAGTCAGGACAGAAGTTCCAGAAAGAGATCATCATCCACTTTGAGGAGGTTTGAAACTGTCCTGGAGGATCACGTTATGGATTTTGATATTGATTTGGATGAAGATCCATATCGAGTCCCTGGTGATGGTTTCAATAACAGATCAGCTTCAAGATCATCCAATTTTGCTATTACTTCTTCGCAAATACGTATGCACGCTGAACTGAATCCTGAAGAAATTAACTCGAAGTATGGGAAACAAACATTGAAGTTTTTGAAATACATTGAGACTAGATGTATGGAAGAAAATACTAATTCCGTTACATTTGAAGAATTGATTCATCAACAGTCTAGAAGGTCTATTATTGTCAAGTCATTTTATGAAATTTTACAATTGACTACCTTGAACCAATTTGAGATTGAAGTTAGTCAACCTAAGAACAACCAGTTCGATTTAATGGATGCATCTGAATTTAGAATCATACTTTGAAAGAAACCGTGATCTATTTTAGATATTTCCCCCATAGCTAATTAATTAATAACCACTACAGTACAGAAGAAGAAATGAAAGTAATTTTATTTTTATACATGTAAAGTATAACACACAACGGTCCATTCAGTAAAAAAGAAATACTCAGAAGCGTCTTGGATCAAGTACAACACTGAACAGAGAATTAAAGATAAAACAAAAACAAGCTAAAAACAAAAGGAGTACATAGGTTAAAAAACAGTCAATAGAACTAAAACAAATCAGAATTAATTATGTCAAGTTCCTAACTTTTTTAACGAGCAGCAGCTGGTTCAACTTGTTCTTGTTCTTGTTCTTCGGCTTCAGCCCATTCGGCTTCAGCAGCTTCATGTTCACCTTCATCGTAGACATCTTCAGCAGTTTGGTGCAAAGATAAGGCTGGTCTGACTTGGGCTTGGTCCAAAGTCCATGAGGCCAAAGCGTTTTCAGCATCAATGATGATTTGCTTGGAGGCTTCATAACCATCGTAAGCTGGTCTGGTTTCACCTGGAGTGACTGGAGAATCATCTAATAATTCTAATAAAGCTTTACCGTAACCAGCAATCAAGGCGAATTTTTCAGCTAATTCTCTTTGAGCATCGAATTGGTAGTTGAAACCAGCTTTCAATTTTTCTCTGGTGATGTTGGATAATTGGGCTTCGGCAACTAAGGATTCAGCTTCAGCTCTGACCAATTCTTGTTCTAAGACTGGGATTTTTGGAGATTGAGGATCTTTGTATTTCAAGTGAGCAATTTCATCAGTGATTTTTTGTTTTCTTTCTCTTGATGGTTGAACAGATGATTCAATGTCTCTGACGGATTTCAAGGTGATTCTGTATTGATCGTATTTGTCAATGAATTGGTCTTCTAATTCACCAATTTCGTAGATTAAGACACCTAATTTATCAGTGACATCGGAAACGTCATCGTCATTGTCTTCACCCCAGAGGGATAATTGTTTGGCAACTTCTCTTCTTTCTCTGGCAACCAATTCAATGGATCTCAAGACGTTCTTTTCCAATTTGATCAAGGTAGACAATTTTCTTGCTAATTCAGGACCAAAGTTGGCAGCAGCGTTCTTTCTGAAGGTGGAGGCGATACCAGCTTTACCAAAGAACTTTGACTTAGTGGTGGAGGTTGGAGGAGCAGGGGATTGCAATTGGGAGGCGGTTGGGGCCCTGGCGTTTCTCAAGGAGTAGGTTCTATGCATTTTATGGAAGGAATTGAGCTTGTGGAGAGATCAAAAGCAGGTTTGTAAAGAGTCAAAAAGGGGGGTTGTGCCCATATTTTTATATCTATCGCCAAAATTGCGATTACTGCTGAAATTCGTGCTGCGCGTACCGGGATTCCGAATGCGGTAACTTTGTCATTAAGTTGCCTCTTTCGGACAGTTATTAGGCCGTATAAGGAAATATTCGCGGGCCTATGTCGTCATTGCTGTGTGGAAACATTTTTAAGGTTGTTCTTTTGCAGCAGCGTTTCGAAAAGGCGATTTTGTCAGGGTTTGCAAGAAGAATAGGCAGCCTGGTGGCGAGGTTTGGTTGCTTGAGTGCTGACATTTTCCGCTGGATTTGATGCTGTGAAGTGTCCAAGCCCGAGGGTCTGCGTGTTCAGGTCCTGGATCGAAACACAGATTAAAACGCTGTCTTAGACGCCGACGCAGTGATTCCCGTAGTTTTTTTCTTTTTTTCAGTATGAGGAACAATTGTACTTGCCGCAATAGTGCAAGGAACTTGGTATTTAACGAGTCGTGTTTGCTCTTGCAACTTATTTTGAGGTCATATGGGAATGTGACTCTCAGGCTGTTCTGGCGTCGGTGCATACGCTACTGTGCTTGGTACAAACCATGTGTTGTAGGGCTCACTGCCCAGTACTGAACGTGTCTCCTGACTGAGACAAAGAATAGTGAACCACAATACTACAATTCAACTGTAGACTAGAGTACCATGGTTCCATTTGGTACGCATTCGACTTCGGTATATGGTAATGGGATCTTTCCGTAATCTGGAATGTCAGATACGTCAAACTCTGCAAATTGCTTTGTTGCACCACGTTTGCTCAGTTCTAATCCCTTCGATACATCAACCTACAGAAACAATGTCATCCAAAAAATTGAAACTGCATAATTCTTATAATGGACATATTTAGCGACATCATACTGCTCTAACTACATCAACCTTTTCTAAACTTGATTCATCACTTCCTGAAGCAACCTTCTCGGCCTGTAATCTAAATTCCCTGTCTCTGGTATAAATTCTGGTGAAGTACCAAAACACCCAAGCCATAAAGAAACCAATGACGTAAAGGGCCATACAAACTTTATAACCTAACGGAAAATGTGGTGCATGAGAACTAACAAAGATTCTTAAAGGTAAGAACGCATTGAATGCATAAATGACGGTGTTTCCAATCCCGATATTCAGACCCTTTAGATCTGGTTGATCGTAGTATGCCTCAGCGAACCAACTCATTAATAAAGTCTGAGCAGATAATGTACCATAACCGAAGATGAAGGCAAATATCAAAGCACCGAATGGAATATTCCAAATAGCTAACAGTAAACAACTAGTGAACCCAATGATTTCATTCAATGAGATCCAAGCAACACGACTTCCAGTGTAATCTGAAGCAGCACTTAATATCAACATTGATAAGAATTGCCATGCATAACCAGCAGTTGGAATGATGTTAATCTGCTCAACAGAATAACTACCAAGTGATTTCAAAAATAGTGGGAAGTAAGCGGTACTGCTTATACCCAAGACACCAGTGACATAAGTGATGACGAATAGCCATAGTCTCCAGTTCGTGACTGACTTCCACAGGGTCTTGATGGTCATTGGATTTGGTTTGACTCTGTTACTTCTCTTATATCTAGCAATAGTAAACTGTCTGTCCTTCTTGTTCATCCATTTAGCTTTTGAGTTAGTTGGAAAATCAGGAACACAATAAAAACCTAAGAACGCAACTGGAATGGAGATAAAACCATCAACTAGAAAAATCCACTTCCAACCAGGTAAACCATATCTACCATTCATGGTTGCAAAGACACCGGCTTGCAAATAACCTGCAAACATTCTTGACACAGACCCAGTAGCATCTAACATGAACATACGTTTACCTAAACTCTCTTTGTCGTAGTATTCACCAATCAATAATGTCAAACCTGGGAAAGAAGAAGCTTCAATAATACCTTGAACCAATCTTAACCAGAATATGGTCTGTTTATCTTTTGCTAAAGCCATTATCATCACAAAGAAAGTCCACAAGATTTCGCATGCTGGCAACAGGAAACTCAATCTCACATACTTCATTAAGATGGCCATTGGAATTGAGAAAGCCAAGTAACCGATGTTGAAATAAGTGGTCAATAAATTGTAGTCATTTGTACCATACATATTCAAATCTTCCTTCATACCGGAAACAAAAGCATTGTTGATGTTAGTCTGGTCAAGATATTTGATAAAACAGGCAAGAATAGCATAAACAAAAATGAACACATCAATCTTGAACAAATACCATCTTTCGGTAGGTGGTAAGAAAATAGGATCCCAAATAAAGCCAACGATTTTCTTCCATAGTGGTGCAGTATGTTTATCAGTTCTCAAATGATCTTCAAAAGTCAAGATAGTCTCAACATTATATGGGTCATTGTCAAACAGCTTTTCATTCTTGTCACTACCTGGAACATTCAAGAAGAATTCTCTCCATTTACTCTGTCTCTCATAACGGAATTCATTTCTGTATGCCTCATTTACATCATCAAAATGGGCAGAGTTTGATTCAGGGTCTGAAACAGCATCAACTTCAATGATTTCCTGTTTCTTTTCGTCAGTCATCTTCGTGATAGGTAAATTATTACTCTAATTTAATAAATACAGAGACCCTTCCCTGGCTTTATATACTCTTCATGTCCAAAATACCAAGACTCATTCTTCACACAGTTGATATCCATAGTTTGAAGCGACGGATTTATGCCGAGATTCCATAGAAGTACTAATTTTTTGGTCTTTTTTAGTCAAAATGGAGAGACATCAAGATGACGCTTCAAGAAAAGGACCCTGAGCTTTCGGAACAAATCACATTGTAACTTGAATCCCAGAAACTGGGGTGATTTTGGATGGAATTGTCCGATTGTTCGTGGGAAGCAGAATAGTGTCACTGTGTGGTGTGGAACGATCACAGAACCGTTATAACGTAGCCAGAAGGACATTTGTCAATATCTAACACAGAAATCACCAATTTGAAAGATCGTCCCTCGATATCGTTATAAACCGCCTTTAAATTTACTTAAACTTTGAAGCCACCACCACAAGCGACCCATATCTCGAGAAACACAACCCACCACCAACTCAACGCTTTCTTATTGGCCGTAGATCAAATTATGTCTTTCAACCACTTCGACGTTCATTTCGTAAACGGTACGAAGTAGCGACAAGATGAAAGTGTCAAAAGCCACTCCTGACATCTCAAATTTTCACACCGTTTATTTACCCATTTTGACACAATTTGTGAATATGTGTTGATCTCTACGCAATTTCTTAGGTCGGAAGGAGCCAAACTGCCAAAGCAGCATGTGCATTGTGGCGATGTCGGTGAGCACTGAGTATGCACTTACACTAGGGTTGCTGGCTTCCAACCTCCGACGAACTGGAGCGCGCTTCTGGGCAGAGAATCGAGAAATCCTCCACCTAAAATAGAGTTTGGTTCGGGCAAGGAAGGAAATTGCACTTTCGTCACGACTCACCGCTGAAATACTCTTTAAAGACACAGTCAGGACTCAGTAGTGTTCCGGTGGATGTCACGTGTGTTGTTATTTGTGTCTGATTAGAAAATCTGCCAAGTGCTGATGCTGGTATTGTTGGTTTAGTCCATCTTGGCTACGTTATAACGGTTTCACAATGCACATCAACTTTAAAGTCTAAATAAATGGGTACTATTACAGCACCCAGGTTAATCAACCGCGATATTCAAATTGTGTCATTCTTCGATCAGTACACTGGAGAGGCTGTATCATCCTTTGAGTCTCGTCCATTTCGTGTGGCTGGCTTGTCGGATATGGCCCCGTTGGGAAAGATGTTAGTTAGTGCTAACAATGTCTTTATTGATTCAGTTACGTTGATTATGTGGCGTTGCTGTTAGTATTAGGTGCTTTGTGAGGTTCATTGTCTCAAATTTAACAATTAGTATAAATACCAAATGGTTGACGCAACTTATGTCTATTGTCTATAATGTGATACCAACTTATTGTGTGCGTCATGGTTAACGAAACTGAAAAGGAAGTCTATGAACTAGATGTTCAGTCCATTTCTCATGACCAATCAAGCTCTTCTGATGTTCTAGAAACTCCAGTTAAGATATATTCAAAATGGAAATACTTCCTCCTTAACGTTGAAAGTAATCCAGACAATGATACCATTTTCGATGGTGAACCATACACTATTGATAATTTATTAGAATATGAATCTGAACAAAGATTAGACAAAACTGCTGCACCATTTTGGAAAAAGGCTGTTGGTTTCGTTTGGGATCCTATCTTCCTGCCACCTGCTGAAAGGAAATACATGATCAAGATCGATTTCTTTATTTTCATCTATGCTATCCTTGCCTGTTTCATCAAATACTTGGATCAATCTAATATTAATAATGCTTATGTTTCTGGAATGAAAGAAGATTTAAACATGTATGGTTCTAATGATTATAACTTATTGACCACCTACTTCAATATTGGTTATCTATCATTTTCAATTCTGATGGCTACTGCCATTAAACAAGTCAGACCAAGTATCATCATGCCAACTTGTGAACTATTATGGACGGTTGCTGTGATGTGTCAAGCTGCTGCTAAGACTAAAAAAACTATTTTTGGTTTGAGATTCATTCAAGGTGTCCTCGAAGCTTCGTCGTTTCCTGGTTTGACTTTATTAATCGGTGAATATTACTCTGTTGAAAGTTTGGCTAAGAAAATGTTCATGTTGAATGCTACAAGTAGTATATCAGGGATGTTTGCTGGTTATATTCAAGCAGGTGCTTATAGAAACTTGAATGGTGCTCATGGGTTAGCGGGTTGGAGATGGGTCATGTTAGTCGATGGATTTATTTCCATCCCTGTTGCCTTCTTAGGTTACTACTGTATTCCTGACTTCCCTAAGAATACTCGTGCTGCATGGATGACCAAGAAAGATAGACAATTTGCATTGGCCAGAAATAAGAGACATCAGCGTGCTCAACCAAGACCAATGACACCTAAATCATTTATCAAAGTGTTCATAAATTGGAAATTATGGGTTTTTATTGGCCCTTACGTGCTGAATGTTATTGGTTCCAACTTTACCAGCTATTTCTTATTGTATTTGAAAAGTTTGAAGAGATTCTCTGTTGAACAAGTTAATTTGATTCCAACTGCCCAAAATGGTTGGGCCTTTGTTGCTGCTTTCTTAATTAGTGCCTTGAGTGACTACACACAAAATAGAGTTGCATTTGTTACTGTTTGTGGTATTATTGGTGTTATTGCAACTGCTATTTTATCAGCATGGAATGTTTCATTTGGTGCCAAGGTCTTTGCTTTTATCTTTGGTGCCGGTGCAAGTGCCCCAGCTCAAACTATTACTATTTCATGGTTCGCAGAAACCTTCTATGATGAACCAGATTTAAAAGCCTTGAATATTGGTACTGGTAATACCATTGTCTATGCCTTTAATGCCTTTTTACCATTGGCCATTTACAAGACTAAAGATGCCCCACATTTTCCAATTGGTTATAAGATCTCTTTGATGTTTTACCTATTGGGTATCATTGCAACTTGGAACTTCTGGTATATCACAAAGACTTATAACAAGAGAAGAGAAGCTCGTAAGTTGGAGGAATTAGGTGAAATCTCAGATGATGTTTCACATATCAGTCATATCGTTCGTGAGAACAAAGTTTAGTTTGTGTATTGTTAGAGTTTATTTGACTGTAGATCATCCTACCTAATCATAATTATGATGTGGTGTTTTCGGGTAAGACTATGTTGTATTTATCTGACTTCTCTTTGACAGGATCTTTATCAAGGAATCAAAGCCAATAATTAATCAAATTCTTAGTTAAACAGTTAAACCCATTTCAAACAAAAAGACAACCAAACGACTTTTCACAATGTCAGACAAACTTAGTATGAAAGCAAAACACAAATATGCCACCAGCCAAAAACCACAAGATCTTAATCACTGAAGACTCCATGAATTATGGCTCTGTTGAATCAGGAACGAGGAAGAAGAACACATATTTCCTACCACACTCACTGATTTGAAAACCGAACTTCGAGCCATTGGAGAGACTTCACTGCTAATGATCGTGGCCATTTTCCTTCAATGCTCACTCACTATTGTTTCCATTTTCTCAGTTGGTCATTTAGGCAAGAAGGAACTTAGCTGCTGTTTCATTATCAACAATGACTTTTAACATCACAAATGTCATCCTCGACCTGAGGTCCACCTGCTTAGACACGTTATGTTCACAGGCTTATGGTGCTGGTAAGAAAGGACTAGTTGACTTACATTTCCAGAGATGTTCTGTTATGATTTTCGTCGTTGCAATTTCTGTTATTACATGCTGGTGGTTAGCAAGTCCTACTTCACATGTCTTTGTACCAAACAAGGAATTAGCTGACTTGGCTCAGCTATATTTAAAAATCATCTCATTTAGTACACCAGTATATGTTTATCCTGTTTGAAACGGGTAAGGGATTTTTGCAAGCCCAGGGGATATTTCAAGCTGCTCAGTATGTCTTGTTTATTTGCACTCCTATTAATATCATTTTTGAATTATTTATTGGTTTGGGATTCACGGATTAGTATTGGATTTGCTGGTGCTCCATTAACTGCTTCTATTAGTTTCACTCTGGTGGCAGTCTTAATATTCTGCTATGTCTTGTTCATTGATAATGTTGGAGTGGTTTGAATGGAGTCCAATGGTTTCATTAGCATTAGCAGGTGTCATTATGATTGAAGCTGAGTTCCTTGCTTTTGAAATATTGACTTGAGTGCTGCTAGATTAGGAACTGAAGTATGACTGCTCAATCTATTGCTTCAACTTAATGCAGTTCGGTATCTCAAGTTTCATTTGGTGTGAGTGTTGCAAGTTCCACTAGAATAGCTATTCATACTGGTTCACAATCCATAACCAATGCTAAAATTGCAACAAGAATGTCAATGTACATTTCATTGGTTCTTGGTTCCATTTTAGGGATTGTTCTTCATTCAGGAAGATTATTCGTCGTGAATCTATTCACTGATGATCTAGAAGTTATGAAATCAGCCAAAACTGCCCCATTCTTGCAATCATTCAAATTGTGGATACAATTAATGCTCTTGCTGCTGGTTGTTTAAGAGCACAAGAAAGACAAAAGATCGGAAGTAATTTGAGCTTGGTGACATGTTATCTGATTGCTGTCCCATTGCTGTTGTTAAAGAAATGGGACTTCATGGATTATGGACCGGTTTAGGGTTCGGTGTTATGGTTTTGGCAATTTGCTGAGTCCTTTTTTGTGGCAAATGCTAGTTGGAGTGTTGTTTTGGACGAAGCTGTCTATAGGAACGAGGTTTTTGAGTAATTTATGTGCATTTTGACAGGAATATATACTAATAAACTGGGAATATGTAAAAAAAAATGTGGTAAAAAACACAAAAACTGGAAACTTACCCCAGATTTATGCTGTCCGAACCGAAATATACAATTCCGGTAAACCTGCTTCAAAATTTCACACAATTCAAACTTCACACACAAACACCTAAAAACAAGCACCATGGTCTCAGATAATGAAAAGTCTCGAAGATTGGAGCAGGTACTTCTTTGTTTGGACACGCTTGACCATACCACGTTATTACACCCAGTTAATTGGAATGAGGAGCTAAGAAGCTGTGTTTCTGAGAAAGAATTTGGTATTAGGATCACTGGGCGAGGAAATATCAGCCATCTTTTGCCTCATGAATCAAGAGAGAAATTAACCTTACTTAATGCTGTCAAGTTGAGAATCATTACATTGCCTTCATGTTCAATAGTACCAATGGAAACACTGGATGATGTAAATGATGGAATAGGTTCAAGAGCACCAGAAGCAGAACCATCAGCAAGTGTGGCAGAAGGAGCCAC
This sequence comes from Komagataea pratensis, assembly GCA_003707865.2. Classification (NCBI taxonomy): domain Eukaryota; kingdom Fungi; phylum Ascomycota; class Saccharomycetes; order Phaffomycetales; family Wickerhamomycetaceae; genus Komagataea; species Komagataea pratensis. Next base: position 20,350 of record PPMA02000009.1, read on the forward strand.
CAGTGATATGAAAAGTCAAATCAAAATTGGTTTAGGTGGTGATGCAACTGAGAGAATGTGCAATATTCCAACAGAAGAAATAGAACTTTATCTTGAAATCTTGTATCGAAAGATTGTGGAATTGCAAACAGATGATCCAGATAATGCCGAAGATTTGCTCCCTGCTGTTTGGCCAAGGTTTGGGAAGGAAGAAGACTACGAGAATGTTTTTGAGTCAGGATTAGATACCTGGGTTGGTGCATCAGAAAATATTAAAGTTCGCCACTTCGAGAAGTCTCATTTTGCTGACTTTCATGCTCTTATCCGAAAGCTCTACCCTGACAAGAAAATTTCTGACAATTTCTCTAACCAGAGAACAGATTCTAGATGGTGTCTGAATCCTATGATAGGTAGAAATGTTACCGCAGATCTTGTTTTATCTACTCGATATGATGTTACTACTAGAACTAGAAGATGTGCTCAGTTATTTGAATTCAAGAGGAGCTCAATAGATGGTAAAATTGGCTGTATTCTTGATCGGAGGAACCTTGCGGTAAACAAGAAAAAACCTAATCCCACTGAAGTCAATCGGTTTGATAGCACTATATATTATCAGTTGTTATCTCAATTGATCAGATATGATATTGATATGGGATTTTTGAGTGATGCTAGAAGATTTTTCTTCTGGAAACTTGCTGATGTTGATGTTGGTCAAGGTTCAGAGGAAAAGAAAGGAGAACCAATTCTATTTGATTTTATTTATATTGATAGTTGGAATATTGGTATTAATTCAGATGTGGTCATAACACCTTGGTTAATCATGCTTTACAGTGTCTTGAGAGATTTTGACGGTGAGATTGATGGCAAGAGAAAACTTAGCTTCACAAATTTTGTGAAGTCTCTAATGAAAAATAATAATGGTGATGGTGATGGTGATGATGATGATGATGAGGAAGAAGAGAAAAAAGATCAAGATTATAATGACGATGATGATGATGAGGGAGAAGAAGAAGCCTATATGAAAAAAGCGGATCCAAAAAACAATTCTGACCATCCCAAACCACCTGATGAGTCCAAGAGAACACAGAAAAGGCAAAGAACCCAGAAAAGGCAGAGAACCAAATCTAACATTTCCATAAAAAGTTCTGTTTTGGATATAGCAGAACTGATGCCATCTAATTATTTTACAAGGGTAATGGTGGTCAATACAAGTGACTTCCGAAAGAACTGCATGAGTAACATTGAAGATAAAATCATCAATTCTTCAAAAATAGTTTTGAAGATATATGACAAACTCAAAATTGAATATTCTTATTATGAAGAAGACATGTATGGTGCGGGTAGGGAAATTTATAGATTAGAAGAGTTTGTTCAACGTGTTTTGGTTAACAACTTTGGGAAAGAACTGAAAGCTTTAAAAAGAATTGAATCTTATAATCAAAGTCAAGGAGAAATGAAAATCAAAACCAACAAATTAATTGCTACAGGAAATTTTACTAGTAAGGAACTGTTACGTTCAGGTGAGCTCTCAACATGGAGAACTAATATCCTGGGACCATATCTTTTATTAGAGTATGTTGATAATGACTGGAATAATATAACTGAAGAGACCATTTCGGATGGTACTCGCCAACTTGAAGAATTGGCTAAGATTGGAATACTTAATGATGATATTACAGGTTCAAATCTGAGATTTCATGCCAAAGGTGAGGTGACTTTTATTGATTTTTCTCATTGCAATCTTTTTGAACCAACAAGAAAATCCGTTAAGTCCTCTTTTCAGTCGATGCTGGAAAGGTTTAACGGTGTAGTTACTTCTATCAATGAATTTAGAAGTAGGGAAGGTTACTAGGTATATAAAATAATCGCTTTGTGCGTTTTAAAAACACAATCAACAACAGTAGATTAATCTAGATCTCTTGATAATCTGAGAAAAGGCTTATAACCGTTTCCAAATTCCGACCAGAATCGTAGTGTTGCCGTCGGTAGTTGCCGTCGGGTTCAATAAGAGGGTCTCACTTTCTATAAAATTTATTACAAACCTTCTGAGAAAATTGTTGGTACGTGTTACTGCTGCCCTGGAGATTTACAGTTTACACTGTAAATGGATACTTATAGAAGGAAGTGATTGAATGCCTTTCAGAGATGCGGCATATGAACTTGTGAGGGCTTAAGATGCTGGATCGAGTATAAATAGAGGTGTTTTCCATTCGAAAAGACATACTTTTAGATAGAAAACAACTGACGAATACATAATAATCCAAACTAACGTTAATCAAAATACATAATCAAAACTATATTTGTACAATAGACATTATCCAAATCATCAAACGTTTCGACTAAACATTTCACACCTTCTAGGGTGCTCATAATGTTGAAACTTTCAAATTGTTTTAGTTTAATATGATTTCTATTCTGGCATATAGTTGATATACTCGAGAAAATGGGATGTTTTGTACTATTAATTTTGTACAATCAGGGATTTTTGTATATTATATTTAGACCCGGTAAAGGTATGGTTCCTTCGAGAAAATTGGCGAAAACAGGAACGTAACGAAAAGCAAACTCCACCGACTTCCACTAAGAACAAAGAGATGAAACCCACAATTGGTGAACTCGCACTGTGTATACAGTATGCAATTCCCAGCTCCGACCTGCTACTCTTATAGGCTATGGTTCAATTGTCACCACTTTTGATGTCGAACTGTTATAACCGTGCCAAAAACCACAATTTCTAATACAGTCAAACAAGCTGTGTTCAGGTTGTGGCACCTTCCAAATGGCAGATCAAATGACACAATGAGATGAATCTAAATTATTGGCTTTTTGATTTATAAGGTGTTTGATTCCCATTGTTGGAAGTTCTAGGTGTTTTTTGTTGGTACATCATTCATTCACTGGTTATTGGACCGTTATTATCATGACTGGGGATTTCCATATTAAGAAGGTGGCCATCATCGGTGGTGGCTACTCTGGTTTGCAGACTTTAGCTGATTTGATCCATACTTCCTCTACTGGTCACTCCACTATTTCGACTGGTTTCAGACCAACGAACCCTGCATTTGAAAGTATTAAGTTGTTTGAGTTAAATGAAGGTATCGGAGGGGCATGGAGCCACTCTTCTGAGAAAGACCCTGATTTACCAGATCAAGAGATCCTAGATAACAAGGAATATTGGGAACCTTCAGATATCAGTCCACAGAAGTACTCAGAAACTGATGATGTCAAGAAGGAGTACCTTTGGAAGAATAGTGGTGTTTATGACCCATTATACACCAATATTTCAGAGAAGTATATGACTCCGAGTACGTTACCATTACGCGAGTTCCCACATAGAGAATTTAGTCCATTTATTACACACAGAGAAGTGTTGAGAATTATCAAAGATTTGGTTGAGAAGTTTGATTTGGAACAATACATTGAGTATAACACATCAGTTCAAAACATTATCAAGACCCCGGAAGGAAAGTACCAATTGACATTAAGAATTCTTTCCAAAGACGGACAAGATAAATGGTATACTGAAACCTTCGATGCTATTGTTATTGCAACAGGAAGATTTCAATTTCCACATATTCCCAAGATCACTAACTTAGCACAATATAATGCCAAATTTCCAAGTGTTATAACACATTCAAAGACATTCAGAAAACCGTCAGATTTCAAAAACAAGAGAATCTTGTTAGTTGGTTCAAGTGTAAGTAGTATTGGTGTCCTTGAATACTTGAAACCAATTGCAAAAGAGATTCATCTATCCAGAAGAAACCCAAGTGATCCATACAACACCATCCAATCTCATTACGATAAGGCATTTGGTGCGGCTGATATCATTCAACATAGTGAAATTGCCTCTTTCAATCCGGAAGACAACACAATCGCCTTTAAATCTGGTGAAACTGAGCCAGGATTTGATCATGTCATTCTTGCTACTGGTTACCATATCCATTATCCTTTCCTAGAGAAGTTATCATCTGAAAACCCACATTTGGCACAAATCGGAAGAGCTAATGGAGAGCAACGTGGTAAGGTTCTGAATCTATTCCATTACACTTTCACTATTGGAGAGCCAAAAATTGCACATATTGGTCTAGCCTCAACTGGTTTCTTTGTGAATTTGGCAGAATCTCAAGGTGTTGCTGTTGCTGGTGTTTGGTCGAATGCTAGAAAACTACCGGATGTCGAGACACAGAGAAAATGGCTCGAGAATAGATTCGAAGAGACCAAGAAACAGAGAACTGCACATCACTTTGAAGTAGCCGAAGCCAAGGAAGAAATCAACTTACTGAATGTGGAGTTCGCCCCTTTCGATAGACCAAACATCGCTGATAAGATTGATGTTGATGAGTTTGAAGTTGAGCGGGAAAAATTGGAGCATATCTTTGATAGATTCTCCAGTGGAGAAGTGGGAGAAGAGTATGTGTTGAAAAATGACCTCTCAGGCTTGTGATTTAGCTACTATATAGGCTGATGTTATCTATGAAATCGAATATAAAGAGAAATGGGAAGATCTCTGTAGTTTATCATTTTTAGTCAGTAATTACGTAAGAAACGTAAACAAACAACTTCATACGCTTGAAACTCTGCAGTTTTGCCTTCACACAAATCAGAATCGCTGCCAAATTACCCAGATGTCCCAAAGATCGATCAAGAAGAAAGGAATAATACACCATGTTCCTCAAATATACGGCTCTTACCTTCTGAGATCCATACCCAAGCCAAACTCCTTCTATATCGGCTCTACACCAGACCCAGTGCGAGTGAGTACTAAATACCGGATCAGTCATATTAAAGCAATACTAACCCTCCGTTCAGAGACTCAGACAACATAATGGTGATTTGAAAGTTGGTGGTGCATACAAGACGAAAAGAAAAGGCTTCAGACCATGGGAGATGGTGATGTTGGTCTATGGTTTCCCAAACAAGATCGCAGCACTACAGTTCGAACATGCATGGCAGCACCCTTATCAGACAAGACACATACCCAACGACGAACGAATCACAAAAAGTAAGACTGCAGGAAGAACATATGCTCATAAGATTGGGAATGTGCGGTTGTTGATGAAGTCCAGTTTTTTTTGCAAGATGAACCTAAAAATCATGTTCTTCAACTCAGAGGCGTATAAAGTGTGGAGTGATAATAAGTTTCATATACTGGCAAAGGTGGATATAATGAGGATTCAGAATATCCAGGAAAAAGGAAATGATGAAGATGTTAATATACTTAACGTGAAAGAGTTCAAAGAGAAGATCATTGATCAGGAAAAGACTTTGATGGAGATGTTCCAAGAGGTGTTGCAAGGAAATTATTTGAAATGCTCCATATGCGAAGAAGAGATAGATTATATCAGTAATGATGACTTTGAGCTAGTGTCGATATGCTACCATACAGGCTGCAAGAATCTCACACATTTGGATTGCCTAAGGGCTCACTTTCATGACAACAGACCGGATGAGCTAGTGAATAAATCAAAGGCTAAACCAAAAGCATTTGATCTTCCTGATAGTGAGCTGATACCCACACGAGGTAAATGTACATCTTGTGAGAGAGTTTTAGTTTGGAGTGAATTGGTGAGCCATTCGACCAAAATACGCTTCATGCTTGGATTTGCTGGTAAGCAACCTGAAATTTTGGAGGAAGAAGAGGATAATTTCGAGGAGAATCTAAATGATAATGATTAACTACAGTAACAGAAGCAACGGATAGACTGAAGCAATAGACTGAAGTAATAGACAAAATGTACTCTTTTATACTTTTTAGAATGTAATTGACCATTCTTCACCGACAGAAACACCAGGATTCTTGACTAAGGTGTAGTGATCGTGCTTTTCAACAGCGACATCATATGAATTACCATTTTGTTTAGCACTAGCACTTGAAACATCGGCACCAATGATGATGATCTTTTCAACTTTCAAATTAGATTTCAAGGCACCTGAAGTTGGAACACCTGAAAGAACACCATCCTTAAATTCGAACTCAACTAATAGGAATTCACCATTTTCATAATCAAATGTCTCACCATCATCGATGTATAATTTACCAGTGGCTGTGTTATCTTGACCTAATGCAACGACTAAAGTGTATGGATCATATTTCATCAATTTGGATGATCTACGGTATCTGTCTTTTCTTGGAATGATAGCACCACCTCTAATAAAGACAGGAATTTTCTCTAATGGAGCATCAACTTCATGGTTTCCTTTACCTTGTAATGTGGCGAAAGTTTCATAATCATAGTAAGTTTCTTCATCTGGAAAGTACACAGTCTGTGTCTTAGCATCTTCGTCAGTGACTGGTTTGACTAACAAATCACCAACAAAAAACTCATCTTCAATATCATATGTTGACTCGTCTTCTGGGAATCTGTAGAACAATGGATCAACCACTGGAACACCACTAACTGAAGATTCATAGAACTTAGTGTAGAACAGTGGTAATAGCTGATATCTAACTTTAACAGCTTCTTTAATAATAGAAGTGAACGGCTCACCAGGAATCCAAGGCTCTCTTCTTCTTGCATCAATATGAGCATGTGCTCTGAAAAATGGATTCCAAATACCAGCTTGGTACCATCTTGTTAATAATTCCTTGGATGGATTACCAAAGAACCCACCAACGTCAGCACCTGAGAATGGCATGCCCACGATATTCTGAGTTAAGATCATAGGAATAGAGATCTTCAAGTATTCCCATTTAGACATATTGTCACCAGTCCACATGGCTGCTGATCTTTGAGAACCAGCAAAGTAAGATCTCGTAAGAACAAATGGTCTTTTGCTGTCACCATATCTTGCTTTCAATGCATCATAAGTAGCTTCATGATAAGTCAAACCATATGCATTATGATTTGATCTGATTTCAACATCACCGAACGTGATAACGTCTTTTGGAGTGGATGTTTCTGGACCAGAGAAAACAGATGGTTCATTCATATCATTCCAGATATGTAAATTACCAGCATTACCAGCAAATTCAGTACCGTTTTGGAATAAAGAATTCCAGTATGCTCTTGACTTTGGATTAAAAGTATCGATCCATAATGAATCACCTGGCCAGCAATGACCATGGAAATCGGCACCATCTTTGGTTAACAATGCAAGTTTTTGCTTGGATAATTCTTGACTGACCGAGTAATCACTCTTCAAATGTGGATCAATGATAGTGACTAGAGTTCTTCCTGATTCATCCAATTTATCCATCATGTCAACAGGATTTGGGAAAAGTGCCTTATTCCATGTGAAGTACTTCTTGGAATCGGCATACTCAACATCTAACCAAATGACGTCATATGGAATCTCATATTTGTCCATGTTAGCATTAACAGTAAGAACATCTTCTTCATCAATATAATTCCATCTACATTGATGGTAACCTAATGAAAAAAATGATGGTAATTGGGTGGTACCTGTCAATGTTGCGTAGTTTTCAGTGATCTTTGAGGGTGTCTTCGCTAACAAGATGACGAAATCAATGGCGCCATTTTCTGAGATCCAGTGGGTCTTAGTACCATCATCATCTTTCTTGATGTCAACCCATGTATCGGCAGCATTGATCCAGAAGAATCCAGTTGATAATTGTGGTTTATGGGAGATCAATAATGGAATGGCACCATACATAGGTAATCTAGAGTCAGTCTCATATTCGAAAATATCAACATTGTACAAACGGTATGGTTCTGAATCTGTGGTGTCTTTCAATGATAAGGTATCAGCATGTTCTGGAATACCGTAGACGTGTTTGAAACCTTTGAAGGTGACATCTAATGCAATAGATTCTGGACCGAATGGCAACGAATCGTCTTTGGAATCTTTGAATGAATCTTGATAACTATTGAAATTGGACTCTTCTGGTAACAATTCGTATTCAGCAGCTTGTTTGTTTCTGTAGTGTTCAACATTAAAGAATGATCTATCATTTAGGACCAATTGCTCTTCACCTTGATGAGTAACCACGATCTTGAATTCTTCAGTAGCAACTTCCAATTCGTAGTCACCAAACACGAAACTAAACGCGCCATCTTCCAGTTGCTTGATTTGGTATTTGTCCTTTGATCTCAATTCAGGTTCAGCAACAAACGCGTATTTCCATGCTTCAGAATATCTCTCTTTCTCCAACAGTTTATTGTTCCATTCAACGGCTGATCTGTCCTCATCGATTTTAACTCTAACACCATCAACGCTCAACAAGTCAATTGAGAAGGGCAGCTTGACGACATGACTGGCATTCAAGCTCTTGTCAATCTCACCAGTGACACCAGAGTCTTCAAATGTCAAGGACTCAACATCAATTGAGTAATAAGAGTGCATTGTCTCGCTGATTCGTTTGGCATAGTGTCTGTTTCTGTTACAGAACCCCGACTGGTCGCAGCTCTTGAAAAGCTCCTTTTTGACTGCGTCCACGCACAGCACGTACGTTGTCAGAAGCACAATTAGACGGAGCAGTTTCATCCTTGATAGTGTCGATCCAACAATATTCGGGCAGGATTTGGGTGTTGATTCTTGAAGCAAGTGTCAAAACATCCATCGCAGCTAACCATATCGGATACGAACTTTCCGATAGTATAGTATGCCACCTTTTGGACTTTAGTTATATCAATTGCAGAGATAACTGTTTCTTAGGTTGAAACTTGAGTATTAGTTTCAGATATCTGATAACGCAAGTTCATTGCGAATTTATGGTGTGCTGGGGAAGCTAGCTTATCTATCTCGATCTATAACTGATTGTGGCTCAACCAAAACCTATATAAACCACCATTTTGCCATAAAACCATACGTTCCTTCTCTTACACTCACCATAACATCAATTGACCAACAAAATGTCAGCTGTCAAAAACTTGACTGCCACCTCCACATACAAACTCCACTCAGGCTACGAGATTCCAGTCATTGGACTCGGTGTTTGGCAATCACCAAAAGACGTTACTTCTGAAGCCGTCTACCAGGCTTTGAACATTGGATATAGACACATTGATTCTGCTCAGGTCTACTACAATGAGAAAGAAGTCGGTGAAGGTATCGTCAGATGGTTGAAGGAAGACTCATCAAGAAAGAGATCTGATGTTTTCTACACCACTAAAGTTTTCAGACATGGTTATGAAGAGGCATTGAAGTCCTTGCAAGAAAGTTTCGAAAAGGTTAAGGAATTGGAATACATTGATTTGGTCTTGATCCATAATGGTAGATCTAACAAACAATTGAGAATTGAAACATACCGTGCCTTGCAAGATTTTGTCGATAAGGGAGTTGTCAGATCAATTGGTGTTTCCAACTTCGGTATTGCTGCTATTACTGAATTATTGGAATGGGATGGTCTGAAATACAAACCAACTGTTAATCAAGTAGAATTGCATCCATTCTTAGTTCGTCAAGAATTGACTGATTTCTTGAAGAAAGAAGGTATCATCATTGAAGCTTATTCTCCATTAACCAGAGGTGAAAGATTAGACAATGAAGCATTAGGCAAAATCGCTAAGACTCATAACAAGACCCCAGCTCAAGTTTTGACCAGATGGTCATTAGAAAGAGGTTACGTCTCATTACCAAAGACCACCAACTCAGACAGATTAAAAGAAAACTTTGATGTTTTTGATTTCGAATTATCTGAATCTGAATACGAATTATTGACCAAATTAGATGAAAACTGGATTGTCAGTCCAAAATTCGGTGATCAAATCCACTTCAAAGATATTTCAGACGAAGAGTACTTTGAAAAATTTGCTCCTATTAAATAAGTTCATGTATAGACTATAAACTATTTCTTCCCAAAGAAATTCATCAATGAACTCTGTTGTTTAGGCCCACTCTTAGCCTTTTTAGAAGGTGGTGCAGACGATGCTGATGTTTGTGAGTTTGATTTTGTGGCTTTTTGTAAAGATGCCGTGGATTTGGCCTTTGGTTTTCCAGCTGGTTTCTCAATTTTAGTAACAAGGTACCCATCTTCATCATAGTATGAAGTCTTATTATCTTGAGGTTCTTGCTCTTTAGATTTGACTTCTTCCACTTCTTCCTGCGGTTTTTTCGATTGTGACTGACTTTGGAAGAAGCTGCTGTCAAATATATCCTCCAGATCTTCTAGTGGCCTCTTTTGTGGTATTTGTTTACTTTCTTGTTTCTTTTGTTCCTGTATTTCTTCAATTGATTCGACTTTTGGTTCATCGATCTCCAACAGGTCATCATCGTCATCGTCAAACATGCTCTCCAATTCTTTCTTCTTTCTATCCGCTTCTTCTTTCTCGGCCTGTTTCTTCTTTGCAAACTCTTCATCATTCAAATCATCATCGGCATCAATGGTTTCTACTTCAGTAGGTCCTGGTTTTTTTTCTCCTGATGGTTTTGGTTTGCTGAATGATCTTCCAACAGTAGGCTGTGATGCCTTCTTCTTTACTGCTGATCCTGTTGTGGCAGGTCTATTACTTGCACGAATACGTTCTGATAACAATCCCATATCCGGTTCTTTCTTTTTCTTTTCCACTGGTTCAGTCTTAGCGTGCTTAGGCGGTTCTGATTCCTTAACTGAACTTGTGATTGGACGACTTGTCGTTGTTGATCTGGAAGTAGCAACTGGTGTCGATTCATCATTCAGAACTGGACCAGGTCCCTTAATCACTCCCCATTTTTTCAATTTCTCCTCATCTACTGCAAATTCACGGACTTTCTGATTGATATCGACTAAGACTTCTTGCACTTTGATGTTTTTTGTGGTGACAGCATAGACTTGAACTGATTCAATCTTGCTAAATCTCTCTTTATCAGCCAGATCATCCGTATGTTTGATAACTCTGTAGTCCTTTCCCTCTTTTTGAATGTCACCAATAATCACATAACTGGCATCCAACATGTCTGCATGTTTCTGATGGAATCCATATAGTATCTTTTTCGCATCTTTGACATTTATGTCTAGTTCTCGACTGAGTAGTTTGTAATTATATGAAAATTCCCCTGATGTAAGGTGTCCTTTCAGAAGGACTTCAGCACGGGACGAAACGTCGTCTGACATTATGAAATGCGGATAGTAAGATAGTGAAGAGATCCGATGATCGAATCAACAAACTTCTAACAAAGTCTTCCAGACGCGCGACACGTTAAATTTGAGATTTCAAAAAATACTGCTATATAACCAAAGCCAGCGTAAACATAACCTTCCATTTTTGGACATGACACAAAGATAGAAATCGTTTTGAAAGTGCAACTTTGGCAGATTGCGCCTGTGAAAAGAGACCGAGGGACGACGTTATAACTCTACAACCCTCATTGAAGTGGACTAGCAGTTTAGCCAAGATGTTCCACTCCAAACCGGCACCAATCACCCTCACACCACCTACGATCACATTAAACAAAGAAGTCCAATCAAAGAACTTCTTCAAACCTCATGAGAGGTCAGCACACCATAATAATGAGTCCAGAAAGTCCAGATATTATCACTTTGAGTCATTCTTCAGAAAAACACTAACTGACAGACAAGAGGACACACTTCAAGAGGAGGACAGAGAATCATTATATCGACCAACTCCAGTTTCATCGAGTGAAGGTAATAGTGAACTGGACCAAGTATTGATTGATGCTGGAAAAGATTGCCCGTTTCTGAACATTGATGATTTATTAGATCATATTATTGACTGTTTCAATAAAGCAGCAGATAGTCTCCATGTGGAATACATCAAAGATGAGAATGATGCGAAGAAGAAGAGTCCAACTTTGAACGATATCGGTATTGACTTGAATCCAAGAGTCATTGAGATCGTGGCACAAGTATATGGTGATGGTGTCAACAACAACAGTATCTCATTTGTTGATTTGATGATGAAGAAGAGTTCTGGTATTGGTAGGAAATCGGTGATTGGCAGCGGTTCAAATCTTCATGATTTAGGTAATTGCAAGACAGCAAAATTCAGCACTCCCCAAAGAACAAATTCAGTAAAAGTTCAATTCACATCAGTTAATTTTGTGACTGGGAGAAGTCAAGGTGATGGTATGGATGTTCCTGATGATGAGTTTTTGATAGAACGTGCCAAAAAGCCGTTGACAAGAATTGACACTGGCTTATCAAACACCAAAAGCACAGCTGAACTTAAATCAAACAAAAAGCTCACGGAAAGGATCATCCGGGATAGAGAGTTCAGGAAGCAGAGGAGGTTGGAGAGTCAAATAATGGAACTGTTAGATGGGTTTGATGTGTTGGTTGATGATCAAGTTAGATAGCTAAATAAACTAGCATGAAATCTATTTGAAGCAAGAAAGTCATAGTAAGCCATCATGTCAATAACGTAGTAGATCGTCAAGACCCCTTTAACATGGACATTAAAGCCGGGTTTCCTTAGTCCTCGAGTCCTCGTCAAAGTTGATGAAGTTGAACTTGCTTCCTTATATGCTTATATGCTTATATGCTTATATAAAAATCCTTACATAATCCCTTCCTTTTGATGTCTGGGTGTGTTTGGAATTTTTTCTACTGAAAAAAAATTTCGTCGAAACCAACCTGATGGAAAGCGTATCAAAAGCGCCAAACTTCTCCAGGATAACCCAGCTGATCAATGAGTGAATTATCTAATGAAGAACTCGTCCTTGCACGTGAATTTGATCTAACCAAGAAGATCCTTCCGTTCTTGGACAGACACTTATCATATCCTATTTTAGATTCATTAAGAGACTTATATGGTGATGAATCAATTGATACATCAATCTTTGAATTGTTCAAAGACACAAACATGATTCCATTTTTACAAAACCAATGGAAGACCATCAATGGTGATAAACCACTTCCTGCTGAATTATCTAGTCAGAAAGAAGAAGAGATCAGTTCTGTTTTCCACAAATTAAATGATTCAACGAGTAAGATTTTGAATGTTTTGAATCAACCTGAAGTTCAAGAACATTTAAAACAAGATAAAGTTATGAACAGAGATTATTTATCCAAAGAATTTGGTGTCACTGATGAACAAATCAATGAATTATATGAATTTGGGCAATTCCAATACAACCGTGGTGATTACGTTGTTGCTTCTGAATTATTGAGTAACTTCAGAGCTTTATCGACCAACGTTGAAATGGTTAACAATGCCACCTGGGGTAAATTAGCAAGTGATATTATCAGATTACAGTGGGAATCAGCTATAAAAGAATTGAAAAACTTGAGAGATGTTGTTGATTCAAGATCAAACTTCCAAAATCAAAACCCATTAGTTCAATTACACCAAAGAGTCTGGATCATCCATTGGTCATTATTCCCATTCTTCAAGAGCGAAGAAAATGGATTAGAGCAATTATTAGATTTATTCTTCTCATCATCATACTTATCCTCCATTCAAGCAGCAAGTCCATGGATCTTAAGATACTTAGTCGCAGCTGTTGTCTGTTCAGAATCTTCATCAAACAAAAACAACTTATCATCAAATCCAACCTTCCAAAAGAGATTAAAAGAATTAATCAGAGTTGTGAAACAAGAAGAATACGAATATCGTGATCCATTAACTGATTTCATCAAAGCATTATACATTGATTATGACTTCAAAGAAGCTAATGCTAAATTGATTGAAGCTTCAAGCATTTTAAAGACAGACTTCTTCTTAAACGGTTTAACTGATACATTCTTAACCAATGCCCGCCATTTGATCAGTGAAGTCTACTGTAAGGTTCATCAACGTATCAACTTGAATGATATTTCCAAATCTTTGAACTTGACTAGAGAAGAAGGTGAAAAATTAATTGCTAACTTGATCAAAGATACTAAGATGGATGCCAAAATTGATGAAAGTGAAGGAACTGTTGTCTTAAACCATCCAAACACGAGTGTCTACCAACAGGTTATTGAAAAGACAAAAGGTTTGTCATTCAAAGCTAATCAAATCTTAGCCACTGCTTTACAAAAAGATAATATAAACTAGAATGGAAATCTTTCTTTCGGTTTTGGTTAATGTACATTAATAAAATATATAAACCAACTGTAGTTGTTGTTTTCTGTTATTTACATGAGTTGCGTGATTATATCTATTTGGCTGGTGATTCTCTAACTGGACGTTCAACAAAGTTGAATTTCTTCTTGGAGTTCTTACCATATGGAGACCTAACATCTGAGTTTTCATTAAGTGTTGGTTTGTTGGCTTTGAAAGCTTCCACATTTGAGTAAAATTCAGTTTTCATTCTTTCGACTAAATCTCTGAAGACTTGCTCACCATTCTGTTTGAATTTAATTGATTTTTCAACATTGGCTTTAGTTAATGCATCAACTGGAAGTTCCTGTTGTTCCAACCTGGCGACAACTCTAGCTAGTAACCAAAATTTCATCTCACGTTCACCATCGACTAGTTCCACAATAGATTGTGGTGCACTATCACTCAATCTTGGTTCTAGTTTCAACACTCTTGTGAAACCACGATATCTTCCTTCATAACGGTCTTTCAATTCACCAAATAATTTAGGTAGTATTTCACCATGTTTGAATATTTCTGGTTGTGCTAATCTGACTGCAAGTTCTTTGTCTTCTTTCTTCGTCAAGGAAATCAATTTGTCCGCTATTCTTTGAGTTTCTTTGGCTTTGGCATGAGTTGTGGTTATTGATTCATGTTCGAATAATGCAGTGACTAGGTTTCTGAACAGAGCCGCTCTGTGTTTTGGGGTTCTGTTAAAGTTAGTATATATTCCATAGGTATCAAGAATTGCGGAATCCACTCACCTTCCCAACTTTCTTGGACCAGGCATCTCTGAATTCGATGTTGATGCTCTCGTTCCAGTTTCTTCACTTTCGATTTTTGGATTTTTCACTTTTGAAAAAACCATCGAAAAACACTCGGTTCGGGACACACCGTAGTTAACGTGCTCAATTTCAACACTTTTGAAAATCAGATTGAGTTTGAAGTCGAATTTTGCAGGTTGAACTCACATTAACTTCAAAACTATCAGAAATGGGTGGAAGAACTCTTGGATTCCTCGGTGGTGTGCTTCTTGTGACATCGACCGCATATTATACATCTGCACAATTCCGCAACAACCAGGGATTTGTGTCCCGTACTTTGAAAGAAACAGAAGACATCATCAACGGAGTCGAAAAGAAGAAAGAGCCAGTGCCTCGTGCCTTGAACTTCCAGCACAGACCAATCAAAGAGACAATTGCTGACTTGTGGGATGACAGCGTGTTGAGTGCAGCCAGAGCCGTGTATGCTGTTGATTTGGAGAAGACTGGGGAAAATGTTGCTGCTTGGATAAGTAAAAGATTGTCATAAACGAAACTAACTACACACAAACAAGAACACACAAATCATAAATATATATTAAACGGTATCTGGTTCAGTAGATAGTTATTTCTTTTTGTTGAAATAGGTGGCAATATCTCTTCTGATAAAGAACATCACGATTGGGGTGAATATAGACAAAAACAAACCACAAATGGCTTGGAAGAAACCCAAGTAACGGGGACTAAATCCCATCATACCACCATATAGAGCCCAGCCAACGAAATCAGTAAATATCACTTCTTGTCCCTGATCAAGGTAGTATAGAACCTTTCCAGCACAATCTTGAACAGTGATTGGATTTGAAGGACCCTCTATCGTCTTTGTGATTTCTGGTTTAGTTTCTTCTTCTTTGACAAATCCTTCACTTTGGAAATTACCAGCAAAGACAACATGCACTTTGATATTGTATGGTTCACCTTCATGACGTAAAATATCTGATAATGATCTGATGGCTGCTTTGGATGGTGCGTACTGACCATACCCAATGAATGGAAACACGGCTAAGACTGATGAACAGAACACGAAATGACGTGAATAGTCCTCCTTCTCAGCTGTCATTTTACGCATAATGATATGTGACACGTTCAAACTTGTGTTTAAATTGATATCAACACCTTGCTTTAGTTCTTTTGGTGATAGATCTGTGAATAGTTTAGGAATGGAAGCACCAGCACAGAAGAATACAATATCTGGGTTGATACCATCCAATGCCTTTTCAGTGTCTTCATAAATAGATAAATCAACTGCCCTGTATTCAGCAGTCTGTGATTCATTGACTCTCTTCTCCTTGATTCTGGAAATTGTTGATTTCAACTTAGATTCTGTTCTGGCCATGATGATAACGTTGGCTCCTTTTGCGAAGAGCTCAATTGCTAATTCGGCACCAAGGCCTTGCGATCCACCGGTGACCAAAATAGTCTTACCTTCTGGTTTGAAATATCCTGAGAACATTGTAATCTGAGATGCAAATCTGGAGAATCGATAGTTTTGAGACGAATGTGTCAGACTTCAGTTCATAAAACACAGATTCAAATAAATTATTTCGCGGAAAATTAATTTCTTGGAGGACATCAAATGACGCGTAGTTCGGTACCAGATCTGGCATAATGCTCGTTTTTAAATTTACGTCATATCCATAATCCTTGCAATTGATTTCCGTAAGCTAAGTGCCCAAGGAGGCATCACTCAGAGAACAGACTCTCATGTCCTCTCCCCAACTTCGCGATTATTTCCTGATACGGACAGATACCAGGCACCAATGCAGCAGTATCCATAATCAGTGTTAACTCAAAATTTAGTTAGATAACATAGTGAAATAATCTTGAATTATGATAACAGACATCTTATTTACATTATTAGGTTTTCTCTACGCCTCTAAAGCTCAGATTGACCTCGAAATCTGGGATTTTTGATTTTCAAAATTTGTGCACGGGCTAGAGATTCAGCAAAATTATTAGTCAACAAAATCCGTGATAGTTTAGTGGCTAGAATTACCGTTTGTCGTGCGTTCTTTCAATGAAAGACCTGACAGTACATGGTAGACCGGGGTTCAATTCCCCGTCGCGGAGTTTCTTTTTTTGCTTCTTTATTTCATGGAGAGGTAGTTCGAACGCCAGGTTCTTTGACTGATCTGAGGAAGGGTTTGCTGTTCTTTTTTGACTCCTTGTTTATGTTGATTGTGTACTGTGAGACCATGTTCTGCTCTGATGGTGATTGAATTGACTGGTGGGCAATAGTTAAGAGAGTAGGCAATAATTAAGAGAAAGAAGAGAAGGGGAGAGTGGGAAATGTGGGAAATGTGTCCTTAAATAGTATTTCCTGACAGCCAGATTCAGAATGAGTACTTATTACGGGAAAAACGAGCAAGTAACGAAATTCTATCGAAAAGAGCAATGTGAAAAGATTATTGGCATATTCTCCAAAAATGTTCTGTGTATTGCAGGTATTGATTGCATTGACTTCTACTTTTCTGTTAGGAAAAGTAAGCATGGGGCTCTGAAGGCCGAGCAAAATGAAATCAACTCATTTCCTCTGGCAGTGTGCACCAGGGGCAGTTTTTCCGAGTAAAATAGCCCGCTCTTTGTTTCAAAAGGTGTCAAAAGATGTTTTTGAAACACCAAAAAAAAATCAATCCTTTGAACCTCACAAACAGATCATCTTCACACAGCACAACCACCATCCACAACATGAGCAACCAATACCTCCAGGACTACTCCCAGCTGCCACCACTATCGCACTCCACGGCCCCACCATCCTCATATAACAGCACACTCTGGAATCAATCCACGAACGCGGCTAACACATCAACGACCACCAACTCCAGTTATCAGCTTCCTCAAGGAAACAATTATTCTGGCACATACACACCATCAAGAAACTTCAATAACAATCGTGGTGTTGTGGGTTCGACATCATCAAACAATGACGACAAGTTGAAATTACAGTTGAAGTTGAAAGATAGTCAGATCGAGTCATTGGAGAATGAGATCCGTATGTTGAATGAATCAATCGCGTCGTTGAATAATTCAGAAAATGCAGTTAGTGCTGGGAATGGAGGACTGAATAAGTCTGAGAATGTTCCATATTCTGTTAATGAGATTTTCTTGAAGTTGAATAAATCTAGGTTGGAGATCCTTGATGAGTTGAATGACACGAAGTTGAGGTTAGAGAGTTTGGTTACTGCGTTTACTTTGAATCCAAGCAATGGGGTCACTGAGAATGGAAGATATGATGAGTTAGAAGTCAGTCATAGGGTCTTGATTAAGCTGGAGTCTTTGAAGAGAGAAAATGAAGAATTGTTGAAGTGTTTGAGTTTTGGGAAATTGAAGAGCTTGGAGATGGATATTGGATTGATCAAGAAGGAAAATGAAGATGTGAAAAGAGAAAACGAAGAATTGAAAGAGAGACTACGCAAGTATGAATCTACGAAGTGATGACTAATAAATAGTGTTTTCTTTTGTGTATAGCTCTTAGTTATATAAACAGCTTATTTCTTTAGTGCTCTTCTCTTTATGACAGCTTCACTCAATTCAGCCAGCGCATCAGCAGTAGTGTCAATATTTATACAAGCATCAGTGATACTACAACCGTAGACCAAACCATCTTTGCCTTCAGCTGGAACATCTTGTCTACCTTCAACTAAGTTACTTTCAATCATCAACCCACAAATAGAATCACTACCTTCAGCAATTTGATCAGCAACAACCTTAGCGACTTTAGGTTGATTTCTGTGATCTTTGTTACTGTTACCATGAGAACAATCCACCATAATACGTGGTTTTGAAGTGATCCCCTTAGCAATTAATTCTTCTTGTGCCTTTTGAACTGATTCCTTATCGAAATTCGTACCTGATTTACCACCTCTTAAGATAACGAAAGTATCTTTGTTACCTTCAGTAGCAACAATAGCAGTAACACCAGGTTTAGTAACGCTTAGGAAATGATGTGAATGGGCAGCAGCTCTAACAGCATCAATGGCAACACCTAATGAACCATCAGTACCG
The DNA here is from genome assembly GCA_003707865.2 of Komagataea pratensis. Lineage (NCBI taxonomy): Eukaryota > Fungi > Ascomycota > Saccharomycetes > Phaffomycetales > Wickerhamomycetaceae > Komagataea > Komagataea pratensis. Next base: position 39,059 of record PPMA02000009.1, read on the forward strand.
TTTTTGAAGCCAACTGGGAAAGATAGTCCTGAGGCTAGTTCTCTATGAAGTTGGGATTCAGTTGTTCTGGCACCAATAGCACCCAAAGAGAATAAATCAGCAATGAATTGTGGTGAAATGGTATCTAACATTTCTGAAGCGATTGGTAATTTCTTTGTCAAATTAACAAATAATTCTCTAGAGATTCTCAAACCTTTGTTGATCTTGAATGAGTTATCGATATCTGGATCGTTAATCAACCCCTTCCAGCCAACAGTGGTTCTTGGTTTTTCCAAGTATGCTCTCATGATGATCAATAATTCACCAGAGTATTTCTCAGCCAACACTGCTAATTTATCACAGTATTCTAAAGCGGCCTTTGGGTCATGGATGGAGCAAGGACCAACAACAATAATAAGTCTGTCGTCTTTACCATCTAGGATATCCGCAGCCTCGTTACGGCCCTTGATGATGACTTTTTTGTTCAAATCAGTCAATGGGTATTCATGCTGAAGAAGATCCGGCGAGACTAGTGGATCATAGCCTGTAATTCTCCAGTCCTCGATACGGGATCTGTCACCGATGTGCTCGTTGTTGATAAACATGGACATTGTGTTCTTCTGCGTGTGTGTGTGTGTGTGTGTGTGTGTGTGTGTGTCTGTTCGTACTAAGTAGTGTTAGTGCGTGCGTGGTTTCACTTTCGAAACGGCGATGAGGTTGGTTTTATACAAATTTTTTTCAACATGACTCGAGCCTCGAATAATCTCGATGACGTTTCGTTTTTCCGGATTCGCGGGAATCGCCCTGAGTCACTTGACAGCTGCCGAAGGATCTGACACGTTGGAGGCAGAATGGGCCAATGAGAGCGAGGCAAATGGTAACGTAATGCAATATGGTGGTCACTATACTTCCTTCACCATGTGTTAATGTTATTCGTTAGCTTGTTGGTTGATACTGCTAGTCTTCCCATAGTTAACTAAGCACGTTCACAAACATTGCCCATTGGCCCATTTCGGCCGTCAGAGCCGTACGTACAGCCTGTTACCACTTATTTTGGAGAAAACCACCACATTCCAATTTCCAACCAGAGACCCCGTTCAATGACTCATAAGAACACCACCATTTACAGAAAACTTTTCACTGTCTGATCGATTTCGGCATTCGACTTTTTGTGTCTGTTTTATGAATCTTCCGGGGATTGCCGCCATTTGCCTCGAGTATCCGTCAGAAGAAGATCATTTTCTTTAATGTATATATAGTTATTTTATTTTCCAGAACTTCAGCCCAGGGGACATTATAATGGGCTGATCTCTAAGTATATTTCATGGGTAGTAAATAGTACCATTTGAATGTTCAGGTTATTTCTAGAAGGGTTTATATGAACCTCCTACCGTTAATCTCTCACCATTAAGAAGGTATTTAGAGATTATTGTGAATAATGGACTGGCGTGCCCGTATCAACAGGTTGCTGAGTCACCTTTTTGATTGTAACAATATCAACAACAGCAGGTGTATCTTTTTAGGCGTTCCAGTTCGTCCTTCTTGATTATCATTCAAAAATTGTAGCTTTTGAGCTATTCGCATTCGTCTTCGTCTTAACTAGCTCAGATGTAAGATGTGGAGAAGACACAGAAATCTAATATTATATCTACCGATCCTTCATTATCTCTAGAAACCACAAAAAAAAACAGAATTCTGAAAATCGATTTTCAAAATCAAAACATCAACAACCACAATCACATAAAAAAACCCCAACTTATAAATATAGCACCACACAATCATAAATAAATGAATGGGTATCTAATAACAATTGTTCCATCAAAACTGTTTTCCTGATAATTGTGTTCCTGATAACTGTGCACTCTGAGTCCCTCACTCTGGAGTGTCGTGTTCCTCAATAAATACACAACAGCATAATTGCACTAACCAACCACCAAGTAGTTGTAGAGCCTTCTCAACTGGGTCCCAAAATCACCAGGATTTAAAAATCACGAGAATGACGATATAAGTAGTAGCAATCATAATTTTTAGAGGCTCTTGGCAGGAGAGTACACACATTTTATCAAGTTATCGATTTAGTGTGTTTTTGGTGCTGGCCGTGTGCCATGAGTCTAACCTAGTGTGTTTGAAGTCTTTTTGCGGTTCTTTTTGATATGGTTGATGCATCGTGCATAATTGTGAGGCTTTGGGTCATTGGTGAGCTTGGTACAGGTATGGGGCGTGTAGTGGTGGTTTTGTTGATGTCTGATACAGTATGGAAAGTACTAGTTGACTTTGTTGTAAATTACTATCTCTACCATTATTCAGAGCTAGAGCAGAGTTGAACTTTATGGTTATTGTTAGGTGCTTTCACGTAATTACACTCATGAGGGGTTCCTCGGGGTTCCTCGACCCCTACATAAAATGGGCATAATTAACACAGTGAACGTTTAGATTAAAATTGTAAAGAATTGAGACTAAAGTCTCTTCCATAGATAAACGTAACCGTTTCTTTCAATCTCACCCCAACTCTTTTCATCTCCAGTAACATCAACAACTTTTTCATCATTAAATAACACCCATCTGTCATTTGGCTCATCCTTAATGAAGACGACGTAATGACCAGAAGTGACTTGTGTACCTTTATGACAGATAACACCTTTCAGCACATACTTAGAACGGTCAGAATCTTCATTAACCAACTTCTCAATATTATCTGACTCAGATGCAGTATTCTTTGGTTCTTGCTTAGGCAATTCTCCATCATCATCAGGATTAGAAAACAACCATTCAACAGCTGCATTAACATCATGATTATTCAAAACTAATGCCTTGGTGGCTAACTTAACAGAGAATCCCATATCACCTAACGAAGCAACCTTATCTTGATCAACCTTAAGAGCAGCACTATCTTCTGCTTTAGATTTAGGAACTTTGAAATCAAATGGTTCATCAAGAGAGTCATCCTCCATACGTTGAAACAACCATTCCATGACTTCTTCAAGATTAGTATTGTTGCTGTTTTCAAATAATGCACGTTTAGCACGTTGTGGAGGGAATCCCATGACTTGCAACTGCTCTAATGCAGTTTCATTTGGTTTGAACTCCTCAAACTCTTCATCTTCTTCTGTGTCCTGGATCTCAGTTTCGTTTGGCTCGGTTGGTTGTTGTGCTTGAAGGGAACGAATGTCGAACCCAGTTGGGATTGTTAATGGAACATCGATTTTAACTGGATTCCAATCATCTTGGAGTTGGATTCTTTGTGTGCTGGTGATTAAATATTTTGGGAAAGTTAAAAAATAATTGGATTTTAATGCTGTTTTGTTGTTGAATTCAATCTCTTCTGGTTTCAAATAATTCTGTAGCGATTCAAGGAATGATTGGCGTTTATAGATCTTGTTACCCTCTTCGTCAGTTTCTTGTAGTTCTACTTCAATAGGTAATGTAACAACATCTGTGATTTGTTTCTTTAACTTGATTGTATCGTTTTCAAACTTGAATTTTTCAATGTTGACATATTTAAAAATATCATTAATTGTTGGATCAACTTTATCTATTTTATCCAATAAATAGCCAAAGAACTCCATTGCATCTTGTTGCTTCATTGTTTGAAATTCTTCATGACCATGACTGACCTTATACTTGATTGAATCTGGTGAAATACCTTTTTGATAACCATCATTTTCTTCCTCATTAGGTTTTGAGAATTTACCTGATAATAAACCATTTGCTAACTTGATCAATTCAAAACGTAGATCTTCTTCACCATCTCTTTCATTAGTGATTTCTTGATTGAACTTATTTTGATATTCAGGAATGGAAAATAGCAATTGCACAACACTATTCAAATAACAAGTATTCCCCAAATTCTTCAACCCAGTTAATCCTTGCCCAAATAGTTTCTTCAAATCATTACCTTCCGAATCCTTCAAGTTGAACTCCCATTCCAAATTCTGTTCAATTTGCAACTCCAATAACCCCTTCTCTTTCTTCTCCAATGTATTCAAATCAATCCCAAATGAGCTCAATGCATTCTGTAAAACATTCACACTTGGGAAACTAACCTCTTCATCGCATGTATAACAGTAGACATCAGCAACATCCTTACTCAATGATCCCAATTTAACAGCAATTGAATGACCAGTAGAATCAGCATGAGATAAGGCATGGGTATTACCTGGAACACCACCAAATTGTGCTCTACCACATCCTAAAGATCCACAGACCAGACATAACCATAAATTCTGATCTAGTTCACAAGATGAACATTTCAATTGCGATAAATCAACTTGTGGGGTCTCTGATGGACCTTGATATGAGATTGTGTGTTGACATGGTTGGATTTCCAATTGCCATGATTTTAATTCTTGTGATTTGGAAGATGATGTGGCAGTAAGAACTTTATTTATAATTTTAGATGTTTCCTCATCAATTTGTTGCTTTGGGATGACACTAATGATATCGTTGATATATTGGATCAATTGGGCATCAGTATCAAAGAGTTCCGAATCTTTAGCATAATTGATTTCCAATTTCAGCATCTTATGTTGTCTTTCTTCATTTTCATCTTTTGGTTTCTTTGTCTTGGTTAACTTGACATAATATTGATCATCAGGATATTGTGATTTATGTAATTTGATGTGATCTTGACAGTATGCTCTATTTGTTGCAGTGGACACGAATAATGAATCGAATTGAGTGGCAAAACAGAAATGGCATGCGTCTTTTGCAAATGGACCATTCGAGCTCCGTAATAAAGCCATATTTGAACTATGAGAAAACACGAATGAAGTTAATTTGGTCTTTCTTTGCGCAATAATTTACTGTTGCAAGTGGCAATAAATTTGAACTCCGAAACGTAAACAAACCGGAAGTGGTTTTTCATGCGATTCACCCTCGGATTAAGTATACCTTTTCTTCTTACGTGATTTGATTGATAATCATACCTTTAAAGTATAAAAAGATGTGGATTGCTCTTTAATTTATTAAATTCTTTCGTTTAATTTGCATGTTGAGACACTTGACCACTCAATTGAAAAGAACAATACTTACTCAAAGAACAATGTCATCATTTACTCGTCCAGCTTCCCAAAAAGCCATCCTTATTAATGAAACTTCCCCAGATAAAAACGACTATTCAGTTTTAAAGTACGAAGATGTCGCCGTTCCGGCCATTGCTAAGGATGAAGTCCTTATCAAAAACAAGTACTCAGGTGTTAACTTCATTGAGCAATATTTCAGAATTGGCTTATATCCTTCTGAAAAGCCATTGATTCTTGGTCGTGAAGCAGTGGGTATTATTGTTGAGAGAGGTCCTGATGCTAAAGGTGATTTTGCAATTGGTGATTTAGTTACTTATGCTTCTGGTGCCACTTTTGCCCAATACACTAAGTTTAAGACTCCTTTGAAAATCTTCAAGTTGCCAAAGGATATCAGTGAAGAACAACAACAATTGTATGCGGGCCTGTTCATTCAGGGTTTCACTGCTTTGACTTTCATTACTGATTCCTATAATGTTAAGAAAGGTGATACTATCTTAGTTCACGCTGGTGCTGGTGGTGTTGGTCAAATCTTGATCCAATTGATCAAGTTGAGGGGTGCTAGAGTTATTGCTACTGGTTCTACTGATGCTAAATTAGATATCATCAGATCGTTAGGTGCTGACTTAGCAATTAACTCACATGATAAAGATATTGTTGATCAAGTCTTAAAATTCACTGATGGTAAAGGTGTCGAAGCAGTTTATGACGGTGTTGGAAAAGATACTTTTGATGTTTCATTAGGCGCTGTTGCTAGAAAGGGTACTTTGATTTCATTCGGTAATGCATCTGGTGCAGTTCCACCTATTGAAATCAGTATCTTGACCGCAAAGAATGTCAAGATCTTAAGACCAACTGTCTTTAACTACATTGCTACTCAAGAAGAATGGGATGGTTACTCTGCTGAGTTAAGGGACTTAGTTGAGAGTGGTAAATTGAAGATTGATATCAGTGAAGTCTATGATTTAAAAGATTACCCTCAAGCTGCTAAAGATTTAGAGGGTAGAAAGAGTACTGGTAAATTGGTTTTACGTATTCCAGAATAAAACCTCTTAATAACACAACTGATGATCTGTTAATTCCTCCTATTGTTGTAAATTATCTATTGTGATTACTAAGTGCCAAGTCAACATTTTTCTCGAAAGCTGTGGAAATTTCCGAAATTGTCGAAAATTGTAAAAATTGTCCGTGTGGAGTTTCCCTTTTCTCTTGAATCCTTCTCAATTTTATTCCAAACCGAACAAATCTACACATAAAAAGAATCAATTGAACAGGAATTGTAAACTTCGTTCAAATTCTATCTCAACACACTCAAATTCGAAAGGAAATTATAAGTATCTCAAATTAATTGTTTTGTTTAAAGTATAAGCCCCAGGTGAATTTAACAAACAAACAAAGGATCTACTATTATCGTCAATTGGTATCAATTATCTGAACAAAATGTCTGCTGAACAAGAACAACCACAAGAACAACAACCATCACCACTATCAACTGCTGAAGCCTCTGCTCCAGCTGCCAAAGGTACTAAATTATATGTTGGTAACATTGAGTATCGTGCCACCAGAAAGGATATTGAAGAATTGTTCAAAGATTACAATGTCACAAAGATTGATATCCCGACCACTAGTTTCCAAAGAAGAGGTGGTAAGGGTTCTTTCTCAAGAACCAAAGGTTATGTCTTTGTTACTTTCGAAGGTCATGATGATGAATTAGATGACATTATTGAGAAGTTCACAGATACTGAATTTAAGGATCGTAAAATTTATTTGAGATATTTGAATTCAACCAAAGAAAAAAAGGAAGATGAAGAAGGTGAAGCTAACGGTGAAGCCTCAACTGAAGAAGGTAAACCTGAGAAGAAAGCAACTGCTAAGAAAGCTGCTAAACCAAAGAAGGCACCAAAGGAGAAAATTCCATTCGACCAAGGTGAAAAATCCACAGATACTTTATACTTGAAGAATTTGGACTTCTCTGTGAAGGCTGAGGATATTAAGACCTTTTTTGAACAGGAAGGTGAGACTGCCTTGTGGGTTTCAGTCCCATTCTTGAAATTACCGGGGTTCGTCTTGAAGAAGTTGCAAGCTCAAAACAAGAGTTTGGAAAGAAGAAACAAGGGTTACGCCTTCGTCAAATTGGAGTTGAAGGACGGCGAGACCATCGAGGACAAGGTGGCCAAGTTCAACGGCAAGGTCTTGAAGGACCGTGAGCTGTTGACCTCTGTCGCCGTCGATGTCAGAAACGCCAAAACCAAAGAGGAGGCGGAAGCTAAGTCTGAGGAAGCCGAAGCTGCAGAAGCCGAAAGCGAAGTCAAAAAAGAAGAAGCTGTTTCTGCCTAAACGCCAAGTTCCCCCAGTGCTTGAAGAAAACGGGTGTTCGGTGCGCAGTGCTCACTTACAGTTTGTGTTTTTGTACGAAATGATTGAATGAACGAATGAGATTGCTCTTACTGATTCTGTAGCCTGCGTCGCTTGCGTTTTCCTCCAGTAAGTACCTTATCTTTTTAGGTGCGGCAAAATAATTGCACACATGAGGAAAAATTGGAATCTTCTTTATTTACTTTTCCTCTTCTGTTTCTACTCCCCCAATTCTCCCTCACAGAAACAATTGAGACGATGAGCTGCTCCTTCTGGCGCTTCGACGATGTCACCCAGTGCGGCCGGCTCGAGACCCTCGAGTTCCAGGTGCCCGCAGTCCTGCTCTCCGCATCTGCTGCGACGGTCTTAGGAAAACTACTCTACAAACGTTTTCAGAGTCACAATACAATTGCCAGGTCTGCTACCGATGAGTCACAGCCTTTGCTTCAGGATGAGTCAGGCCAGGTCAGTTACGACGGTACCGATGGCTCACTGGACGTTGAGAAAGTCAAATTGGCGCATTTCGATATCGCTTCTCTTCCTGCTGTTAAGCTCAATGGTGAGACTCATGGCGTGCTTAAGCAATTGAAAAGATCCCCTGCTGAAAAGTTCAGAGTTGTCTTTGAGTTGTTCTTTATTCTGGTCCAATTGGGTATCCAAATCTCTAAAAACTTCACTGAGAATGAGTTCACTAGTAATGACATTTCCATTAATGTGGCTCTATGGAGTTGGTTGCTGATATTGACTTCCGTTAGAGTCTTCAACTTAAACGATGATTATCCACATTTACTCAAATATGTTCCAAACTTATGGATCAACAACTTTGTTGTCTACTTATTCCTATGGTTTTCCAAGATACTTGTTTTCAGATCTGCTTTGATTGATCACACAGAATCCAAATCCTACTACATTGCAGACTTCCTCATAATTTCCATCTTGTTTGTCAACCTATTGACTTCATCAATCGGTTTCAAGAATCCATACATCTACATCACTGACCCAGAGGTTAAACCAGCTCCTGAACCATATACTTCCTTATTTGATTTCATTACGTTCTCATGGGTCAATCCATTAATCTGGAAAGCCTATAAATCCACAATTACCATTGCAGATGTTTGGGATTTAAGAGCTGATGATTATTCCTACTATGTATTGAAAAGTTTCAAATCATATGGTGATACTCATTCAGAATGGACTTTTACTAAGAAATTGGTTATGTTCTTCATTCAATATTTGATGTTACAAGGTTTCTGGGCCGCTACTGAGTCATGTATCTTGTTTATTCCAACTTTATTATTGAAGGCTTTATTAGAATACGTTGATGATAGATCCTCATCTACCTATTCATTAGCTTGGTGTTACGTTTTTGGTATGTTTTTCAGTAAGTTCTTGTCCGTTATTGCATCAGGCCAAGCTTTGTTCTTTGGTAGAAGAGTCTGTATCAGATTGAAATCCATTATCATTGGTGAAATTTATGCTAAAGCCCTAAGAAGAAAGTTATCTGCTCAAGACAAAGAAGGCAAAGAAGAAACTGAAGAATCAAAAGATTCTAAAGACAAGATTAAAGAGAATGAACAAGATTTAAAGAAAGCTGATGAGATCGATGGTGATGAAGAGAGTGCCAAGACAAGTGCCAACTTAGGTGCTATTATTAACTTAATGGCTGTTGATGCTTTCAAAGTCTCTGAAGTCTGTGCTTATTTACATGCCTTTGTCGGTGCTACTTTCATGATTGTTATTTCTGTCTACTTGTTATACAGTTTACTAGGATGGAGTGCCTTAGTTGGTGCCGGTTCCATTATTGCCTGTTCCCCATTGAATTATACATTAGCGAGATCAATGGGTAGTTATCAAAAGAAGATGTTGGCTGTTACTGATAAACGTATTCAAAAATTGAATGAAACTTTCCAATCTATCAGAATCATCAAGTTTTTTGCATGGGAAGATAGATTCAGAGAACAAATTTTGAAGATTAGAAGAGAAGAGCTATCATACTTGAAGAAAAGATATAGTATTTGGACCCTCATGGCTTTTGTTTGGTTCATTACCCCGACTGTTGTCACTTTTGTCTCATTTGGCTGTTATATCTTCATTGCTAAGAAACAATTGACTACCCCAGTTGCTTTCACTGCTTTATCTTTGTTCAATTTATTAAGAAATCCATTAGATCAAATCTCAGATATGTTAAGTTTTGTCATCCAATCTAAAGTTTCATTAGATCGTATTCAAGATTTCTTAAATGAAGAAGAAACTACCAAATATGGACAATTAGCCAGAGCTTCTCCTATCCACAGTGGTAAAATTGGTTTCAAGAATGCTAATTTTTCATGGAATTCTAAGAGTGATGTTGATTTCAAATTAAGAGATTTAACCATTGATTTCAAAACAAGAAAACTAAACATTGTTATTGGTCCAACTGGTTCTGGTAAAACTTCATTATTGATGGCCTTATTAGGTGAAATGGAAAAAACTGCTGGTGAGGTCTATTTACCTGGTTTCAAAGCCAAAGAAGACTTAGAAGTTGACTCTGAAGGATTCACTGAATCTGTTGCTTACTGTTCCCAGGCCGCTTGGTTATTGAATGATACTATCAAAAATAACATTGTCTTCGGTGCTAGATTCAACAAAGACAGATATAACAAAGTTGTCAAAGCTTGTGGTCTTTCTCGTGATTTTGAAATCTTGAAAGCTGGTGATCAAACTGAAATTGGTGAAAAAGGTATTACCTTATCAGGTGGTCAAAAACAAAGAGTTTCCTTAGCAAGAGCCCTATACTCCAATTCAAGACATATTTTGTTGGATGATTGTTTGAGTGCTGTTGATTCTCATACTGCTTTACACATTTATGAAAACTGCATCTCTGGTCCTTTGATGAAAGACAGAACTGTTATCCTGGTTTCTCATAATGTTGCCTTAACTATTAAGAGTGCTGAATTTGTTGTTTTGATGGATAATGGTAGAGTCACTCATCAAGGTTCTCCTGAGGAGTTATTCCATTCTGGCGCACTAGGTGATGATGAAATGATTAAATCTACTTTGAACTCAAGACAAAACTCATCTGTTGATTTGAAACAATATACTTTGGAAAGTGAAGCTGAGGAAGAATCTAAAGATAAGAAGGTTTCAAAACCTGACTTATTCGATGAGGAGGCTGAAGAATTAGAAAACTTGAAGAAGGGTAAATTGATTGAAGAAGAAAGCAAATCTGATGGTGTTGTCTCTGCTGATGTTTACCATTACTACTTTGAAATGTTTGGTGGTTACTATGTCGTCTCAGGTATTATCTTGATCTTTATTGTTACTCAACTCGTCTATATTGGCCAATCTTGGTGGTTACGTAACTGGGCCCAAGCTTCAGATCATGGATTTGAAATCGCTTCAGTTGCTACTGCCTTGAATGGTCCTTCGTCGGTCACCAAGTCTATCTTTCCTCATATTTTCAGATACCAATATGTTTTAGATCAAGTCGAAACGATGAAATCCAAGAATTCTTCAGTTTACTACATCACTGTTTACTCCTTGTTAGGTTTGTCCTATTCTACTTTATCATCAATCAGAATTCTCTTTGTTTTCTATGCTGGTATTAGAGCAGCTTCAAGAATTTTCAAGAAAACATTAGAAAAGGTCCTTCGTGCCAAGTTAAGATTCTTTGACTCCACTCCAATTGGTAGAGTCATGAACAGATTCTCTAAAGATATTGAATCCGTTGATCAAGAGTTAACTGCTACTGCTGATGGTGTTGTTGGTTGTTTGGTCAACATTATCTTCACATTAGGTTTGATCTCATTCATTACTCCAGGTTTCATCTTATTTGCCATTTTGATTACTGCTTTATACTACATGGTTGCTGCTTTCTACTTGAGTGGTTCAAGAGAATTAAAGAGATTTGATTCTATCACCAAATCACCTATCCATCAACATTTCTCAGAAACTTTAGTCGGTGTCAGTACTATTCGTGCTTATGGTATCGAAAGAAGATTCTTACAAGAAAACTTGAACAAGGTTGATGATAACAATAGACCATTCTTCTATATGTGGATTGAAAACAGATGGTTAAGTACCAGAAATGATTTGATTGGTGCTTTAGTTGTCTTAACTTCGGGTGCTTTCGTTTTATGGAAAATTGATTCAATTGACGCTGGTTTAGCAGGTATTTCTCTATCATATGCTATTGCATTCAATGAAAATGCTTTATGGGTTGTTAGATTATATGCTAATGTTGAAATGACGATGAACTCAGTTGAAAGATTGAAAGAATACTTGGATATTGAAGAAGAACCAGCTGAATACATTGAAGGTTCTGAACCACCTGCATCATGGCCAGAGAATGGTAAATTAGAAGTTCATGACTTATCATTACGTTATGCTCCACATTTACCAAAAGTCATCAAGAATGTTTCATTTGATGTTGAACCAAGTAGCAATGTTGGTGTTGTTGGTAGAACTGGTGCTGGTAAGTCTACAATCATCACTGCGTTATTTAGATTCTTAGATCCAGAAACTGGTTATATTAAGATTGACGGTGTTGATATCACTTCCATTGGTTTGAAAACTTTGAGACAAGCCATTACTATCATCCCTCAAGATCCAACCTTATTCACAGGTACTATCAAATCCAATTTAGATCCATTCAACTTATACTCTGATGAGCAAATCTTTGAAGCTTTAAGAAGAGTCAATTTAATAACTGGTGATGAAATCATCCAAAATGCTCAAGGTCTATTATCAGCATCATCTGATTCAGATGAAGAAAATTCTAACAGATTCTTGAACTTAGATAATGAAATCACTGAAGGTGGTGGTAACTTATCACAAGGTCAACGTCAATTGATGTGTCTTGCCAGATCATTATTAAGAGCACCAAAGATTATGTTATTGGATGAAGCTACTGCTTCCATCGATTATGAATCAGATGCAAGAATCCAACAAACCATTAGACAAGAATTTGCACAAAGTACTATTTTGACTATTGCACATAGATTGAGATCAATTATTGATTATGATAAAATTCTAGTCATGGATGCTGGTGAAGTCATTGAATTTGATCATCCTTATAATTTGATCAGTGATGAGAAGAGTACTTTCCACAGTATGTGTAAAGATAGTGGTGAATTAGATGTTTTGATTCAATTATCAAAAGAGGCTTTCGTTAAAAAGGTTAATGGAAAGAACAAAAAATGAGTTAATTTATTATAGTAAAGTTCTATTTTTATAGGAATGTTGTGAAAAAGCAACACTTATTCATTAAGTTTTTGTTTATATTCATGTTAGTTTAACAGAACGTAGCATGGTTACTGGTAAGGTCTCTACACTTATACAAAATTCAATGATAACGACAATATAATATGAATAACAAACAATAATCTGGGACAAGAGACAATATATATATACATGGAAAAACATTAGACATGAGACACATAACACGCAAACGCACAGCCAACTCAGAAAGTATTGGTCAAATTAGAAGCACTCTTTATCATTTCATCAATGGCACTCAAAGAATCAATATCAAATTCACCAAAGTTATAATTCTTGAAATCAAAGTCTAATTGATTATTATCAATCCAATCACAACCAGTATCAGAATGTGGAGAAACTGGATTCAAATCCATGGAAACGCCCTTAGCTAATGTTTCATCTGATCCTTGGCCAGTAGAGACACTTCCAACTGGTGATGCGACTGGGTTCGGGAGTAGTGGTGGAAGTGATGTCATTTGTTTGATTGGGCCTTGGTTCATGTTTGGAAGTGGACCTAATGATGACAAGGTATTTGATGATGTGCTAGAGTTTGGAGAGTTTGAATAGAACTGATACTGTGTAGTTGGAACAGGGTTTGGAGTCGGTAGTTCCGAAGATGAGACACTTAAGCCAGGTAAGTTGTAACTCATTCCCGTTTCTAGATATCCTGATGGACCAAGCACTTTTGATAGGTCTGATTTCTTGAATAACACCTGTTGTTTCCGTTTCAATTCTCTTTGTTGTTGATCCATTTTTTGTTTTGTCTCTTTCTCTAGTTTCTTGTTGGATTCAATATGGTGGTGGAAATGTGACTCCATCTTTTTAAATAAATCAGGTAATAGCTTGGATATGCTATCTAATAAATAATTAGCAATTTTGGAACTTAAGTACCAATGTGCAGAAATTTGATAAATACCTGACAGTTCTAGCTTCATGTACTCTTCATAAATGTTTAAATCATTTGAGTTTAAGTGATTCTGACCATCAGTACTTTGAACGACTTGAGTTGACCAGAGATACGCAGATAAATGAACTAAACCAGCAAAAGCTAAGGAACAAGCATTCAGCGGAGTTCTTCTCAAGATATTAATAGGATTAGTGTCAATCAAAGTTTTGGCAATCAAATTGGCAGCATCAATGGTCTTTCTAGTTTCAATGATCTTTCTTGAGTTGATCAAGTCCTTACCATTAGGCACTTCTTGGAAATTATTCTCCGTCTTATTCAATTCATCATTCAACTTTTCAACACATTTCAAATTTCTAGGAATATCTGACCTCCAAAGGAAAGACAATGGTCTATGGGTAAAAATCTTGGCGTAATTCAACATTATTAATCCTTGTTGAATACCTTCATTGACTGTACCATTTCCGTCAATCAAATAAGGCAGTTTATAAAAATCGGGATTTGAAAACTTTAATTCCCAATTGGATAATGAGGCAGTTAATTTGGTGTATTGATGACCAATGCTCATTTCTGAAAAGATAATGTTGTTTAATCTGACTGAATCATCAACTAGCTTAGATGTGTACGATCTTGTTTCATAATCGAATTGGAATTTTGTTGGTGTTGATGGGAATTTAACAAAACACTTAATTGATGTTAATTTGGATAATGTTTTACCGTCAGCTGAACCGATTATTATATCAAGGAAGAATAGCTCCCAGAAACATCTTCTCGCTGCTTCTTTGAGTATCACATCCGGTAAGTTTCTGACCCTTTTTGAATTGTAGAAGTTGATATTCATTTCATCACTTGATGAAGTTGATCGGTTGATAGTTGGATTTTCTGGTACAACATTGCCATTAATATCCTCACCAAGGAATGTATCAACATCTAGGCTATTGATATCAAGAGTGATAGCTAAATCAATAGCTTGTTTTCTGAGTGTAGTACTCAAGTCATGTAGAGCAGAAATATGACAAATCAATGATAACAAAATCATGGCTTGCAAAGTAATAACATCATGTGCCTTGGAGTTTATCAAATCAACAACTTCAGTGGCAAGTTGGAATATTTCATTGATATTTCTTGAATATTTAGAGCTTGTATAGCCATCACCAATAGCTTTCATTAAACCAACGATTTCCTTTGGATATAAAGTCAAAGCTAAAAACTGATCAATCTCACCTAATGGGGGCAAAATTGGATGAGAATTATGAAAGTTCTGATAATAATTCTGAATGGCTTGTTTATGATTGAACTCTTGGTTTAAGAATTTTTTATGCTCAGTGACTTTATTCAAACTTTCAATGCCAATGGAACTAGCGGCCTTAACAGTTTCAGCATCCGAGGTGCTATTAACACAAGGCAAAGAACCAGCAGTACTACCATTCTCTAGAAATCCACAGGTCTTCCCAGTATGACCATTAGGACAAGGCTTGACTTCTCCATGAGATCCAAGACATGGTAACTTCAAAGCTGCAACACCATCAGAAACTGGATTAGGTTTAATCTTCTTAACACCCTTCTTACGGGACCCACCTCTGTTACTCTTGACATAGGAACAATCCTTACCATACTCAACACATCTGGTACACTTAGGCATCATCCCATCACACTTCAAATGACGATGACGGCATTGTAAACATGCTCGAGAGACGTGTTTTGCGTTTGGTTTCTTGTTGGTGGCTGCGTTTGGCGAGTCAACGCCGTCTGGGACTGGTTCCTGCTTGAATGTGTTCTGTGGCAATTGTGCGGACTCCATGGTTGTCAAATCTGGGCGAGGAAAAGGCTAGGTAGCTATCAATATTTGTGTTGATAACTCATGTAACCAGCTGATAATACCAGAGTAAATGCAAAAACTAAGCAAAATGGGAAATATGAGCGATCTGATTTATGAAACTGGCACTTTTCTCTGGAGGCTGGAAAGTGGATGCTCTGAACGTGCGAGATAGGCAGTCCGGGGACAGGAAATGAGCAGATCGGTGAGATTAGAAATGTATGAAGTTATGATTCTGTTGTTTATGAGTCGTTCAAACCCCGAAAATTTCTCTAAACACGGGGCTTCGTAACAGTAATTTAGCTGAACATTATTAGTAGTGTCTTTTCTGGCTGTACAAGTGACGAATCAGGATCTATATATATATGAGAGGACTGTGTATTCTGGTTTTGAATTTGTAGCTCACAGCTGTGTGATTTTCTTGTTGATGTTCCTTTCCTCGTTGAGCTCATGGTACTCTTGCACTAAGTAACCCCATGTGAAGTCAGCAACAGTAGCAGCAATACCCAATGAGTAGGATAATGTGATGGCATAGAAGAAATTGGAGTTACCCGAACCCAAATCAATCCATAAATGGTAGAAGATTGGTGCTAGTATCACTGAAACAACCAATAACAATGTACTAATCACAAAATAGGATAAGTGTTTGAAGACTGGTTGGAGTAATAATAATAGTGTCAAATAGATGGATAAATCACCTAATTCAGGGTATGGTTTGGAGAAACTTAACCAACCAATCGTCAAAATGTATGCAAAAGTACCGTTCAATCTCAATGCAAATGGGATGGCAAATGAAACATTGTATAAGTTGTAAACGGCAATGTAGAAAGGAATGAAGAATTCAAACATTTCAGTGAAATAATACCACCATAAACCTAAATTTGGAGCAATCTTATTGAATGTGATAATGACACCGTATGTGGAGTATAAGAATTCCCATGATTTACCAGTCAAGTTGTAACTCAAACCTAGTAATGCACCAATAGTGAAGAATGTAACAATGATGAAATGGAAGATGGACTGTTTTGATTCATAAGTAACTTTCAATAATGGGAAAACCAAATAAATTGGAGTATATGACAAATATGCAGCAATACTGATAGAAATTGCACTCAATGAAGTATTACCAACCAATCCATAATAAAATGCCAAAACAATAAATAAACTATTGAAACTAACTGTTGATTTTCCAATATTCGATATGATTGAGATTGGGCTCAATGCAAAAACCAATCCAATAATCTCAGGACTTAATTTATTCTTTGTCTTCTCAGTGGCTTTTATCTGTAAGAACTTGGCGATTTGAATAATATAATACACAACAACAGCATCAACCAAAGGATATAACAAATCTGCAGACGCTATGAAACTATCCATCAACAAAATAAACAAAGGTGAATGATGCACGACACCACCATCGTAAATATTTATCCCATTAGAGTATAAGAACACACCTTCCTTCAATGATCTGAATGAGGACACTAAAGTCGATAATTCAATTGATTGCTGCAAATTCGATGATGCTGTCGGAAGGACAATCGGTATGATGAACCTCACGAGAAACGTGAGTATTATGATATTCTTCTCGGTGAGCAGCCTACCTCTGAGACTCATTGAGCGTTATTTGTGGCTGGATTGGACGGTTGTTTCCAAATGATGAGTTTTCAATCTTATTTTGATTTGGTGTTAACATGGAAGCGCGGACACCCAGACATCCGAGTAAGTCTGCCATTTTGACATGGGTTCGGATATGTTGATATATTAGTACCATTATAAGTTGGTTTCTGCTGCTTTGTTGTTGCATGGGGCTTCAGCCTTTTGATCTGGCAGTGGTTGAGATATGAATCATATGATCGGTTTCTAAAACTCTCCAGATTGTATAGAGGCTATATCTTCTATACATTTTGGCAATTTCTACAATTACATTAAAACAAACACTTCATTTATTCTTTCCTGATTCCGTCGGTATGTGATCCATCTTTGCCCATATCTAGCCCATGTAGATGATCTCATGAATAGAATCGCAGGTAGACCAAGTTCCAACAGACTAAATCTCAACTCTTGATAGCTCAACACCATCTTTCTCCATTTTTTTGAAATCTATTTTCAAATAATTTGCATTCCTTACGGTGATATACTTCAAAATCAAATTCGGCACAGTTTTCAAGTCAATGAATCTTCTATACTCGTCGAATTCAGGAAGATTAACCTTGTAAACGTTACCATATCCCACGAAGGAAGTATCTTTGAGGTCTCTCATATTGGGAATTAATAGATCAGGAAATTGTTGTGTCTTCCGATTATTGATAACTTTCAATGATTTGATAGGTGAATTGGGAAATGGCAATATGTGAGTTTCTGCTTGGTTGCCATCACTCAGTTTGAAACAATCAATCAATGTCATAGATTTCAACATTGGTGGAGAGGTTTGCAAGTCATGGAGGTTTATTCTTTGGAGAGTCAAGTTTTCAACTTGTGGAGTATAACGCAGGAACTCTGGAATTAACATTGAAGGAGAGCTGTTTTCTTTCTCCTGCACGAAATCCCTAATGACCAAGTCCTTGACTTCATAAGCAGTCTTGCGATGAATCATGTTATTAAGTGAATTCATAGTACTCACATAACGAGTGTATAGATTTATCTCCAGTTTGATTAAATTGGGTGCATTCACCTGTACAACCCTATAGGAGTCGTATTTGTCTTTTGGACCTACCTTGATATTTATAACCAACTCTTTCAGTCCTTTCAATTCTCCAGAAATATATTCGCGACTGGAATCATCTAAGACTAATCTTTTTAAGTTGGTCATGAATGGGGGGTCGACATACTCAGTAAGGATCCTTAAGTTATTTCCCGGTACTTGCAAATCTTGTACACCTTCAAGGAATTTTAACTCTCTGGGGAAATTTGAAAAAAGCCACTTCTCGGAAAGACCTTTAACTATGAAACTCTTTACAAATATTGCCTTCTTTAATGATCCTCCAAAGTTCAACTTGTTTAATGTGATGTCACGAGATGAGTTGATCTCTAATTCTTCTAAACTAGGGAATACCAGATTATATAACAATCCCCTAGAAAGATGAGAAACATACAGTTTCTTAACATTTTGTAATTCACACATTTCAAGACCGGACAATCTAATAATCACCAGTTCGCTAATACTGTTCAACTTCCGGACACTACCAAGATTAATAATTTTGGGGGAAAACCTCCTATCTTTGTTAAGCAAAGTCAATCTTTTCACGTTAAAGGGAACTTCAAATCCTTTCAAATCATAACAAAGACGAGACTTTTCACCACTAAATTTCAAAACCAATGAAGTCAAATATGGAAAACAGATGTCGTATTCTGTAAGTAGTTTCATATCATCATATAGAATCTTAAGCTCCTTGTGACGGATAACAATCCCTTTGAGTTGTTGTCTACCACACCCTGAAGTTTTGATAATATCAACCAATGAAGACACCGAAGATGTAACAACTAGTGAAACTTTTGATGAGTCATGATGGAATTGGTGAGCAGGCCAGGCTCTCAAGAGCTTCTCATCAATGCCATATTTTTCTTTTGAGGTTTGTAAAGCATACGCGCCCAAGAAACGCTCACAATAAAACCTAAACTTGGAGTCAGCGCACTGGATGAATATGTTGATCAAACCATTCGAGTTTTTCTGTTCATTAACGATTGAGATCAACTCAAGCGTTGATAGTTTTTGTAGCGCTTGAAGTGAAAATGATGGTTGCTCGGGAGAAGTTCTGGCTGGGGGTGATAATGATGGACTTTCTGGTGTTGATTCTGGTGAATTACGCTGGACTAATCCAGTATTTCTAGACTTTGCCATGACTATTGTGCTTTGTGTAATAATCGTGATTAAAAGGAGGCAGAGGGAAGAAATGAAGACTGAAATCATGGCTAATAAATACAAAAAGTAAATTTGATAATCTTATATATAGTTTGCTCATTTGCTTCTGATGAGAAGGTGAACTGTATTATTATTCTCACTTATGGGAGAATGGATGACGTCACCACACTAAACTTTTTGTGTCAAAAGTTTAACCGTACATTTTGGCAGATGCGTACAACAAATTGACCCTATTTTATGTATTCAGAAGTATCTTTCCAACTTCTAGCCTTTGAAATTCAGATAATTGATTTCTCTAAGTTGCCCAAAACTGTAGATCGTATGTATGAGAAAATAAAAATACACCTGGTTTCTTTATTTCTGAATACAAAAATTAGAGTGGAATTCCCATCCCGAATTTTAAGGTTTGAGATGAAGGGATAAGTATGAGCTGTTTAAAAAATCTCTGAAAATTTCATAAGCACTCTGTATACTAACTAGTCAGTGCCTATTTGAGACATTGACCCCTTTTGCTTATCTGACCTTGGTGGTTCCAGGCGGTTAGTTCACGTATACTAAGTGCGTGCTCTTAAGAGCTGGGCTTTTGAGTAGCGAAGATCGTGTTTCACCTTTCAGCTTTAATCTATATATAGATATATGATTCTCCAGCACTATAGTGCTCAAAGCACCCACATTCGGCCGGCCGCAATGCATGAAGCAAACATGTGACATAGGCATGTACAGCTCACTAAAAATGGTCAGGTTGATCGACGCACTACACCTCTATAGGAATAGGATGTTGATTCCTTAAACGGCATGGAGTAGTATAAGTGCAGGTACTGCTTTAAACATATACCTAGCCGTTTGTAGGCATCTGTAGCATATACTCAAGTGTGTCCCAATACAACCGATACCATTCAAGTTTGACATATGCATATAACTTGTTTCAAGTTCCAACTGACATATGTGCCTATGTAACTGCAAGGCATCTGGTTTGCATACATGGGAATGTGGGACCTGGGTTGTATGTGTATTGGTCACTGAGTCATTGGCCAATACAATGTCTGGTCTCAATGAACTTCACCCATTAATGCCACTATAGAAAGATCTACCTAGGCATGGCACTATAGGTCCCCGACTCTCTATGAGTCTATGCATCAATTCGTATTTTGATATTGGAGTTTCATATGGTCAACAGTCACACCCACCATCATATTTCTGTTGGTAAGATAAGACTGGGCAATACTCCAGATCAACTATATAAGAAGGACATATCCGCCTCAAAGAGTCATTATGTTTTAAAAACAGTATCAGAATTCGTTTACACACTATCACCAAACGAATTTCACATCATGAGATTCATCACCGTTTTAATACAAGTTGCTACATAGCTTTGCAAATTGTTGAAAATACAGTCTCAACTAAAGACGCTATCGTCTATGTCGACCTTGATTTGGCCAGAGATTTCGGTGTTAACCAGGCTCCTATCCAACCGGTCCTCTACGACTTGATTGCACAGAAGACCAACTTACTTCCTTGAACTCCTCCAAGAACTCTGTGATTTAGCTGCTGCCTTGTTGTCTGTTTTCCAAATGGCAGCAATGAGAACCGCCAAAGACGAGTTGTTGGAAGATGTGACGATCTTGTTAGAAACACAAGCGACAGTGTGAAGGTTGATCATAACCATGAAGCCGGTTTCCAAGATGAGTTATTTGGCTTATTTGAGCACTGCTGGTGGTGACACAACCTTGAAGAAAAGAGAATTCATTTGATTGCAATTTGTAACCGTGATATCAGCACTCTATCACTAGGGACCTACTGTTTGAAATTGCATGGTATATTTTTTTTTCTTTGGACTATGCTCTTTTTATAATACATACAATATGTGCTTTACATATATATATATATATATGTACAATTTTAAGTTTAAATCCTAGGATCTGATTATAACAATAATAGGAGGCCCACCTGCCACATTCTGGTGCTCTTTAGAGCTGAACTATATCAAACATCAAAAGCCTTTCCGATCTGTATTTAGCTTTTTCCATTCAATGTCTAAACTCTCAGTCACTGGCCACATTCTACGAATTCTCCAACTCATATTCACAGTTATCACACTGTTCTTTGTACATGTTCGTATTTCCAACAATTCTTAAGACACATCAATGAAGTATGGTTTATTCCCATTGGTATTTGCTCTTGCATACGTTCTTGGTTTTGATTCCATCTCTTTTTTGACACCGGAAGTGCTAATAACTGAAGAATTTCTCATGCACCAGCTGACACGCAATTGTCAGCACATACTGCATACATGAGTTTATAGGATACTATTCCAATTAACGCAACCACTCTCCATTTTATAGTTCAGCGGCTAATCGAGAGGTTGTGTCATTTCCTATTCCGGTAATTCCTCGATCTGGATGGTTTTCTGAAATCCTAGCTCACGTGCACTTGCGGTGTCCGGGTGTGATCCATCCTCTTTTCTTTTTTCCACGACTTGGCACAAAATCCAGGCTTTTAATTGGTCATCGGCTGTGGTGAAAAGACTAAGATTTTTGCAATTAGATGAAAAAGCTATAAAAACAGCATCCTTCGCCAAATCGCTGAAATAACCCATCCGTTCGACCAACCGAAACCCATCTCAAAGGAACAGCCCAAATGTTCGCCCAACAACCGCCAAACTTGCCAACCATCAAGCTAACTCCGCAGGCTCTATCCGAAAACACCTCTGGAAATGTCAACCTCGGCTTAAACAGCGTCAACCACAGCACCAGCAGGGTCCAAACAGCAGGTTTATCCGTCGACGACTACGCCACTGGTCGTGATTCACGCCATCCATCCAAGGCCACTGTCTCATCAAACGATAGTAACTCGCCAACTTCCCAGTCTCCACATGGTTCGTACTCTTCAGCTTCATCCGTTGAGTCTCCAAACACTTCTGTCTTACAAAACAACATTCTTGGTAACAATGTCAACCAAGGAATCCCATCTTTATCCTTCATGACGAAAGGTAATGACCCATTCCATACCCATCAAAACACCAATAACTACAACTCCATTCCATCTTTGAACTCTATCTTAGACTCATCAAGTTTGACCCTCGGTTCTTCAACTTTGCCACAACCAAAGATCATGTTACCTGATGCAAACATTGGTTCCATCCAACAACCAATCTTAACTCAATCTCAACAACAAATCAACCCATTAGAACCACCAATGAAATTAAAATATTTAAGAAAGAGCAATGAAGATGATCAAAAGGGTCCCTTGTTCTGTAAATGGGGTGATTGTAAAGAAATGTTCCCGGATGCTGAGGTCTTATACAACCATTTATGTGATTTCCATGTCGGTAGAAAATCCAACAGAAACCTAAACTTGAAATGTGACTGGGATGGTTGTAAAGTTGAAACTGTCAAGAGAGATCATATCACTTCTCATATTAGAGTTCATATCCCATTGAAACCATTTGTTTGTACCACATGTACCAAGAGATTCAAAAGACCACAAGATTTGAAGAAACATATCAAGACTCATGCTGATACTGCCACCAAGGCTGCTGCCAAAGCTGCTAAGCAACAAGAATTACAGCAACAACAAAGAGCTTATGGATATGACCATTTACATCAACAACAAACTAATCAAAGTAATTTTGACTCCTTGTTATCTTTAGACAACTATGAATATGGTTCTGCTGGTGAATTATCAAGAAAGAGAAAACCTGAATTAGTCAATCAATTCTTTGATGATGTCAAGAAATCTAAACTTGCTCCACGTTACAACAATGAAATGATCAATAAATTAAACACTTTAGAATACAATTTAGGTTCAGAATATTCATTACCACCATTATCAAACAATCCACAAACTGCCAACATTGTCAACAACGCCAATAACAAATATTACAAAACCAACCAAGAATTATATGACACTAATTCATTCTTCAATCAATTATCTGCATCTTTGGATCAATACCCAATCAACTTTAATTCATTATCATCCAGCAACAACAACAACAACAACATCATCAATTCCCTTCCACAAATTAAATCAGATTCATTACATTCAAACATTGGTTCTTCATTATACCCATCATTATCTAACTCTACTCCAGCAACCAATGGTGGTTCTTCATTCGGCTATCCTCAAATTGCATCAAGATTCGATACTGGTTTGAATGCCACTACCGATCGTCGTTATAACATTGGTATTAATCAAAAGAGTCATAATGTTGAAGATGTCAGTGATGTTGATGCATTGACTGAGACCTTAGAAAAGGTTGATATCGAAGATGCCGAAGAAGAAGAAGATGACGATGAAGTCGATGTTGTTTTGAGACACAAGAAACTAATTGCATTCATTCAAGCTAGATTAGCACAAATGATTCAAGAAGTTGAAAGTCCAGAAGTTAAAGAAGAAAAAGAGGATTTTGAAGAGTTGAAAAAGGGTGGATTATATCCAAGTATTGCTGCTCATTAAGTGTACACATCATATTTATTTGATTTTACTTTTATGAAGATTATTTTTTTTGGTTTTAACGATTTTGTTTTTGTTGATTTGTGTTTTATTGTATAGTTAGTGGTCTTTTTTTGGTTCTTGTTCTTTATTTATATCTTAGATTACATTCTTTGGTTATATTTGTTTAGGTGAAATTATTATTTGATTTTCATTCGGTTTATTACTTTAGTAGAATTACCCAATCCATTTATGAATATCTATCGATTCATTTATACAATTCACATCTAAAAGATGGGTCTAATATAGCACAACCTTATAACTTAGATAGTTAATCGGTCTTAGCAAATGCAGCTTTAACTTCAGGCAAGTTAATCAAAGCATCATACCATTTCTTCAATTGTTTCAAATCCTTAACACTTTCTTCATCAATACCAGCTTTATAGAATTGATCAACATGAGCCAACGCAATAAGATCAGCCAAAGAGATATGATCACCAACTAAGTAACCAGTACCATTCTTAGCCAATTTCTCATCAAAGAGTTTATATGCGTCCAACAAGGCAGCTTTGGCTTCATCAGTCTTGGTTTGGTTGTATTTAGTTTGGGCAACACCTAATCCAGAAGCATGGAAGAACAAGAACTGAACTTCTTCCCAATGTAAGTTAGAATTGACATCATAAGAGAATTTATGTTCAGTATCATATTTGTGTGCAATATATTGTAAGATGGCACCAGATTCAGTCAAGTTGAAAACTTCACCTTTGGCATTAACATCAGAAATGACAGGAATTTTACCATTTGGATTGATTTCTAAGAACCATGGCTCTTTGGTATCTTTTTTAAAGTCAGCGATCTTGCGGAACACATAAGGAATCTTTAATAATTCTAAAAGGATGGTGACTTTTCTACCATTTGTAGTGGCACTTGAGAACAATTTCAAGTATGGAGCATCATGGGTGTCATTGAGTGGATCGTTGTCGTATTTGGTCATTTTGAGCTTCTTTGGTTGTGTGTTGGATGATTCACTGTTTTGGGATCTTCTGGTGGTGGTCATCTTTGTATTTATATAGTTCTAAAATCAAATCAAATCAAATTACTATGGCGTAATTGGAAGGTGTCTTTCTTGAAAGCTGATGTACGATCACGAATAATGTACGAATATGAGAAAGACTGGGTTCATATTCGATTATATTTCCGAATGTCGAGAACTAAACGTTTGTGGCGCGTTCAAACTTCAGAGGATGGTTCATGCATCATGTTTACCTTTTGGCCCGATTTGGTGCATTTAGCGATGTTGGACTTGCATGAATCTATAAATCATCACCAGAAAGGATATGCCGAGAGGTAAACCAGGCCAATATGTCGGGAAAGTAATGCTACTATGCGTGTCTAAATAAATGCAACCCATGTATATATATATATGTGTACCCTTAATAAATAAATATTATGTATGTGCTATGTTCCCAATTCAACATTCCATTCCTTAACCCATTTCGTAACACTTAATCCGTCTTCATGGATCTCCTGTTCTTCAATCAATTCATAGCCTCCAATCCAAGGCAAGAACTTAAATTTAACCCACCAGAACAAAACAGCGAGTAATATCAAGATAATAGCAGTGATATAATATGGTGGAAGATGTCCAACAGATGTAGAGGAACTTGATGTAACTAATGGTGAGATCGTGACAATAGTAGTGATGATCATAATGAAAAATGCTCCTGTTAATGAAGCACGGATAGGTGCCTTTTGATAAGGATAACGTTTGCGAATTATAAAGATTCCTAATGCAATAAGGAAAAGGAATATGGAGTTTGGATATGATTCTAAATTGACAATGTATTGAAATGATGTGCCTTGTGATGGAAGGATTAATAACCAGAAGATTGTTAGCGATGAACAAATGATTAGACCAAAGATAGGGATCTTATTGTAGTTTTTGGATAGATGGGATGAGTATGGTAAGTATCCAGTTCTGAAGATTTCTTGATTCATTCTACTCAATGAATAAATCACCACAAAGACATTAGTTGCTGCTGATAGTGCAATTGTAATAGTAACGAATTGTCTTCCTAATCTATATCCTAAGATCTTCTCAAATAATATTGAACCAACTAATGGACCAGCATTGAATAATTCTTCATGTGGGATGATTTTCAACATTGCAATGTTCATTAATGTGTAGTTGACTAATGCGATTAGTAAAGAGACAGGACCTGCTATTTTGAATGTTCTGTTTGGGTTTTTGACTTCTGAGGCAATAGTATGGACTGAATTCCAACCAGCGAATGTGAAGAAACATTGTAATAGTCCAGTGACTAATGTTGAGATGTTGATTGCTTCTGTGTCTTTGGTTTCGAATTTAGTAAAGTATTGCCAATCAAAATGTGAAGGAAGACCAGTTAATGTTTCAGGTAATATAACAACATAAATCCCGGTAAGTGTCATAATACCAACCATAGCTAACTTCAACAATCCTAATGAGTTTTGTAACATTACACCAAACTTGACACTTATTCCATGAATAACCATCGTCACCAAGATCAAAATCAATCCGATGCAATTACTCCATCTCGAACTCTCAATAAACTCATTCGAATATCCCATTGAATACAACACGTATTTCCCAAAGATGATAGCATTCGTTAAACTCATCCCAAACATCAAACTAATGCAACTGATCACCACACTTATCAATAACTTTGGTCTAGGATAAATAAACTCTAAAAACACCTTCGTTCCTCCATTCTTAGGTACGATACTCCCTAGTTCTAAATAACAAAACAAACCAGCGAATGCTATCAAGGCAGCAATGATCCATAATCCGAAAAACAAACTTAGATTCCCACCAGTCGATACAAACACAGTTGCTGGGGTGGCCCATATTCCTGATCCTATTATCCTGGATGTGAATAACACAATTGTAGAAAACACACCTAAATGACGACCAACGGGATGTTCCTCCACTGCGATCTGGAGAGTTTCATACTGGATCTGTTGCTGGATCATAAGGGAGTCCGTTTCCGAGGCGTCTGAGTTCGCACGGGACTGGACAGTGACCGTGGTTTGGTCCTTCTTCAGTTGTGACATGACCTTATTATTTGTTTTCCTGATAAGATAAGAGACAATTTTGTGACAAAAAAGTTGTGGATTTGACAGTTATTTATACCAGTTTCAATGGATTTGTAATGCATAAAGACTAAGTGCCTGTTTTCTGTGATCTGTCAGTCGGAGTGTCTGGATTTCCAATTGCCATGGTTTATGAGATCAGGACGGAGATTGTTAACTACGGTGGAAAGTGTGGCATGTTTCATCCGGATTTGTCACCATGAATAATAGTACTACAGAAATTATCCAAATCGGGAAATTACCGATTCCGGAAATGACACACTTCACTCGATTAGCCGCCGAGCTCCTACAACAGATCCCCTTTTCAATTCTTCTTTAGTCTTTTCGTAGTCCCTTTTGCAGTCAAGTTGATCCTTGATCATTGTCACAACTTGTGTTTCAAACATAGTAGGGGTAAATGTGGTAAAGATAATGATCAGAAGGGTGGAATATTACTAGGCTCTTTGAAAGTGATGTTTCTGCATTAGTGAGTTCAATACTTCGAAGCGGCTTCTGTTCAAGGATCAAATTCCAATGGAGTTTTGTTGGCTGGGTGCTCTGTTACTGCCCAAACTTGCTGTTGGACCAAGAATACACACAACCGTCTCATATTTACAAGTGGCAGTACTAGCATATGTAATCCAGATTGGTTGTCCAAATCCACGATAACCTATAAAAACCAGTGAATTTTCCCAAATCCCCCTTCCCTTTAAGTTTTCCTCAAGAAGAATGTTCGTTTTGAATACTGTTTGTTGTTCATGCGTTTTACGATTGCTCCAGATTGTTTTGCGAAGAGTGGTTGAAGGCAAAGATCAAGAATCTGAGATTTACATGAAATATCTATCCTATTGTATATATACAACACCACTTCACTCAACACCTCCAATCACACCAGAGCCTAGGCATCTCTCGCCACAGTACACAGCAAGATACTGACCCACTGCAATGGCTCTTTGTTTCTCACTCAATCGGACAATGTACTTCCCATTACCACTTCTAATCAACTCACTGACCTCAATGGAATCCTGCAGTGATCTATATTGAACACTCAAAGTCTTCACATCAAAATCAGTAATATCACCATCAATCAATTGCACGAAATCATTAACATACACCAACTCTTTAAATAACTTCTGGTTATTTACACCTTTAACAATAACAATCTCATTGGTATCAAACCTCTTCTCACTGACAAACCACACACCTTTGTATTCCGGATCTCCCTGAGGCATCGAAACTCTTGATTTCTGACCAATAGTATAACTCCATAATCCGTCATGCTGACCCCAGACTTTCCCATCCTCAGTAATAATATTTCCTGGTTTCTCATCAATGAAATTCTTCAAAAACTCATTAAATGACCCCTGTGATGGATTCACAAAGCATAATCCAGTAGAATCGGGTTTCTTAGCAACCGTCAATTCCAAAGCCTCTGCAATCTTCCTCACTTCTGGTTTCGTATAATGCCCAATTGGTAACAATAATCTCCTCAACACGCTCCTATTGATTTGTGACAAATAATAACTCTGGTCCTTCCCCTTATGAAACGATTTCAATAACTGCATCTCACCATCCTCCCCTTGTAACACTCTCGAATAATGACCAGTTACAAGCCACCAATCATCCCCCTCACCATACGTATCCGTCAAATATTCAACCAACTTCCCAAACTTGACATACTTATTACAATTAATATCAGGATTGGGCGTCACTCCTTCAACATATCCTTGGATCATAGGTTCAAAGACATCTATCCAATATTCCTTTTCAAAATCAACAATATCATAATCTTTGATTCCAATCTGTTCCACAACCTTCTCGAAATCCTTCTGGTCTTCCTCAAGACATTTCTCTGAGTCTAATTGATTCCAGTTCCGCATGAAGACTCCCTTAACTTTGGGGTAATGGGAATATAAATATGCAGCAACTGAGGAGTCCACACCAGATGACATGGCAACGATCACTGTGTCTGTTGGTTTTGGAGTCAGTTGGGTTAGTTTTGATGGAATTCGCGTGGCTATTTCGGGGATGGGAAGTGTGCGTGTGGTGGTATAGTGTCTGGGCAGGTGTTTGGTGAGTGGTATCAGGCGTAATAATGTGCGAAACATGGTATGTGGTGCGTTGTATGATATGTTGTGTCGGTGTTTAGTAACGTTGTATTGTTTAAGAGATGAAAAAAATACTATATGAAAGAAAAAAGATTTGAAAAATTCTTTTCATCATAACAAAAGATCTCAACGATAAGGAATCCTACTGAACCAGTTGAAACGCCATGTCGATGCTGTTCAAGTGCGCACAAGTCCAACCACAGACTCGCCAGTTGGCACTCGCAAAACTACGATCCCTGAAATCAGCATTCGACACAACACTATCTAAATCTTATGAAGAAGTGGCTAGAGATGCAATGGTTCTTAAGAATAATCAACTGGAGACACATCAGTATGATAGAGACCAGATCCTGTTTATCGATAAGAATATCAAGGAGTTTAATATGAAGGAAGTTCAGAAATTGTTGGAGTTGGATACGAAATATCAAAATGTGAAATTTAAGTTGGTTACTGATAGTATGGAATTAAGAGAAGCTTCAATCAATCCAGATTTTAGAAGATTATTGAATAATGGATTGTATTATGGGATATATATGAACTCCCCACAACTATGTTCAAAATTCCTAGATAATTTAAAAAAGGAATCAAAAGATGTCCAATTACATACTGTTCCTCAACAAGTCTACTTATCAGAAACTTCCAACGCTAGAGGTTCTTCCAAATTCATTGAATTCCCCAACTATCAAACATTCCATTTTCCAATCACAATCAAAGGTAAGAACTACAACCTCACAACTCCATCAATCAGCATCCTGGTAAGAATCAAAGGAATTGGTATTCCATCCAATCATCCAGACATCGAATCATTAAAATCCATAACCACCATCCAGAACCCAGTAAACAAATCAGAAATGATTCCATTAATAACTATCCCAGATTCAGAATCCACAGATCTTGTTGCCCTTATCCCCAAGCACATCCTCTCACACCAACAATACATCCCCGTCAATAAAAACGCAACACCAGGTCTCATCACATACGACGGTAATACATTCAATTACTCAGACCTATCAACCTACATCACTCGAAAATACAAGCTCAAGGCAAACATGACCCGTGTCAACCTGTTCGAAATCATTCCCTTTGTTGTTCAAAAACACATCATGAACTCTTCAACATCGCTAACTAAAACCGTCAACTCTACAGAAGTCCTGAATCGTGATTCACTCCCATCACTACAAACAATCCAACCATCAGCAATCCAATTATGGCACAACCGATCAAGTGAGACCCCATTATCGCATATTCCATCCACATATATTACCAAATGTATTGATTATAAGAAGGCATACGCGATGAAGATCCGCAGAGATAGAAATTTGAAAGAAGTGTTGATGACGAGTGATATTTTGAGAAGTGTCATTTTATCAAATGAAGAGACGTCGAATTGGATGTTTGTGGATAGAGGTGCATGCTTGAAGGTTTTGACGGGTGCGTTGGAGTTGGTTGGTGGTAGGTATGGATGGAGAGATGAAACTGTCGATGTTCCTAAGAAGACGGCGGAGGGTGAGGATATTGAGGGAGTGATTGATGACGATAGTGACGTGAAGAGTGTTTCTGCTGGTGTGATTTTGAAAGGAGATTTACAGAGATTTGATTTGAAGTTTGTATGGGATTTGAAACAGTTGGTTAAGGATGAAGGTTCATTGATGCATGATTTGTACCTTGTCAATCAGTTCTATGATTTATGTCGTAATGGGACACAATTAGGTGAATTTTCTACAGTTTTGGTGGATTATATTATTGTTGATAAAGAAATTAGAAAGTCCAATAATGGTGAAACCGTGGAGAATCCAGTCCTTGGTAATATCCTAATAAGATTATTGAAAGATCAACTAAGTTATAATTTCCCTGAATTCAGCAACTATTACCTCTCAACGCTTGGATTCAAATCAATCTCCACCATAGTTTCAGAATCCACAATATCCACAACCACAAACTTAAACCAATGGCAAAACAACATCACTTATCCAATCCAACCCATTCGTTTCCCAGAACCATTATATAATCACATCCCATCTCTGATTTCATCACTCCATAAAGACATCATCTTACCATTCCCATACTCACATGCATATTTAGTAAGAACTGCCGGATTCATGAGAAATCCAATCAAGAAATACATCCCACTAATCAGCCAATTCACAAATTCCTTAAATGGTTCAAATGCATTGGTCAACCCCGACAAGCAAATCATTCATAATTTGATCATTGATGAGGAATTGTATCGTGACCGTATTGAGACTGATGCTAGTGAGGGTATTTTGAAATCTCTGCAACTTAGATCAAGAGCTAACTGCAAGGACTACATTGAGAAGGAGTTTAAAGTTCAAGCATGTTGGAACTTGACTGATTTGAAAAAGAATGATGAGTGTATTAGAGGTTGGGTGTCGAGATTGAAACCGATGCAATTTCTTGAAGAGAATGATTTCTTGAAGAAAACAAAAAATGAGGACGGTGAATTGGTTCATGTTGGTGAGAATGGGGAGAAAATTCGTGACAAGTTCATTCCGGGTTTGTTTAGAAGAAAATTTAGGGAATATATCGATAGAGATCTTGATGAGAATGTCGCTACTGTTATGAGAGAGAAATTAGCAGAGGGTGAATTCAATGAGAATGAATTACAGAAAAGATTGACTAAATTAAAGAAGTTTGTCAATAAGTTTAGAAGAGAAATTGATATCCCATTCATCGAAAGATTTATGGAGATTTATAATGAAGAAGATCCTATCCCAGAAAATATCGAATTGATTGAAGATATCGATTCAAAAGTTAATGAGTTTAAAGAATTGTTATGAACAGTACATGGAAAAGACAGTGCAGTCCTGTAAATATAGTCATTAATGCATTAGTTATATATACGTATATGTATAGTTCAACTCGTACCAGTTCACTGTTTCTTATCATATCTGATCCAATTATTGATATTCTCATTCAGGTTCAAATAATTCTGCATCAAATTGATACTTTTCACCAACAAATAATTATACCTCAATTGTAGATTCTTCAACTCAGTGATGTACTTCTCCTTATCAATCACAATCACACTAACTTCATAATGCTTTTCTAATGCCTTCACCTTACTCAAATTCAAAATCAAATTCTCAATACTGACCATCTCAGCACCAATCAAATTCCTTTTATATTCAACATGAGTCTCTTCATCCTCAAAGTCTCCTTCAGAATACTGCAGCTTCGTCTTTTCCAAGAAACCAATCATCTTCCTTATGTTTATATTCTTTTCAATATGCCCATCAATTAAACCTCGAAGGATATTTAGTGATTTGAACACGGTACGATTTGATGATTGAACATCTTTTGATTCTGATGATGAGGTGTCTAGATTCGTGTCCAGAATGACTTCAATCTCGTTCAATCTCTGCAACAGCACTTCCATTGTAATCAGATAGTAAAATTAAGGCCCAGAAACTCAATGATCCATCCGATCTTTAATGAACAATACAAAACACCAAAAGTAAACAATACAACTAAAATTCACCTGATTCTTTTGTAATATCTTACCTAATCGTGGTTACGAGCGTTTGGTGGTCTCCAGCAAACGTCGAAATTTCGATGTTTTGATTTTTGTGTTGTTTTTGTTCTTGTTGGAAATTTCACCAGATAATTATAAATAGAACAAAAATGGTGAGTTTTGATAGATTCAGACTGGCACTATGCTGTCCGGTGACACGGATTGTGTGGAACTGATGCTTATTGGGACGGAAATTGACTGTTTTTTGGTGTGCGAGTGACATTATTCCGTCGAAACCCCTTTGTAAAGTCCGATAACGTCATTTGACAAGGTGACTGTCCATTGAGTTATATCCTAATTGAAGAACATCACTAACTATTGAACTCAGTCAAGATCAGGTGTTGTTGTCGCCGATGAATCCATCAAGGCATTCAATGAATTAAAATTAGGAAAAAAAGCCAGATTCATCTTATTTGAATTAAACCCTTCCAAAACTGAGATTATTGTCAAGGAACAATCAACATCTCAAGAATATGATGACTTCTTAGCTAAATTAGACGAAAATGAGGCATTATACGCTGTCTACGATTTCGAATATGAAACTTCTGATGGTGGTAAAAGATCCAAGATTGTCTTCTTTACTTGGATCCCAGATACTGCTCCTATCAAATCCAAGATGGTTTACGCCTCATCTAAAGATGCTCTAAGAAGATCATTCAATGGTGTCTCTGCTGATATTCAAGGTACTGATTTCGATGAAGTTGCTTACGAAACCGTTTTGGATATTGTCAGCAAAGGTGCTGGTAATCATTAAGATATTTGGATTCTGTTGAGGATGATAAATGAGTTTTTTTTAGTAAATGGATGAAGATTATTATAGAGTTGTAGCTGACGAGTAGTATTAATTATCGTTTGTTCACTAGAAGACTTTCGAGATATAAACCCTCATGACATCAATCATATCAGCCATTTATTCGTGATAAGAATACCATGCGTGAACTATTAGTAGACGAATGCCTCTGAGATATCACGTACCATGGGACCAGATTATTCAATTCTCTTTCAACCAATTCGGAAGAATCTGTATATCGTCTGGAGACTACCTTAGAGTACTAACCAAAAGGATTCTATGAATCTGTGGAAACATCATGTTCTGCTCGATCTCAGAACATCTGAAAGTGAAGCCCTTTCACGTTCCTCACTTAAAGAAGACATCACAAAGAGTTGACCATTAGTACTATTTCACCTATCAGATATTAAAATGTCTTTTTGGATCTGCGGATCTCTTGATCTTTTCTGAGAACCTTTATCTGAAAGTTAGGAACTGCAGATTGTTCATTTGAACTCAAACATTTTCTGATTCAATCCTACCAATACTGAAAACTACAAGTCAATATTAACTAATACTAAAACAGAAGAAGATCAATCAAGGTCAGCTTCATCACCATGCCATTGGGCCCCATAACAAACTAAAAGTAAATTAACTTATAACTAAATCTAAAACAATAAGGCAACAAAAACTAAAGCAGAGCAAAATCCACGAATGAATTCATTTTTAACATCAAGATCAAAATGAGTATCGAAGTGATAGCTGTGATAAGTAGCAGATGACAAAAATGAATCAAAAAAAGATCAAAGCTAATGCAAAGGATGTTTTGAACGTGGATAAGGATCATGATGAAAACAAAAGCAGTAACAGCGTTCATGCAATAACTGAGTGATTTTCACAAACTGGTGATATGAGTAGCAGATTATTCATGTTGGATCGTAAAATATCATAAATGATGAGTAATAATGACTTTAAGAATACAATGGAAGCAACAAAAAGCTAAGCTCATGAGCAATAACTGGGGAAATCAAAAGGGGGAAATGGAAGCCAATGAAAGATAACAAAACTAAATATCAAGGAGGGCATGATATGGACTTGATGTTAACTTCTAATGACTTAACATAGATGTAAGTGTAGAAAGACTTTGAAGATTTGTACTTAATGATTATCTAGAATGAATGTGATTGAATTATGAGATAACCTGGTGGTGGAATAGATGATGATCTAATGAATCATATGGTGTTTGATGGATGCAAGTAACTAATAAATAGCTGACTTGATGATGATATCTTTAACAATTACAGTATTCAATGGAAAAACTTCTCCTGGGCCTCCCTCCCTCCCTGCCCTGTATTGCCAACCTGGTATTACGATCTTTGAACTTCTGCTTAAATATGTTAATATTAGTAGTAATCTGCTCTTCCCAGAAGGGTCTAATGATTGATGGTATATGTCCTATACCAAGACTCACAAACCGATTCCACATGGAATCAAATCAAAAACATAGGTGACAAAGATTTTAAAAACATTGAGTTAAAAAGAATGTGAAACTGGGTATCGAAGTGTAAGGGGGTATCTGTAAAAAAAACATAGCAAAAACAATAGCAAAAAAGATAGCAAAAAAGATAAAAAAGATAGCAAATAAAATAGCAAATTGTTGTCAGTAAAATAGCGAAATATGTAGCACATCAAGACATCAACTAGTGGTCAATGCTTGGAAATTGTAAAATATCTTGAAGTGTTTGATATCCCAAAACCAAACACTCATGAAACCATAAAGTTGTAGTATGTCTTGATTGACAGATTGGATGGACTTATGGATATAGTGGAAAATCATTTTATATTAGTGAATGATTTGCCATCAAACAACCTATCAAACAATGGGAAAACATAGACTGGGTGAAACGTGGCACCTTCGTAGGACTCCGCCGTCAGGTCTGCACGAATCTATCCTGTTTATCTTCTGCCTCATGAACATAAACTGATCCCAGAACGGTTGAGCCATAATGTAGGCATCAACTCAATGGTGACTAAAACAAAATAGCCACCGCACTAGCTTCATTAACCACCATTATGAATAGCTAAACCACCAGAATAAACTACCATTCATCCTCTCTATCTTCTTGACAAATGGTACACCACTCTCACTTTCCAACCAACCCAGCCATTCTGTGGTCAAAGCATTGATAGAAAACCAATCATAAACTCATGCTGAAACAGAACCAGAAATGTAAAGCAAGCACCCGAGTTCAACCTGAAGTAGGGATCTCTAATGATGAGAAGTGCAAACTATAACTAGTGGCTCCTTGAAATATGAATGTTCTTCATCAAAAAACAAAAAAACCAAACAGAGACGAACAATCAAACAAATTCAATAAAACAGAACCAGATAGGTTTGACTGACACCAGACTTGCTGTCATTGTACTGTTTGAAAGAACTTCCAATCCCTGTCCTCGACAAATTAACAACAACAACTCTCGGAAATGCCTTCTGACTGGTTTCAAAATAAAAAAATGTAAGAACCGAACAAGCATTTGGAAATGAACCAACTGAGACTTGATAAACCTAGCAACAAATAAAGCAACATCCATCAAAAAACAACTTCACTCCCCTCTCTTTACCTCTTCTCATACCTTTTTTTTTTTTTTTTTTTTCCTATAACATAAATAAACAAAACAACAATGAACGACAACAACAATCCCCCCGCTCTTTACCTCTTCTCATACCTTTTTTTGGTTTTTCTGACAGTGAATAAAAAAGCAAACAAGCAACGAAATCGACAAAAGGTAGATAGCAAAAACCCGAATCAATCTAAATGGCATCTAATATAACAAATCATCAAAAATAAATCCAACAAAATTGAAACCTCAATAGATCAAACAAGAATAATCTTAAACAATGACAGGAGCAAATTTTCTCATCCTCTCGATGGCTTGGCTTTCATGCATCCTCTTATTTGATTCGGCAATCAGAATCAAATCATCTATTGATACAGAATCATCAGCCCTTTCATCATATAGTGAAGGAGATCCAGCATCACACTTTTCTTCACGTGGTTCTACCATCGAGGCTTCAAACATTGCATTTGCTAACCTTGATCCGAAGCTGTTCCTGGCCTCCTCCTCCTTCTTCTTCTTGGCCTCTTCCTCCTCCTTGTTCTCTTCCTCATGGATGTAATATAGGATTTTGTTTCTGATTCTGTTCCATTCAATAAAAGCAGCTTCTTCTTCTTGATCATTCAGATCAAAAAAGAATGGAGTTTCGTTTGATTGCCTTCCCACAACTGAAACTATAGGATCTTCAGCTGCATTCATATGAGTCAAAATACCATAAATAACAGTCTTATCTGGAAAGACAATCTTCTCAGAAGTAACACCATCATGGGAAGGTAAATCAACAACTTCATGTGGATATGAATGATCCTCCTCACGGTTAGATTCTATAACCAACTCATCAGATGAACAATTAGAGGCATCTAATAGCCTCTTTCCTTTACCAGTTTCAGCTGAATGGGTTTCAATGCATTTGAAATCATCAAATTTGATAGGATCTGTGCTTTGACTGGTAATCTCATCTTCTTCTGATCTGATGCTATCTCTCTTGAAAGAAGGAATGTGAAGTAAGTTTCTTGTCTTCTTGAAGAAGCTCTTGATCTTATCACGTTTCTTGTGAGTATCATCGACCTTAGAGTTTCTGTGGAATAATCTTCTAAAACTTGACATCTTTGATTTGGGTTGTTGTTGTTGCTGTTCTTCTTCAGCTTCAGTGGTAACTGGCATAGCAGATCTTGCTAAGTGTAAATGTGCTGTAAACTTCATGTTGCACGGACGTTTTATAACAAAAATATCTGAGTATATCTGTTGGGCGTCTTTTAAAAATGGCAGTTGAAGAGAAAAAACCACAACTTTTCAGTTTTTCAAATATCACACAACCAACCCACAATTTCTGGAACCACAAAACACAAAAGTGACAATTTCCTGTCTTTCACAGACCCCATTTGCGTAAAACATGACCGTTTCCCAACACAATGTGCAAAAAGGGAAAACGTAAAGAAATCAAAACAATATATTTTCTTAAAAATCCACCACATCAACAAATTCGCGAACTCCACCAAAAAGGCTTAACTATGAGATGTTCCTACACTACATTTACAACCAAATCTTGACTCTTCGGTAATTTCTTCATGTATTATAGTATTAGTTATGGTAGCAACTAGTTCCAAATTATCGTCATCATCATCATCATCATCATCATCATCATCATCGCAAATCGTAATGGTGCTCACACTCAAACAAAATCGAACTGGATATAAGTTCCCTTCTGCGTACGGAAGTCTCTCAATTGACAATCAATCGATCTCAATAACCTGACACCACCTTCTATATATAAGCACCCTCTTAATACCCCCTAATCAACTAAAAAAAAACATCTAATATAACATCCAAATTAGATATTCAAACATCACTCTTTCTCTTCTTACTACCATTACTCTTTCCTTCATCAGAACTAACATGTCTCTTCTTGTCTTTGATTCCTTCACCTGCATCATCACCAGTTGAAGTAGCAGCTCCATCAGTCGACTTGTTTGGATTGGAAACTTCGAACTCAGAGCCATTGTTGTCACTAATGACTTGAATGGTACCTCTCTTGTTCAAAGCTGGACGATTGACATTAGCGGCCGCATTTGCGGCATTAATGGCATTGATCTGATTGAACTGATTCTGTTGATGTTGCAACTGTCGGTGATGTTGAAGTTGTAACTGCTGCAATTGAGCAACATGTTGTTGCTGCTGTTCGTGTAATTGCTGTTGTGGAGAAGAATATTGAGAATATTGCTGCTGTTGAAACTGAGGAG
Source organism: Komagataea pratensis (assembly GCA_003707865.2). Taxonomy (NCBI): domain Eukaryota; kingdom Fungi; phylum Ascomycota; class Saccharomycetes; order Phaffomycetales; family Wickerhamomycetaceae; genus Komagataea; species Komagataea pratensis. The sequence continues at coordinate 77,035 of PPMA02000009.1, forward strand.
CGACACCTTGCGGTTGTTGGTTTGGAGGATATGCATATTGTTGTTGATAGATTTGTTGGTTCAATTGACGTGGACTCTGTTGCTGCTGTTGGCGGGATGACGGATGTTGAGGAGTCTTAAATCCATCACTGTTTGAGCCATTTGGAATAATTTGAATATCTTCTGGGTATGGCGGAAAGTTGGCATTTGGAGTCGACGTTGGAGTGACTTCTAACAATTGGTCATCAAGGCCTGTGACGGTAGCTGGTATAGTACCTGATGATTTGACATCAGTGGCATTGGTATTATCTACTGGTTTGGGGGTCCCGTTACTGTTATCTAAAAAGTCCTGCTCTAAGAATTCATTCAAATCAAAATTCCCAGCATTGGAACCACCATCACTCGAGTTTTCATATGGTTCTGTTTGTTGTTTCTGTAACCTCGTGATCAATTCATCAATGTCTTGTCCCTGTTGTTCAATTGATTTGGACAAGTCTTGCAATGAGGCACCTGATGATAATGCAGGTCTAGTCAACACTTGTGGGGCACCTGGCGTTTGTGGGGTTTGTAGTTCTGAGGGAGGAACAGACACAAATTGTTGTTGTGAAGGTGTTGATTGATCAGAAGGAGTCTGTGGAACTGAGTAATTTGGCGGGAAAGGAATGGATCCTGGTGGGCCAACCTGACCTTCTTGGTAGGGTGAATAATCTTGATATGGACCTGGTGCCCCATTGGCATATGGAATTGGATTCATTGTTGGGTTTCTGACAATCTCATGGATATCCTCTTTACCTGATGTGCTAGAGTTGGATCTTTGGTGAACACCACCTATTGGTGATTGTCCAGAAGAACTCGAAGCATGACGATTCTGTTTTAACATTAAACGAGGCTTGAATCTCGTGTCTTCTGAGTTCGGATCGAGGTTCTGCGGCAGTTGAGATGGATGAACTGGTTGGTGGTATTGTCGAATTTGTTGACCTTGGTTGAACTGATGGTTGTCTAATTGTGGTTGCATGTAAGGTACCATGTTATCATCAAGTTGTTTGACACGGTTACCATAGACAGATGCAAGAAACTGTAAGATCTTCTCAATCTTTTCACTTTGTAAGGTGTTCTTTTCTCTGTTTTGGAATAATTCTGCCCACAGGAGGTCATTGTCTTGTCTAACTCTGGATAGTTCCTGCGTTATCTTCAGTTGATTGTTCTTCAATGTGTTAAGCTCGTTGATGAGAGTAGGGACATCAACCTTATCTGAATGGGCACCTAAACCACCAAAACCTTCTTCACTTGGTTTGTTTCTGACAATCTGATCTAATAAGTCTGCTCTGCCCTTCTTGAAATTAGGATTTGTAAATCCCCAATTTTCCTCGCCTTGAGCTAACATTGAGCCTGAATTAACATCTTGGACCTTGTGCCATCCATACATATTCAACTGTCTCACAAAGCTTGCAAAGTTAGAATGTTTGAAATACTTAGGCAGGACCCGACTGACGAATCCTTCCCTATTTTGCACGACAAATGAATCTCCTGAAGGAGACCAACAAATCAGGTCCTGATTCTCAGGATCGTTCACCATAGTCCATAGCTTCGTCACAAACGCAGGGCGAGATTTGACATGCTTCTTTGATGATGAGGATGAACCTGGAGGTTTTGACAGAATTAGGGATGGATTGACATCGTCAGCATTGGAAGAATCGGGGACATTGTTATGCAGCAATGTTGGCGGAATGACGAGGTCAGCGGAGTCCAGGATTGGTGTAAGACTGAGGTTCTCTACAGCAGATTCGTGGGACGTCATGTGCTGGGTCAATTGGTTGAACTTGATTTCTTGAAATTGGTATAAAAATATGTTGATTATTCGCAACGTAGTTATGGTCATATTTTTTATTTCAAAACAAACAAATAAATTTTCTAACGTCTCTTGACAGGCACATCACGCATCACGTGCCCTTTGAGTCATATCACGTGAAAATTGGTACCATAAGGTCGCTATAATTATGTCTCTCTATCCTGGAGTTTAGCCCTTTCTTTCTTTCCATTCTGGACTGGACAGCACGAAGCAGTTTGCCATCAAGTGCTCAACTGCCAAATGGTATGGTGATTGGCATCCTTGTTTCTTTACAAAGATCTTGTCTTGAGTGTCGGATCGATATAAGCGAAATGTATATTTCCAAGATCTTGCGTGAAGATTTCAAATAGAATGAGGTAAAAAAACAAATATCCTAGGAAGATCAGAGTGGACCAATATCATAGATTCATATTATCTATCAATATAGTGTGCCGTTGTTAGAGTTATCTCATTCTGGACCAGTTTGGTTGTTCCAACGTAATGAAAGCTAAAGAGATCATCATTTCTAATGCTAATTGACAAAAGCCATCCGTAGTTCTACTCATTTTCATCAAATTAATATATTATGATTAGACCAAACAAAATTCTATATAGCTTCATTAATAATCATTAAACTCTCTAAAACCGTAGATAAAAACACAGAAAATAATAGCAAAAATCAAAGCACTTCAACTCCTCGTCAACATTAGCACCATCAACATTATCATCAAACGACAAAATAAAATACATCACATAATAACACACTTATCATCCGTTCTTCCATAAAGATCCTTGATCACTTCATCGGCGCTATCTTTGTCATTTTGTTTCTTTTTCAATTTCAATTCCCTTGGAAATTCCTTCTTCATTATTTTGATCAACTCTTCATCAACACTGTTCTCATCAGCAAGCATAACACTGGGGTCTCTACAGATAGGACATTTAGTTTCAGCACGACGTTGTAGCTGAATCATACACTTCAAACAGAAGAAGTGTTGGCATTGTAAACGAATTGGCTTGTATGCTAATTGGAAACAAATTGGACATAAGTAATCATCAACTTGTGGAACTAATGTGATTATATCTGTAGATATCACTTGCTCCATAGTATGTGGATTAATCGTCATACACGATGGGATGACCAACGGTTCAATTCCTGATGGATTAAGAAGAGTATTCTTATTGAACTTTTTCAAAATCTTGGTGATGGCGATGGTATTTAGATTCTGAAATGATTGAAACTGTATTAGTTGATAGTTCAACTCAACAAATGATTGAAAAAACTTTTCGTGCTTTTTGTTCAACATGATCTTTTGTTCTTTAACGTGGGATAAAAATTGTGTTAATGTCCTTTTGTTGAAATGGCTATTCAAATTCAGTTTGAACTCAACGTATAAGTTGAAAATCTCTCTCCATTTGTACTTGTCTTTTGAGTTGTTGGTTAGTTCAAGGATCAATGCACTGAACTGTCTAATGAACCCAAGCAATCTTTCTTCTTCTGTTTTCTGAAGAACTGCAAGTTGACGCGACTGAGAGTATAAGTTTTGAAAAAAGAGATCATCAGATCTCAAGGCCAAAGAACGTGAGTGATCTGATTCATCAAGCAATGATTTATCCAACTGACCCTCATTATTTTCAAACACATAATGCAAATGTTCACTATGTAACTGTTCTGATAAACCCTTTGAATCAATCTCTTCAACGACAGTTTTGATATGTTTTTTCAATTTTTTGTATTGGATTGCGCTTTCTATCCAAGGCTCTGGGATCTTCTCATCAACGAGTGATTGTTCGAATGTCTTTCCGAATTTCATTGCGAGTTGTTTAAAGTAGCATCTATATCAATACCATGAGGTCTTTCTGTGTTTTCTATTGTATAAACAAGCCTAATTAGATAATGATAAAAAAATATTAAAAATTAATTTGTAGATTTTTTTTTTTTCAAAATTGCTTGGAAATTTTAGCTTTTCTGGGGAAGAAAGAAACACGTGTGAGCCTTTCCATCACGTGATCATTATGTAATCAATGGTTACGTCATCGTAGATTATGTAATTTGACTTTTTAATTTTTAGCCTCATGCCATTAATAAAGGATTGATCTTGTATGTTAAGTTTCAAGACCTATTGCTGTGCCGTTTTGAAGTGTTTGCAGGTGATCTTTTGAGGAATCAAAATACACGCATTGGCAATGGCTCAGAAATACGACCGTCAGTTGCGGTTATGGTCATCGTCAGGTCAAGAATTGATCTCTTCCAGTAGGGTGTTGGCAATTGGCACATCGTTGTCACAAAGTGAATTACTTAAGAATTTGATCCTGGGTGGTATTGGTCACTTCACATTGGTTGCTGAAAATAGAACTGTTGAAGTTAGTGACATTGAGAAAAATTTTTACCTTGAGGATGAAGATCTTGGTGGCGAATTGGGGCAGGTGCTGGCTTCGAGATTGAATGGATTGAATAGTGATACGAAGCATGATGTCGTGTCGTTTGGTCTGGAGAAGCTAGAAGAGTTCGTGAAAACAAGGGGAAAGGAGTTTGATGTTATTGTGAGTGATATGCCGTTAGTGTTCGAATTGAATGCTGAATATCCTCCTGTTGTGGAATTACAATGTAAGGGTTTTTACTCATTAATTCATTTGAGGTTTGTTGAATTGTGCATTATTGATTCCCACCGTTCTATTGTTCCTGACTTGAAATTACGGAAACCATGGGATGAATTGAGAGAATATTTTGACTCTTTTGAACTTGAGAAATTGAGTTCGGATGTGCTATCAAATGTCCCATATCCTGTCGTGTTGTATCAAATGGCTAGAAAATGGAGTGATGAGAAAGGCGGATTACCAGAATCCAGACAGTTATCAGAGTTCAAGAAGTTAATCAGAAAATTGTGTCCAAAAGAAGAATTATTGAACTTAGAGGAAGCAGTGAGGAACTCGCATATGGTGAGTTTGAAGAGTGCCGGATACGGTTCCTTAGATACACTATCTGCTAAACTGAAGAACATTGAAAAGAGATTCAAGAGTGCAAAAGGTAGTTATAATGATAAGTTCTGGATCTTGGTGTATACATTAAATGAATATGTTGATGAAGTTGAAGAACTGCCTACCTCCGGTGAGTTGCCAGATATGGATTCGGACACAAATAGTTATTTAAGGTTAAAACACATCTACCAACAAAGGTTCCGCTCTGATCTAGAGAAATTCAAAGAAGTCTTGAAACAAGTCATCAACGACTTCCATGTCAGTTTTCAAATAGAGGATGAAATGGTTGTCAAGTTTGTTAAAAATTGTCGTGTTTTGCATCATACCACCTCTACTAATACACCAATGTCATTATCATCATTCCGTGATCCAACAGAATCCAAATTCAAATTAATAGCATACACTGTCGCATTACTTAATAGTCTCCATAGACCATTGAAACTCACTGATTATGAAACAATCCTTCAAAACAGTGAATACAAAGACAACGAGACCTTCCAATCAATCCTTTATGAAATCCTAAGAAGTGACAGTGAGGAACTATTAAACATTGCATCAATCACTGGTGGTGTTGCAGCTCAAGAAACTTTGAAGTTACTTATGAGACAATATGTTTCTTTGGAAGAGACCTGGGTCTTTGATGGGATTTCTTGTGAAAGTGAAAAGTTTAAAGCTTGAGGGTGTGTCCATGAATGAACGAATATATGTTTCTACGAGCCTATACTTCATCTACTTGTAGGGAAGCCGTTATGCTTCCCAGTACTACCGTTTCAAAACTTTGTGTAACCTACAATTCCGACCTTATCATCACGTGACTATCCTCGGATTGTGTGTTTTGCCTACATCAAGATCACCAATCAATAGAGACAATCACCACTAAATCATATTCGCACAGCACCACTCACACATCATGAAGAAAGTCGGCATCTCCCGCTTCGACACGTCCTCCACCCAAACAACATCATACACACACCTCTCCACGACCCTAACAACAACACGAGCAACACAGCTTCAAACACAGCTGAACTTATTCAAAGAGATCCTTCTCTCTTCTTCAAATGAACTCATGACATCATCCAAACACAGAGCCAAATTCCTTGCTCTATGTGCAAAGATAGGGATTAACCCATTGGGATTGTACGATAAGAAGGAAAACTTCAAGGAGTTTTATAATTTGCTATGTTTGAAGTTGATTGAGTTCTGGAATGAAATGAGAGGTTTGAATGGTGGTTTGGTTTCGGCTGTTGCATTTGAGAAGAAGTATTGTGGAGTCGAAGAGAATGTGAAGGAAAATGGTGGCATTGGTGAGATTGGAGTGGTTTTAACTGAAGAGGATTGGGATGTTGTGTTGAACTTATTGAAGGTTTTGAACCCCGGTGTAGTTATGTTAGAGTTGGGGAAAGATGGTGGGAAGTTTATAAGTTTTGATGATCAGGGTTTGGTTAGTTCTGGTGAGGAGAATCATATGCTTGGTGTGATAATGACAAAGGGGTGCGTTTCTGAAAGTGAGATACTGAGGGAGTTTAGTGGGAGTAAAGAGGATGAGTTGAGTGAGTTTAGAGCCAAGGAGACATTGAATGGGTTGGTGATGAAAGGATATGTCTGGATTGATGTCTTTGAGGGGATAACCACGTACTGGGATCCTTCATTAATGGGAATATGACTACGTATAACGATTATATATATATCACAGGTTTGCATTAAAAGGTTTATACTATACGTCGTAGTTATCTAGATCTTTTGTCTCTTGATGATGCGTTCATCATCTCCAGCATCAGATTTCAAGTTCAAAGAATGGATAATTCTCAAGTAATCGGCCTTGATGTTCTCATAGGCGACTTGTAGCTTGTCGTTTCTGACAGATTTCTCAAATTCCAATAAACCTTCTTTATTCTTATCGAATAATCTCTTCTTAATCAGCAATCTTGCGACTTTCAAATTCTTATCATCATAAATGAATCCCAATTCAATAACTTTTCTGAACTGTTGGACTTCTAATTTAAACTTCTTTGCATTTTCTCTCCACCACGTAATATCAAACTTCTTCAAATCTAATGGCAATTCATTAATGAATCCTAGCTTGTACAATCTTTGGAAATCACAACGATACCTCAAATCATCAAACTTCTCATTTGGATCCTCAACAGTAATCTCACAAACTAATTCATCTGCATTCCAGTATTCTATCAAAGAATCATATAATTTGGAACCATGCTTATGTGCTTGATATGGAGGAAACACAACAAACTGTGAAATCTTTTTTCTGTTCGGGTATCCCTTAGTGTAATCCCAAGCGTCAAACTCTTTAGATGAGGTAAAATTAAAGTATGTGTAAGTGGTGGCAAACCCTATGATTTCATGGCTTGTTGCATTTGTCACTAGGAACAAATCCCATAATGGATCACTAGAATCGATATATGACCCAGCTTCAATGAATAAAATAACGAATATTTGCAAACGTTTCAACAATTTGGGAGCCTCAGCGGCATTCAGTTTCAGTTTGTGAATATTAAAGCTTTGATCATTTGTCTCATATGTGGTAATAAGTTCACCATTGGTCGTGTAATCCCCACTTTCTCTCTCTTGCTTAACCAGCACCTCCCATTTTGCCTCATCATCAATAACAGTCTCTTCAGGAAGCCACTCCAGCAATTTATCCTTAACTTCTGCATCCACATCAACACCGTCGATCTTTTCACTGTACTCGATCCTCAAAAATGGTAGAAATGTGAGAGAATCAAACTTCAATTGAATCTTGAGGTCCTTGAACCCAAATATCTGTTCAGCATCGCCAAAAATCGGATACGTGAACTTCGGATGGAATGAGAAAAGGCCCTTGACGTCATCGATAGACACGGTGAGTGCCTCGTTGGAGGAGACGGTGTATGTGTCTGGGTTGTACGACATTGTGTGCGCTGGAAATGAGTTTCGGTGTGATTTTGTCAGTGTTGATGTTTTTATTGTTAGTGAAGATTATATCAAAAGCGCGTCGCACTCAAATAATAACTCGGACTTAAAGCGGGTTTCGTTTCGTAACATAATTCAATACTCTTTAGCAGTGTTTGCTTGACTTACACGTTATTGGTTATATTAAAACAAACGATGACAAGCAAACTGGATTTCGATCCACTGTAACAATTGTCAGATACGTTGGACTTGAGGAAAATGTTTTGAATGCTACAGGAGAATTCTCGACGTTCCCCATTAGGCTTACACCTGATCAACAAGTAACTGACTACACTGAACTTCAACTATATCTATCATTAATTAAATGTGAAATCAACACAAAAAAAAGAGCATTCAAAGTAAATCATATACTTATTAACTGAAAAGATATATAAACTAAATTAAAAGAACGATTAAATAAACCTCTATAAAACAAGAACTTTCTCTCTCTATTCTTAAATCAAACAACAAAAACGAAGAGTAATTAGAATTCTAATTAACTTAAAATTCATCATCAGATGAAACATAAGCATCACCTAAGTCCTTCTTCTTTTTCATTCTTTCCTTCTTCTTCTTTCTTAATTCAGCAGAAGATAATTTGGTCTTCTTCTTAGCAGCAGCAATCTTGTTACCCATAGCATCGAATTTGTCTTCTTCATCTTCTTTCTTTTCAATTCTTGGACCAGAACCTTGACCGGAAACCCAGTTATGACCAGATGGAGTCATTCTACCGTCTAAGACAGCCCAAACTTCTTCAGTCAAATCTTTAGTGAATTCAGCAGAATGGGTAATGATAATAATACCACCAGCAAATGCCTTCAAAGCTTTAGATAAAGCACCTAAAGAATCACGATCCAAATAATTGGTTGGTTCATCTAAAACGATTAAATGAGGTCTTTGCCATGTACAAGCAGCTAAAACTAATTTAACTTTTTGACCACCAGATAAACCTCTGATTCTTGAATGGGAAACTAATTCAGCATCTAGACCCAACATAGAACAATGGTCTTCAATTTCTTTTCTGGTTAATGGACGGAATTGACCTGAAGCTAAAGCTTCTTTCATATCAACTTCAGCGACTAATTTAGAATGAGATTCAACTAATTCACCTCTTGGTAACCAAGCGTTATCAACAGACATCATTGGAACCCATCTTTCATTCTTCATACCAATGTTTTCACCTAAAGTGAAAGAACATTCATATTCATAAGTGTTTTTGAATTTTCTTCTAGCGTGAATACCAGCAATTCTTCTTGGAGTACCTTCAATCTTGAAAATCTTGTTCATAGCTTGTTCATCATTTTCATTGATTTGTCTTGAGGCTCTGTCCATGGTTTCTCTATCTTCACCAGTTTGGAATCTCCATTGGATATATTCAGATGGAGTCTTATCTAAATGAGAATCAATATGAGCAAAAGCATGTTGTTTAATGTAAGCAATACGACAATTTTCATGAACGTAAACTTCACCAATGGTTGGTAATAATTCACCAGTCAAGACGTTAATCAAAGTAGATTTACCAGCACCATTTGGACCAATAACAGCAATTCTTGATGATAAAGAACATTGGAAATTGATATCTTGGATTTGTGGTTTAGCAGTACCTGGATATTGGAAAGTCATGTTAGAAACTTTAACAATGGCTTTTTGTTTGGTTTTAACACCTTCTAAGAAACCTGGTTCTGGGAACTGGAATTCTAAGTCAGAAGCACCTAATTCATAGTATGATTTAGCAGATGGAACTCTCTTAACTAATTCTGATAAGTTACCTTTGTATTTTCTTAATTTGAAACCTTCGTAATGGATAATGTATTGGACAACGTTATCTAAGAAACCGGAATCATGGGAAACAATAATGGAAGTAATACCACAAGTGTTTAAGTAGTTGACTAACCAAGCAACATTAACAGTATCCAAATGGTTAGTTGGTTCATCTAATAATAAGATATCAGCGTTCTTTAAAACGGCTCTGGCTAAAGCCAATTTCATTTTCCAACCACCAGATAAGGAGTGGATAGACATAACAATCATTTCATCAGAGAAACCGAATTCTTGTAATTTCTTGGTGATTTCTTCTCTAGTACCTAAGTTACCTTCGTTGTAAACGAAATCAACAACAGAAGTATCAGCTTCAGTACCATCAATATCATGTTCAACGTAAACGGTTTTACATTCTTCTTGAGTTGGGAAACCTTCAACTTGACCATTAGCAATAGCTCTCATCAAGGTAGATTTACCAGCACCATTTGGACCACATAAACCATAACGTCTGGCACGTTTCAATCTTAATTGGGTTTTGTTTAACAAGATTTTAGCACCGTAAGCCAATGAGAATTCACAGTTACATAAATCTTCACCTTCATCTTCTTCATCTTCGAATTTTGGTGGTTCTGGGATGTTGTCAATGGCACGTTTTCTCCATTCATCAATGTCAGCTTTAGCTTCTTTTTCATGTAAGAAAACAGTTAAGTAGTTGGTCAAATGTTCGTACCAAGCATTTTGATCAATGATTCTTTCATCAATCAAATCACCAGCAATAGCAGCAGCGTAGTTTAAGACAATTTCAAATCTTGCAGCAACTTCGATTTTGTTTTCAGCTAAGATGTTGGTCAATTCTTTTTTGGTAACAGCAGCATCACCAGCGTTAGAAACTTCTGGGATTTTGTCGTCATCTGCGATAGCACCAACTCTCTTCAAGGTGTTGACAGCTCTTAAAGTAACATCACGAGCTTCTGGATCAGCAATGGTGGTGTAGTTAGCTTTTAAGGCTGGGTATAATTTGTCCAAGAAAGGAGCAATAATTTGTGGATCATCAACCAATTTACACATGTTATCAATAATAACAGCAGCTTTACGTTTGATAGCAGTATCACGTTCAACTAAACCTCTTGATAACAATGGAACCATGATGGATAAAGTAGCAGTGGTAACTTCAGAAACGAAAGTGGTGGCACCTAAAACGTGGACGGTTTCTGGAACTTCGGTTGGTTTAGCAATACATTCAATTAATTTTGGAATGAACTTTTCAATATCCTTGTTGTGGACGGTTTTGGTGGCAGTGGTGATGGTTTCAGTGGCAGCTTTCTTAACTTCTGGTTTGGTATCCCACATAGCTTCAGATAAGACTGGGATCAATTCAGTCATTCTGAAAGCAACTTGTTCTTCAGCGTGTTCAACTAAAGCAGAGATGGCAGCTAAGATAGCAACCTTTTCTTGCCATTTGTTGGTTTCAGACAAGTTCTTGACTAAATGTGGCAACAAAGATTTGACGGCATGTGGGTTGATGGATTTAGAAACGGCTAATAAAGCTTTGGCAGCGATGGTTCTGGTTTCAGTGTCTTTGTCACCGGATTTGGTGGCAATAGCAGGGACCAATTCAACAATGAATGGTTCGACTGATGGGGATAAACCGGTTTCGGAAGCAATGTGGGAAACGGCTTCTAAAGCATTAGCAGCAGCCTTTTTGTCGGAGACAGCTTTCTTCAATTCAGCGAAGAATTGTTCTGGAACATCATGTTCAATGATGGAACCGTTTAAGAAAGAGGCAACGTTGGCAGCAGCAGCGTCTCTTTCTGTGGCAGGAGCAACAGACAACTTGGTGAACAATTCACCCAAAACTTGGACGGAGTCAGCCATTTTTAGGAAGATTCGTGTTGTTGTTTCGATAAAAGGAGAAGGAAAAAAAAAGAGAGGAAGAAAATTTTTTTTTATAATGAGAAAATCGCCCATCGAAAAAGAAACACTCGAAAAAAAATTTGATGTAAATTTTCTTTTTTTCGCGCTCGATGAGCGTTACCCGGTGACAATTTCCGCGAATATTTCCTTATCTGTCGGCTTATAGTATCTCATGCTTCTCATTGGCCGAATTTCACATGTTTGTTTTTTTCTTTTTTCACCAACAAAGATTCGGGGGTGTGGGTGTTTTGTCGCACGTGATAGCGATCTGCTGAGTCATTGCTTAGTCATAGTTTTTGATATTTCGTTTCTTTGGATAGAAAGTGCTTTTGTTGACAGTGCGAAGGTATTGTTAGTGCTGAACCAGTGAACTTCGACGCCATGGCTGCCCCTGTCTTCTCTGCTCTTGCCACGCTTGTGCTGCTCCACGCAGCCTACTCCTCCTACGAGTTCGCCCACTTCTCAAAACTCACGCAAACGGAACCTGCTTTCCCAAATGACATTTACCTTGAAGTCGGTATTGCCATCACATTGTTCCTCATCCACACTCTCTTCTTCTACCCAAAGACACAACACACACCCAAACTATCGCTACTGGACCGTGGCAGAGTCGTGGTGCCGGCCACCACGCTTCACAACACCAACATGAACAGCGCCCTTGTGGAAGATGAAACCAGAAAGGCCACTGACTTCTACACCGTCGAGAATCGTGTCAATTACGTCGACTGGTTTGCCAAAAGGGCTGAATTCGATGCCTGGAGAGCTGAGATCACCGCTGATGAGAAATAAGTGACATGATTGAATGAATACACATCAATTGAGTGAAGAATACCCTATATCGTAGTTTCTGCACGTGACTGTATTGCTACCGGGTAACCCCACGGACTTCAGTGGTATAAAAAAATCAAAGATTCGCTTTGTAGTTGACCATCTTTACATTCTCTCTCTATATGGACACTGCTCTCTGTTAACCGGTGCGTTTTGCATCGGTTCGAACTACTGTTCCCACAGTCTTTTCTGTGGAATTGCCTCAATGGACAGTCGTTTGTGCTCAAAGTAGAGATCCTACATAGAAACGCCCTTTTAATCGCTCATCTATTGGCCTTTGCAAGCTTTAACCATAATATCGTGAGTTTCATACTGGGGCAACATTTATACATTTCATAAAGATCTCTGTAGTGGATTATGTAGGTTTGAGTGTCTTTTCCCATATTCAAAGGCACATTTTCGATCTGCCCTATTATCTCATCGATCAATATCACAAACTCATCTCGAAAAATTTTTCACTTTTCGAGAAGTCTCCAAAAAAAAATTATTGCCAAAAGTCTATCTTTCTTCTTTATTCAATGTACTCCAAACCAGTCAAAGTGCTTTTGCTGCCGTTTAAAACCACTTAATCACCGAGATCACCCTTCCTCCCAGCTCGGTGAATAACTATTACTTTTTACTACAAACCCCACTGATATTCTTTGCTACTTTTGCTACTTTTTGATTCCATCTATTTATAATGACTCCAGTTCAACCTGTTGATTCAAAGACTTATGTGGATCATGAACTATCTGTTAATTTAGACTCCACTGAAGCTTTTGAAGGTCCAGAAAAACTATTGGAGATTTGGTTCTACGATCATGAAGAATCTATTCCTGATCAAAACAAGACATTGAGAAGAGGTATCACTCATGCTGAATGGTCAGACATCTTAGATTTGGTCAGCTGTAAGATCTTATCCATCAAATCATCAGATAAGGTGGATGCGTTCTTATTAAGTGAATCTTCTTTGTTTGTTTATGATCATAAACTAGTTTTGAAGACTTGTGGTACTACCACTACATTATTATGCCTTGATGCATTATTCAGATTGGTGCTTGCTAAGCTTGGTTGGGATTTCGTCATTAATGAGAAAGCTGAACAGCCATTCAGAGTTTTTTATTCCAGAAGATCCTTCATGTTCCCAGACAAGCAAAAGTCTGTCCATAAGAACTGGTCTGATGAGGTTGAATACTTAAACCAATTCTTCACCAATGGATCTCATTACATGATTGGAAGAATTGATAATTCTCACTGGCATCTATACACTACATTACATGAACCTTTATTGGTGCCACTATCTCCATACAAAGATGAGATTGATGAAACTTTTGAAATCTTGATGACTGATTTATCCATTTCTAAGGCTCAATTGTTCCATACTTCGAGAAAACCAGGTTTTGAAATTGATGCTAATCATGATTTAGGTCATTTCTTAGGAAATTCAACTTCTAATAGCACTGGTTTGAACAACGTTTACGATCAAGATAATGAAATCTCCATTCATGATGCTTTCCAATTCACTCCATGTGGTTATTCATCAAACACTATCTTGAACGGTGATAGCTACTATACTTTACATGTTACCCCAGAGAAAGATTGGAGTTATGCATCGTTTGAATCAAATGTCAATTCATTGAAGTTCAACTTGAAGAACTTGGATATCTTGAACCGTGTCATTAATGTTTTCAAACCTGGTAAATTCCAATTGAACTTTTTCACTAATAAGTTTCATGAAGAGGATTTCTTGAGTTTGTCAAATTTGTCAAGTTTTGGAAATTACAAAAAGATTGATAAGATTGTTTATGATTTGAATGATTATCAGTTATTATACATGAGTTTCCAATTGAATGAAGATGCTTTGATTAGTGATTTGAATATCTAATGAGGATTATTATGATGATGTTCATTATGTTATTTTTTTTTTGTCATGCTTTTTTTACTGTACATATTTGTTGATTTTATTAAGGGAGAGAGAAGAATAAAGAGAAGGAGAAATTAAGACGAAGGGAAGAATTAATTTAAATCATATAGAAAGAAATAAAATAAAAAGTATTTGAGTGCTTTTTCTTTTTTTTTTCGATAATAATGATTTAGAAATTTTTTGGTTTTTTGGGAGGAAACTATTGATTATATTTCATTATAAAGTTTTTTTTTATGTTTTTGGTTAATACTAACATAAATTTGATTTTATAAATCTACTTGAAGAATATATATTATATTTTTATTTTTGGTAGAGTGGTTCATTGGACGTGGAGTTTATGAGATCTAAAGGAACAAAAAGAGTGAGTGAATGTCCTGTCTTTTTGATAGATTTTGTTAACGAATCTACAACAATCCCACTGGTAAGATTGTATGGTTATCTAGTTTAGTCATTACAAACCGAGTTCTTCTCTGGCAGCCTCACGATTCTTGAATCTTTCTTCTTCCACTCTCTTCGATGCTTTCTCATAAAGAGCCAAATGGTCAGCGATAAAGATAGCATTTAGCTTTCCACGTTCTGCAGTTTTGGCAAATGCTAACCATGTTTCCAACTTATTGTATTCTCTGGTTCTATCATCTGGATGGGTCCAGTGACCTGCTGGTGTGGCTAATGTAAAAGCCTGTAAGATCTTCTGGACTTCTTCTTTGGTGGAACGCTCATGATTGGAGTTTCTGTACCTGTGGGTTTGAGACAGAAAGTGAGATCATGGCATTGTCTCTTCCCATATAGAAGGGAAATCAAACAGTGGCTTTATTTGTAGTTTCAATTATGTCAGATCCATGTAGCCTCAACTGTGATTCGTGATTTAGGGTATCGACTCTTGAGACTCTTGAGTGTTTTTCGATTTCACTGCTTTCACACATCCACACTATTGTTTATGTATCGACCCCGAATATACCTAAAATGTGTCAAATTTCGGAGGTGACATTATTCCACTATTTTGGAAAAATGACGTTTGAACATCAAATTCCGAGCTATTGGGAAATATTAAAAGGTTCAATTGGTGGCTTATAGCTTTACCTGCCTCTTCATTCTACTTTTAAGGCCAAATGAGGCTCATGAAGGACTTTATTTCCAAATCCTACTTTTGACATGGCTCCAAACCGACTTTAAAATGTAGAGTTTTGAAGAGCCAATAAGACAACAAGTAGCTCGCGTGGCGTAATGGCAACGCGTCTGACTTCTAATCAGAAGATTCTGGGTTCGACCCCCAGCGTGAGTGCTCTCTTTTTTTCGCTTTTCTGGATTTCATTATGCTGCGCGTACCGATTCGAATGGCTGGGGTTTTTTGACAGATTTCTGGATCATTTGATAATCTCCTTTCTCTTAGACAACACAAAAAGCCCCTGAATTTGCAACTTTCTGCTTTACTGTGCTAATATCTTTATATTTGGTGCTAAATATTCCCCAATTCAATTGCAGCAACAATGGGTGCTGAGAACGAGATCCCGCAAAGTGTCAAAGGTGCAGTCGATGGTGATCCTTGGTTGACTCCCTTCGCACCTGAACTAGCGAAGAGACGTCAATTCGCTGATGACTGGCTGCAGAAGTTTGAAGAGTCAGAAGGTGGTATCTTGAATGTTGCTGATGGTTACAAGACCTATGGTTTCCACATTGACCAGGCCAATGGTGATATCAAGTACAAAGAATGGGCTCCAAATGCAACAAGGGCCCACCTTGTGGGGGACTTCAACCACTGGAACACTGAGGCTAACGAAATGAGTAAAGATGAATATGGTAACTTCCATATCACCTTACCTAAGGGAACCATTCCACACGATTCAAAAGTCAAGATCTTGTTGACTTTGCCATCTGGTGAAAAAGTCTACAGGTTGCCTGCCTGGATCCTCAGAGCCACTGCTCCTGAGAAGACATCAACTTCAACCACTTATGATGCAAGATTCTGGAATCCTGAATCAACATATGTTTTCAAGAATAAGAGACCACAACCTTCGGAGAGTTTAAGAATCTATGAAGCTCATATTGGTATTTCTACCCCTGAGCCAAAAGTTGGATCATATAAAGAATTCACTAAGAATGTTCTTCCAAGAATCAAAGATCTTGGTTACAATACTTTACAATTAATGGCTATTATGGAACATGCCTACTATGCATCATTTGGTTATCAAGTCACCAACTTCTTTGCTATCAGCTCTAGGTTCGGTACTCCTGATGAGTTGAAAGAATTGATCGATACTGCTCATGGTTTAGGTATCACTGTCTTATTAGATGTTGTTCACTCACATGCTTCCAAGAACGTCGACGATGGTTTGAATAACTTTGATGGTAGCGATTATCAATACTTCCATGCTGGTGGTAAAGGTTCTCATCCATTGTGGGATTCCAGATTGTTTAACTATGGGAAATATGAAGTCTTGAGATTCCTATTATCCAATTTGAAATTCTACTTAGAGGTTTACAAATTTGATGGTTTCAGATTCGATGGTGTCACCAGTATGTTATATTTACATCATGGTGTTGGTGCAGGTGGTGCCTTCAGTGGTGATTACAATGAATACCTACATCCTAACGCTGCTGTTGATCATGAAGCAATCACTTACTTAATGTTGGCCAATGACTTGATCGCCAAAATTGGTGAAGCTGATAAGACTAAATTGGTTACTATTGCTGAAGATGTCTCAGGTATGCCAACATTAGGTGTTCCAAGAGATCAAGGTGGTGTTGGTTTTGATTATAGATTAGCCATGGCGTTACCTGATATGTGGATCAAGATCTTGAAAGAGAAGAAAGATGAGGATTGGGACTTGAATGCTATTGTTCATACTTTAACTAATCGTCGTTATTCTGAAAAGGCTATTGGTTACTGTGAATCTCATGATCAAGCTTTAGTTGGAGATAAGACTTTGGCTTTCTGGTTGATGGATGCTGAAATGTACACCAACATGTCTGTCTTGTCCCCATTAACTCCAGTCATTGATAGAGGTATTGCATTACATAAATTAATCAGATTAGTTACTCATTCATTAGGTGGTGAAGGTTATTTGAATTTTGAAGGGAATGAATTTGGTCATCCAGAATGGTTGGATTTCCCAAATGCTAATAATAATGATAGTTATCATTATGCAAGACGTCAATTCAACTTACCAGGTGACGAATTATTACGTTATAAATTCTTGAATGAATTTGATAGATCCATGCAATTCTTGGAAGCTAGGTATGGTTGGTTACATGACAAAAACCAATACATTTCTTTGAAACATGATGGTGACAAGGTCCTTGTTTATGAAAAGGCTGGTTTGTTATTCATTTTCAATTTCCATCCATCAAATTCGTATACTGACTATAGAGTCGGTATTGAAGTCCCAGGTGTTTATAAACTTGTCTTGAATAGTGACGATTCAAAGTTCGGTGGTCATGACAGATTGGATAACACTGTTGAATACCACACCACTGATTTTTCATGGAATGACAGAAAGAATTTCCTACAAGTTTATATTCCAAACCGTACCGTTTTGGTCTTGGCAAAGAAGGAAACCATCTGATTTAACTTTCATTATTCAATCCCCAGTGTGTTTTTTTTAATTCGTGCATATTTATTCGTTTTCAATTCGTTAGTTTGTCACATTTGTCGTCACTGTTAGCTTTTTTTTTTATACTTTATCCTTTCAAAAATTTGCGGTTTATAAATCCCCACACAAAAGAAGAAAAATATTAAAATACTGTTCGCTATATATAAAAAGATGCTATGTGTCACAATGATAACTGTAGGCATTGTTTTGGATCTTCATCAAGTGAGATATCACGCGTGCTCCTACCGGTTTTTGTCGAATATAGCGAATCAAATATCGTTTTTATGAGCTTGATACTAAAAGACGTCAGTCGGTAACTCTGCATGAGTCTAATACAACTATTTCTTTATCTGGTGTTATGATACTCCTCTGTTTAATACCATGCGAAAGGAGTACAAGAGCCTGTTAATTAGGGAAACTACTTAATTTATTAGCAGACCGTCGGCCCATGACAATCAGCCAAATATTAACATCAACATCGTGTTCAAGATTTATAAATAAAACAAGAGTTTCATTTTTGACTCAATTGCGTAGTTAAGAAACCAGTTTTACGTAATAACCATGGTGTCCCGCCAGATGACGTCTATAATCTGTTTATCAGTTATCTACTTCTGATTATGTGAAAGTTGAACATTCCATTCTAAAAGTTTCCACCACCAGTATGTTCTTAGCTTACCATGGAAACACTATTCTCACAGATTAATCTTGAATAAGTTTATGTCAAAAAAAAAATTCTAATATTGGTCTGGTCATGACTCATGGATCAGGAATCAATACTATTGAGACAGGAATTTCTGAGAAGAGTATATATACCATTAAGAAATTGTAAGAGTGGAATCCCCTCCATAATATATTCAAAGCAGGCGTCCTAATACGTTTTTAATTTCAGTAAGAGCTGAAACATGAAAAATCTGGAGAACAGTGTTTAATGCTTCCATGATTGTTACTGGACATATAATCATTGAAACAAATGCCTAACAAAGAAGAGCGTTTCTCTGATAAAGAAAGCATAGGCGGGGAATCGAACCTGCAGCGCCTCTTTATTCTCATGATCGACATGTTCTAACAAAAAGGCAGATAATCAGCATAAAAGAAGGCCATGGTGTGTCCTCCGAAAGGACAGGTATGATAGAAGATGCAACGCCAACAAAACTGCAAAAAAAAATAGTAAATCTCTTTGTAAAACGGTTCATCCTTATGCAGGGGAACTGCTGATCATCTCTGTATTATTTCTAATTGACCAAATGTCCACAAGGGACGAGAGTTAAATTCGCGAATTAGCCATACTTAACAAACCCAGTAGGGGCACTACTAGGAACTACTGAGTGTGATCAGATTATTACATAATGATATTGAAGTGACAAATACCAACAGGCTACAGACTGGTTTCACGACCATAATGAATATCTAAAGAGTAATAAAAGGTATCTTGAATCCATCTCAGAAACCCTGAAGATGTCCTTAGGTCATTTTTCACTTCGTTACCGGTTTCCCGGAATCTGGCAAGAGTTTGGTGCTAACAAACGACTTTACTATTTACTGTGAAACGTACTCCATTCCATCTCTTTCCGAGACACACGTTCAGCACTGCAAACCACCACAGTTGTCAGTCACGCCCAAACTAAACGGTATCAGAAGTTAGAACACTTCGTACTGAAATCCTACAGGGGTTTATTTTTAGTGCGGCCCGCACAGCCTACTCTCATTGTTTACCATACTTTGGTTCATAACTGTTTCATAACTTGAGTCAGAATTTAGAATGCACTGCCCTGGCCAGTGGCCACATGCTTGCCCAAAACCAAGCCAAAACCGTCTGGAAGGAGATTCCTGTCGGAGATTAGTTCCGTGATTGTGTCAGAGCCGGGGGATGATGTAATGCCAGTGTTAAGTACGGTATTAAACCTAGTGACAGCACTAAAGTCTGACATGGACCGAGCAGTAAGTAGTGAGTAAGTGCAGTACGTACCGGTAAGCCCATGGTGTCGAGACCCGAAACCCGTTGCGTTGGTTGCTCTCTTTTGTCCCTGTTCCTGCCACAAAAGTTCTGTTTTGAAACGCGTCCAAATTTTGACACGGGATCGGCGTGCCTTTGTTAAAACTTGAAACATTTGTAAACAACTTCCAAGTGGTAAAGTGCAATGTGCTGAATCTATAAAAACCCACCGATCTGCCCTTGTTTGATCACCACCAAAACAATAAACAATAAGCAACAAACAATCCTTCATTCACCACACACTCCTTATTTAATACCCACTGCCATGAAGTGCTCCACCATCCTCACAGCCTTCCTCATAACAGCCGTCTCAGCGTATCCAATCGAAGACACCACCCTCACCACTGCAACAATCTCCACACAAAGTCAACAAGAACCAACAGTCGTCTCCAGCAAGGTGTTCCCCACGATAGACGTCAAGAGCATCCATAGTTTCAAACAGGCGCATGTCAAGAGATCCACCAACAGGTTCTTCATGCCGGTTGTGATTGATAAGAGGGAGTTGAAATAAAGATATGATTTCGTTGAGATAGTGTGATGTCGGGTTGTTATGATACATATTGTACTGTTATGTTGTCGTCGTTATGTTATGATTTTGATGTTTATGTTTTGTTATGTTATGCATTTGTTCTGATTTTGCGTAGAACTTTATTATCGGAGACCAATAGAAGCACTACAAGCAACTTGTTAATCTTTAGCTTATAAGTTATTCAGATACATATACTAACAGTTTTAAAACTCAGCAATAGTACCGTCATAGTTATAAAACTTACCATTGTCCTCTTTAGTCAACTTCTCATACAATTGAATCTGTAATCTTGCACTCTCATCAGGTTGAATCTTCTTTGAACTCAATTGAGCCCCAACTTCAGGATTGTTTTTAACGAATTGACCAAACCCAATATTGCCCATATCAGTACTAACGAGACCAGGATGAACAACAACCGTAGTGAATCCCTGAGGTTCCAATTCAAAAGAGAGGCATCTTGCAGAATGGTTCAATGCTGCCTTGGATTGACCATATGCAGAAGTAGACAATGGAATAAAACCACCAACTGAACCAACAGCAGAACTAACAAAGATGATTTTAGCTTCATTTTGCTTCAAGAATGGAAGTGTCTCTTTCAAGATCAAGATTGGGGCAAGTGCATTGATTCTGTAATGGCTAAGGTAAGTGGTGCTGTCAACGTCAAGAACTGGACGGAACGCCTTTTCTTCACCAATAGCTGCATTACTGATGAAAAAATCGATTCCGGTCGATGGTACGACTTTTGATAATTGGGTTGATAATGATTTGATGCTTTCTTCATTAGAAAAGTCCAAATTGATGATATCAACGTTTTTAGCAGTTTCACCTAATTTAGTCAATTCAGAAGGTTTGGTGATGTCTCTTGTTGAGACAATTATATGATTGCTAGGATTAGCAGATAGCTGTTTGACTAATTGGAAACCGATACCACGATTACCACCGGCGATGAAGTAGATAGTTGAAGCACTGGACATATTTGTAAGCTTTGATGAATAATTTTTCGTTGGTTAGTGAGACGGATACAGAGAAGGACCAAGTTTCCAGTAGCTTTTATATAATATCTGTAATTCTTCATTTGTCAGATATTTTGTAGCAGCATCCACTCTTTTGCTGTTCTCTATTTGTCAGAAACCGCTTGAAAGTTGCCACCATCCAACCCTATCCTAGTCCGAATTTCATTGTGATTTATAATTGCTAAAATGCAAAAAGCTTAAATGTCATACTAAAAAGATGGCAAATTCTAAGGCCTAAATCAAACAAAACAGGTTAGAAACTCATAGTGAGGGTGCAAGAGAAGAGCTGTCCTATCAACAATTCAGAACTTCCAAAAGTTTCCAAAGGCTTCTAAACCCACAATTCTGAAACCTTAATTCTTTGGATTAACAAAATCTGTTGGATTTATAAATTTTACCACAAGGTACACAAAGTACACAAAAATACAAACTATGGTCAGTCCAGAATTTCGAGATTCAATAGATGCTTTAACTACAAGATGTAAACATTTCATTCATTATTCATTATCATAATATGTACCAATTCTAACCCTTTAAATCAGACAGGAGAACTTCCTGCTGGATCATTACCTGCAACTGTTTCCTTCTCATTTGAAGAACTATGATCTGAGTGATCCATCAAATGACCTTCCCTATGTTCAACAGTCAATTTATTTTCCAATTCTTTATCTGATAATAATGGAACCTTTGGAGTCCATGAGGCACTCTTCCAAGCTGGAATCTTTTCATCCCAAAGTTGTGCAATTTCTTCCAATCTCTTACCTTTGGTTTCTGGGAATCCAAAGTAAACATGAATAAACATACAACCACAGAATGTAGCATAAATACAGTAAGTCTTCCATGTAATGCTTTTGAATGAAGATGGAGTGAACATGGCGATGGCAAAGTTAAAGATCCAATTAGCAGCAGTAGCAACAGAAGTACCACGTTGTCTTGAGACGTTATCACCCCACATTTCAGAAACGTATAACCAAATACCAACACCCCAAGATGTAGCGAATGAACAGACGAATAAATAACAACATGCAATGACACCTCTAGCAGCAGGTTTATTAGAATCTGGAATTCTGATCCTAACTGCATCAGAACCGTTATATCCTGGAACTGGTTCAGAGTATGTAGCTAATAGACCAGCAACAGCAAATTGGAAAGCCATCATGAAGACAGCACCAGTTAATAAGACTGGTCTTCTACCAATCTTATCCAAGAAGTATAAAGCAGGAATGGTCGTAACAGTGTTTAAAACATATTGAATTGATGATGCAACTAAATTGGCATCACCTGAATAACCAGCCATTTCAAAGATATAAACAATATAGTACATCATAACGTTCATACCTGTCAATTGTTGCCAAATTTGTGCAAACATAGCAGTGAATGTACGGACAATATACTTCTTTCTAAATAAATCAGCATATGAGAAGCTCTTAGGATGTTCATCAACCAATAATTGTTCTTTAATTTCACTGATTTCAATTTGGACATCAGCATCTTCACGATTACGTTTAGCTTGAATGTTTGCGACAATAAATTCACATTCATCCCATAGATCATTTTTAGCTAACCATCTTGGTGATTCAGGAATAAAGAAAAGACCAGTGAATAACAACAAACCAGGAACGATTTGAATACCCCATGCGATTCTGAATGAAGCGGTACCATTAATATGACCTAAACCATAGCAGATATAAAACATGACCAAAATACCTAAAGTAACTGAGAATTGAAATAAACCACCAATTAAACCTCTAATCTTTCTTGGTGCCAATTCAGAACCATAAATAGGAGCAACTGAAGAACCAAAACCAACACCAAAACCAGAAATCAAACGACCGATAATTAATTGAGCAACATTTTGTGATGACGATTGAATAGCAGCACCAACACTCCAGAAGAATGCACAACATAACAAGACAGCTCTTCTACCGAATGGCTCAGAGATATATGATGATGCCAAAGAACCAAAAAATGAACCTAATGACATAGCAGCAGTGATGAAACCTTGCCTTGCAAATCAGAATCTGGAGAATTGAAAAATTTCAAATATGAATCATGATTCAAAAATGCAGACATTGAGGAAATATCAAAACCGAACAATCATACCTGATATACATGAAATCATACAAATAAGAATAATGTTTGTAAGATTTGGTGTCTTATCCAAGAAATTCTTAAGTCTTAAGGTAGTAGCACGAACCTGATCAGGTTTCTTCTTAGCAAACAACTTCATAATATTAATTTTTGTTTGTATTAAATAGTGTAGTAATTAATTTGTAAAGCTTTCTTTGATGAATGGAAAAGTATTGATATCCCAGAAGAACCCTCTCTTCTTAAATACCTTGATACTTACACAGACAAGCTTTAGGTGGCACCATGACAAGTTCTAGCATCGTTAGTAATTACAGTGGTATACGGCTCTTTTGAACGATCTCAAGTTGTGTGATTTCGGTGTCCAAATTCCAAAACAAGTACTGATTATGCACCCATCAAATGTTTCTCCAGAATTATGCCGTTGCCTGCATTGTTCCACCCGGGGGTTCCAAAAATGGCCCATCTTCATTATCGTTGATCCGGTGACAACTTGGAACACGGCTTCCCTAATTCTAGATTATGATCCATGAACAAAATTTATCCGACATAACCATTTGGTGGACCATCTCCCAATTTGATATCACACATCTCCTGCTTCTGCAACAAAGTGGAGATACATGTGGAGGGATGTGGAAGGATATGGAAGGGCAAGAACTTAAGTCAGGAGATTTTATTTTGTAGCAGACTACTAGGGTTGGTAATCTCCGTAATAAGGGTACCGTCGCTGATTTCCTTTCATAGTTGCCTTCGAGACTCTTCTCTATTTCCTGCAGAGTAGCAACCCGTTATCATAGGTCCCACAATGATCCAGAAGTGGGATATCAAATAATTTGGATTGTGTGTAGGCTTGAATTACCCAGCTCTCTCATCTCCATGACAAGAACAAACAAAGATTTACACACCATTGTAGGCAGACCCACAAACTACACTAAAAAATCAGTTCATACACTTGTATTCAAAGCCAATATAATCAAAATCTCATCACAGAAACAAAAACATAGCCAATCAACATTTCTTCATTAATCATTTCTTAACATCTTCATCATCAGACAACAAGAAATCATCATCAACGACACCATGATCATCTCTACTCTCTTTAGAGATTGGTTCTGGCTTGGTACCTTTCAAAGGCTCCCATTTCTTAGAATTATTTGTTGGATTACCACCTTTAGTTCCATAAAGTTCCTCATCCAATGTCTTTGAGTTATCATTTAATGAAATCCCATGGATCTTCTGTGGGTCTAATTCTTCAGGATCGTCGTCGAATTGATACTGATTACGACGTGCTTGTTGTCTTTGTTGGTTTTCTCTAGATTGAGAGAACTCATCTTGTTGTTGATGATAGTTCTTCTTCCAGCCACTGACCCAAGTATTAAATTTAGTCTTTGCCTCATCGACATTTTTAGTGAATTGTTCTTTTAATTGAGGAAGATCCTTTTCAACAAAACTGGTGAATACGTCATTATCATCTTCATCAAGGTATGAACTTCTCTCTTCTGGATTTCTGGCACCTTGTTGAGACCCACGTTGTCTTCTTTCTGCACGACGTCTCTCCTTTCTGTTGAATTCTTCATCTAGTTGCTTAGCCAACAATTCATCCTGTTGTAATTGCGATTGTGATGGACGTTGAGGTAATGAAGGTTGTGCAACTTCTTGGATCAAATCATCAACGTTGACGGAATCGGGATCAGAGTAATATAGCAAGGAGTTGAAAGCTGGTTCTAATTTGTAGGCTGATGCGATAAGGACAGTGGTGATCAATTTCTCCTCGACAGATGGGAATGCCTCTTTCAGGTTCTTCAAAGCCTCTTGTTTTGGTGTCAATGGACGAGATGGTTTTGGTGGTGGGATTTCAGCTTCTTTGGTTTCTTCGACTGGTTCCACAGTTTCCTCTTTCTTCAAATCTTCGTTGATGTCTTCAGTATCGTCTTTGGCTTCAGGTTCTAATTTGACTTCATCTTTTGCCTCTGCCTCCTTGGTTTCATCACCAATTTCAGTTTCAACAGCCTCGACTTCTTTCAAATCGGCAGTCTCATCAACAACGTCTTTCTTTTCGTTTCCTGTTTTAGCCATTTCGTTGCTCTGGACTCAATTGCTTGAATTTTCTATGTCTTGATAAAAGACCTGAGGGAAAGATATTGAAATATCGGTATCAAATAATGAAAAGCCCACACTATTTATATCGCAGCCATTACCCGGTTTAAAAAAAATAATGCATATAAGAAGAAGTTTTTCATGAAAATCTGCGATTTACTCTCTCTTGTTTTCCTCTCTTCAGATAGATAATTTTTGACTCTGAATTTAGATAGAACTTCTGGATGCTTCTCTTCCTTGCTCCAGAGGTGTGGACAGCAGAGCAATAGTGACATGGGTCGCTCGAACTTATCGAAGAGTTGCGTTCCTGATACGTATTTTCAGTTAGTTTGTTGGCTTCTCTACATATCTTTTCATAAGAATCATGTATAAAATAAACTCAGAACTTGTTTTTCAAGTCTCTTAATGTCTGAAGGATCTCCAGTTTGTCTGTCGTGCCGAATTTCTTTTGGAGTGAAGGATCATTGAGTCTCATGAATGGATTATATTGTAGCTCATCACCAATAGTGAAATCACCAGTTGTTGTTTCATGTGTTGATGTGAACTCATCCAACTTCTTCAATGCTTCATTGTTGAAGACACTCTTAGCAAAACGAACATTCCCCTTGGTATATTCATGACCAGGGAAGACTTTAGTGTCCTCTGGCAAACCAGCCAATTTCTGATTTAATGCAACATCCATTTCTTGTGCATCTCCTTCAAAGAATCTCCCACAACCAGCAATAAACAGCGTATCACCTGTGAAAACCACCTTCTCATCGGTCTTCTTGTCCCTCACATAATAACAAATGGAATCCTGGGTATGACAAGGCGTATGAATGGCTTTGATCTCAATATCATCACCTAATTGAATAACCTCTTGATCCTTAGGCGTGTATTTAACCAATGGAGAATCTCTTCCAGCAACCACATCAGCAGATGGGAACTTCTTCAAGAAATGTTCATTACCACCAGAATGATCATAGTGATGATGTGTATTGACAATCGCACTGATCTTGACATCCTGTGGAAGTTTTGAGTCCACATCCTTTGGAATTGATGGATCAATTAACCAAGATTGCTTGGAGGATTCATCTGTAAGTAAGTAACTGTAGTTGTCTGAGGAGCCCCAGCCCATTTTGAAGTGTTGGATGTGCATTTTGCGTGTGAATTGAGTCCTGATGAGGTTCTTCAGCATGCCACTGTGGGTCTTTCCAAGTGGGTATCAAAGGATCCAAGTGCAATTTGCTGAATAATTCGAAACGGATTGGCTGAGATTCGATATTATTGATTTCCGGAGTTCCGAAAGGTAAGCAATGACTAAGCAATATATTACGTAATTGTTGACTAAATTCACGTGACCGGACGTATAGCGAACACCCAAATTTTCGCATTTAACGGTGTTTTATCACACAAGAACTTTTCCATCTGCATCCAATTAAATAAATATTATCAGGAATCCTGATTTCTGGGTTATTTGAGAATCATGTTTTTGGTTCGATAAGTCACAGACATGTTATTTGCGTTCGTCTTTGCTGCTTTATTTGCCTTGGTTTCTTGTGCCAATGACGGTTCAGCCTCTATTGGATCTGTAGCTATCAGACCATTAGATTATGGTACATATGGTAAGACTATCGATTTGCAGTTGGTCAGATTTTTACCAAATGGTACTGTCTTCTTCTACGATGCTGATAAGACCTCCGTCAATAATGAAACTCTAACTGTCCAAAATGCACAAATCATGTCAAATGGTCAATTCGCTGTCAACTCCACTGTCAAGGACGAAAGCACCACTTATTTCTTGAACATTGATACTGTCTCCGGTAACATCAATGCCACCACGGACGGCTCTTCTTCAAGCGGTATCTATTACGTCACTGACGGTATCGTCTACTTCAACTACCACTCCACATTCGTCGCATGCAGAGCCACTGAATCAGGTAACGAATGGAATCTATGGTGGAGAGGTGCCTCATCTGCTGCAGTTTGTCAAAATGATTGGCTATTAGTTAACTTATACGCCTATGGTGCAAGCAGTGGTGCTGTTTCTGAATACAAACCAAACAACTTTGTCACTTCTGTTGCTGAAACAGCCACTGAAAACACAGCAACCACCACTGCCACTGTTGGCAGTGCACAAACTACAAACACTGCCTCAAGTGCTAACAATGCCATGGGTATGGAATTCCCAGCTGTTGGTTGGACTGCAGGTGCCATTGTTGCAGCTGTTGTAGGATTCCTCCTCTAGATAATAGATATAGTCATCTGATTCCTGAAAATACATAATATTCGTTTTTGTTACTTAGTTTGTAGGCTTTAAATAATAGATATTATATCATCAGGGTCTTACTATTAGTGTGAGATATATTCCGACCGAGATTATGTAACATTCCGGGAATATACCGGAACTATATCGGATTTAAATTTCCACTGAAGTTGTGAACAAAGGTTCACAGTGGGTCACTTAAGCTCAGCAAAACATGGCCAAGAAGAAGAAGCAACAGAAGAAGAACAGACCAAAGGAGCCTGAAACCACTGATGTCACTGAAGAGATTTCAAGTGGTCAGATCGGTGAGGAATTGACCGAGAACGATGAAACTGAAGGGATTGATGATTTGAAAGAAGAAGAGGAATTTGTGGAGAATATGAATGAGATTGTGGAGTCAGAAACACCTCCAATTGAAGAAAGTACGAAGGATGCTGTTGAGAATGCAGATGATACCGTTGGAACAACGACCACCACGACGATAGGAGAAGAGAAAGAAGCCACTGAAAATGAGGAACAACCACATGAAGAAGATCCTGAGAGTGCTGAGAACGAAGAAGTTGAAGAGGAGAATGAAGAAGTTGAAGTACCTGAGAAAATAGAAGAATCAGAAGTGCCCGATCCTCAAATACCAGATTCAGTCGACACTCCACAGCCATCAGAACTACAGAAACTAGACACCAATGATTCATCAGAAATACAACCACCAGCTGAATCACTCATACAAGAGCCACCAAAGAACCAACAGTCTCACTTGGAATTGAAATCCATATCAAAAGGCCCATACACCATTACAGAATTAATACCATCAATTGACCTACATGACACAGAAGTACCTGATTCAGAAAATTCATTCATCACATACATAGAAACCCATGAATCCAATCTCTACCTAGGTACATCGATAGGTGAGATACTTCACTACACCAAAGATCCAACCTCCACCACTTACACTTTTAAATCAAGAACATTTTTCCATTCATCACGAAGATTCCCCATTCAGAAAATCCTAATGCTGAAATCCATCTCCAAGACCCTAATCCTCTCAGGAAACCTCACATCATGTTTCAACCTCCCCGATCTCCAACCATCAAACATTGGTCGTATCAAAGACGTCAATGACATCTCACTGGATCATGACGGTATTGCAAAGAATGATTCATCGGGTGTGCACTGTGTCGTTTACGCAGTTAAACAAATCAGAATCATCAATGTCACTAATGAATCCTTGAGATTGGTGAGAGATATCAATTACCCTGGGATCCGAAAGGGGTTAAGAAGGGGAAAGTTCTCAGTGGTGTTTAATTCAGAGTTGTATGATTTGATAGATTTGGATAATTTTGGAAGGATTCCTTTGTTTCCTATATCTACTGCTTTCCCTATTGGTAGTGAGGATGAGGATGGAAGTGAAAAGAAGTCATTGAGACCTTTCATTGTTCCTGTTGCAAAGGATGAGTTTTTGTTGACTTGTGGGACGGTGATAGATGAGCCAGCGATGGGGATTGTTATAAATAATAATGGAGATGTTTCGAGAGGAACTATTTCGTTTGAGAAATATCCTGATTTTGTGGAGATTGATGAAGACGAATCTGATTTGATTATTTCTGGTATTGAGAATGTCATCAAGGTGCATTCTATTGATGATCAAGTTGAGGTACAGAGTATTGAGTTCGAGAAAGTGGAGGGAAGTAATGTGAAGTTTGAAGTTGGGAGATTGAATGAGTCTATTGATGTTGGTGATGAAGAGTTGATTGAGTTGATTAAACTCGTGCCTTTGATTGAAGATGATCCGGAAAGTGACAGGTATCATGAAGAGAGATTGGAAACTGAACAAGCATTTGCTAAGAACATATCGAAGACCAAATCGAAGATCTACTTGCTAAATGGAAAGACTGTCACCTTACTGAAGCCAGTATCTAAGTTGATCAAACTGAATCAGGTCAGTGATACTAAACAATTATTGGAAGAATTCAACTCTATTCAAATGATCAATAACACAAATGAAGTAAACTTTGTTGAGTTGGAATACCTTAACCTGCTAATAACCATCTCTGGTTTGGAATCGGAACAATGTGATGATTTGACCTGGGAAAGTTTAGTCAATGGTACCATTGATCCAAGAATCTTCTGTTATGTGATGGGTCATGAAATCTTTGGTGCTGATATTTGGGTGTTTAATGGTATTTTCCAAAAGTTGAAACAGTTCAAAGACAAGAGAATCAAAGGTACAAAGATTCATCAGTTCTTTATGAAGTTCTTGGATGATTGGATTCCTAAGAAATCGACAGATATGAATATCAATGACAACAAGGATTTCAATATCTTGAAGACTCTTGAATTGACCAAGTTAAAGATCTTAATCAAGGAGAATGACCAGACAAAAATCTCAGAATTCATCTCAAATTCCAATATTTCCAATTATGAAGAATCATCCAACTTATTGTCCACCAATCCACTATCTGTCGCCAACATGCACATCAAGAAGCATCAATTCAAAAATGCCATCGAATTATATAGATCCATCTATGATAGCTCCAAATCCACCACTCAACAGAATGAAATTCTAACAACGATAGTGGATCTGATATACAAGTATTATAATGAGTTTGATGATGAATACATTTATGATTTAGGTATTTGGTTAGTCAACAAGAATTCCCAGATTGGGTTGAATTTCCTCCAGAATAAAAGAATCAATCCAAAAGGATTCGAGAATGATGAATATCAGCTTATTATCTCCAAGATTGATGAGAACTCAATCAAGTTTTCGTATATTGAGAATCTCCTAATAAACTTGAATAGGGAGAAGATGAAGGCCAGCTTGGTCAAGAACATGAAGAAATGGGAATTGAAGAAACTGGATACAAGATTGAAGACATACAAAAGACGGTGATCTATAGAGCTTGAATCCGTTATTGTGCATTTACTTATTGTAGAGGTTGAAAAGCCGTTTCGGTATTCTGGTTACGAAGTCATGTCGATTTTTTCAATGTGTCAAAAATTATTAAGAAGTGAAAAATAATGAAAAAATACACTTTCGAGATCGTTGATTCAGAAAACACTAAATTATCCCGCCATTCCACATCCAATCAGGTCCCAAAATGAGACGATTCCCACTGTGTCACACACAGGTGCCATCTCCGATACGGCTGCGAACGGGTCCCTGTTTTCTCCTGTTGAACCAGCGAAGATGGCTGCTCAATACGCCCAACACCTCATCGCTTCAAGTCGTGCCGAAGTTCGAACATGGTTCGAGCATCGTTGGTGGGTTAGCTGGAGAGTCCATTGTCACGATTCAGAAACTGCAAGAGATGATTGAGATGGATGAGGAACTTGAGGTGTTGAACGAGAAGGATTCCGTGCTGGGGAAAGTCCTGATAGAGAAGTGTGAGACGGAAATTATGAAGCTGTTGAATGGAGAAGTTGAGCAGTTCGACGAAGTCATTATGTTTCTAAGGAGTCTTATATCTAAGTTGAATGACAAAGAGAACAAGGGGTTGAGAAAGAGACTACAGAACGAACTCAGTAGTGAGTCTCACTATGTGTTGAAAGTCGTTGAAGATCCATCAAACATCAAGTCATTGTTCAATAAAGAAGTAGGAAGAATAATACAGACGGGTACTAATGAATCCAAAGCATTACAGCTTATAAGCCTCATGAATTTTTCATTATTATTGATCCATAACTTAAAAGAATTGAAAGAAGTGAATCTTAACCTGGACATAATACCACACTCATTATCCAAAGTCGCTCAAATATTCGTCTCAACTGGTGAAAGCTATGAACTTTTTGAAAGTCTGATACTACTAAATGCATCATCCACCATTTCAGATTCACGTCTATCATTGGTTCGCTCAGTTCTTCGAGCAGGAACGTCACAGGACAAGAGATTATATTTTTTTTACCAAATGTTTGAAGCACCAGAATCAGAACAATTGAAGACCAAGTTCATTCAACTATATTCATTCAAGATGATCAGAGAGATTCTCACGTTCCACATCCAAAAAGATGATCACTATCGTTCTTCGGTCTACATGGACCTGCTAGTCACCAAATACGCCCTTGAAAAGAACAGACTTGACAGATTGCACAAACCAAGTGAGAAAATTACACAAGACCTATACTCTTCAATGATGTACTATTCAACCAAGTTGGGCAATTATAAATACTCGTTAGCCATCCTAGATAAGATGGTGGAGAATAATGTTGGTGTCACTCCAAAACTTTGTCATATTTTGATTACTTCATTAAGAAAGAAGAAACTTTATCAAGGTTCGCTATCACTATTCAGAGTCATTCCAAAGTTCTTCCATGGTGATAATTCACTTTCAGAAAAAGACAAGCTGATCTTTCTCAATGAATTGATTGTACTGTTGAGAGAGAAGTTCAATGATCCTCAGCTGGTGTTGGCTCATTTCGTAACGATTTTCCCAAATTCCATTGATTTGTTGAATGATTTACGTCTTTTGAATCCAATCATAAATAAAGAAAAAGGCAAATTTGAAGATCCATCATTGATGCAGAAAGCTGTCCTAAATGACTTTTTCATCTTGAAAGATACACATCCTTCAGTCTTCAACATCACTGAGTTATACATGAGTTTGTTCAATTATATTTCCATTAGTGGTGGTACTCATCATTCCATAAACAACGCCATGTTTTATAATGAACTATTTAATGCATTTATCAAAATAGCAAAGAACATCCAAGCCAAAGAGAGCGAAGATCCAACATTGAAGTACCATCCGTTCTCTTCAAGAAATCTGGATGAAGGTATCTTGAACATTTTCATTAGAAGAGTGCTACAAGATTTCAAGAAGCCGAAATTAGCATTATTGATGACAAAGAGGTACTTGGGTGAACTAAGAGTGAAACGATTTGATGCCGAGAATCTTGTTCATATCTTTTACAAGCATCCTCAACACTCTGGTCAGTCATATGAGGATCTTATCGCTTTGTTGAAGTTCTTCAAAGTAGATTTATCATTCCACTTAATTGTGGCAAGTGTATTTAGAAGTTTTAACAGTGGTGACGTTAAAAGTGCAAAGGGCTGGTATGAGTTGTTCCTTCAGAAAGATTTCCAATTGACGAATAGAAGATTCATCAGATTCATTCATTCTCAAGGTTGGGAGTTCCCTAAGAATTTTAATCACAATTTGTTGGATTATTTGGAATTACCAAACACCCAAAGAAACATGGATGATTTTTCAATGTATACTGAAGAAGAGGAAGAAAACCTGGAAACCTTTGATGATGAGTTCGTGAAGAAGTTGATTGATGAATTGAATGAGATCCATGAAAGATCCAAATCTAAAACTACAAAGAAAGAATAATGAATTATTTATTACCCCACACTGTAAGCGTATATCCCGGTGTCTCACCAAAAGAGCACTTTCTCATGATTTAATGGCATACTACTGTACATAAATGCAACAATAATAAATAGAAGTTCTATACATTACAAAGTAGCTAGTAGTACACATTTTAACGTTACTTACTTTTTTTTGGGGGGCATTAACATAATCATCAAATATCATAGCATCAGACAGAATCATCTCAAGACACCACCACCGGAAGGTTTTGGTAAATTACCTTGATTATAACCTTGAGCAGCGCGAACAATTTGTTTCAAGTTCTGTTGTTGCTGGGCTTGGTGATGGTAGACCTGGGCAGCAGATAGGAAGGCCTTATAACCACCAATTCTCTCAGAATATGAAGATTTACTTCCTGGACCAACTTCGATGATGTTATGGATATCAGCATTGAAGTTTCTTCTTCCTCCTCTTCCACCACCATATATTATACTGTCTTTGTCTTCTTGTGTGAGGACAGGTTTGTGTCTGATGTATCCTGTCAAGATGATGGATTTACCAACTGTCTTTGGAGGCATGTTATAGTCTAATTTCAAGAACAGTTCAGTTGGGATGTTGTTATAGATATGATCGCCTTGGATAGGACACTCGACAACAGATTCAAACTTGAAGTTGCCATTTGGACTAACGATCCCTGCCAATCCACTCTTACCGAAATGGAAACTCAACTGTTTCTTAACTTGAATATTCTTTGGTTTGTATAATTTTTTGAATTTTTCATAGTTTGGATTCTTATTACTTATGAACAAGACTTCTTCCTTCCTAACATTTCTAGATTTCTCACTATCCGTCAATGTAGGATACTGAGCTCTAACAACTTCTAACAATCTCTTCTCATCAATGAAAGGCAACAACACAATACCTTGCCATGACATCTTCTTACCATTCATATCAATCGGGAAATCTTCAGGATAGAA
Source organism: Komagataea pratensis (assembly GCA_003707865.2). Lineage (NCBI taxonomy): Eukaryota > Fungi > Ascomycota > Saccharomycetes > Phaffomycetales > Wickerhamomycetaceae > Komagataea > Komagataea pratensis. The sequence continues at coordinate 111,017 of PPMA02000009.1, forward strand.
ATCAATAATTGGTGAATCCTCAGCAGACATCAATGGTCTGAAGATCGGTGGCAATGTATGACCAGAAGCAGCAGGCATAACGGACATCAATTGTTCATATGGCAAGAATGGTTCACCCTGTTCAAATGTGATTTTAACATCTTTGATATCTGTGAAATCAGAAGCAAATGGTGCATAATGATAAGGATAATACCAATTCCATGAAGGACACCCTTGATAATAATACAACAAGACCCATGAGATACCTTCAAGGTAATGCTCCACCACTTTTCTTCTCAAGGTATCAACCTCATCTTTAGCAACATGGAATTTAGTTTGGTAGTATCTGTTGATATAGCCAGGTTCACCAAGTCTAACATCACCGTTTTCATCAGTTGAGTCTTCATTGACCGTTGATTCAGTAGATTCATCCAGTTTACGTTTCTCACCAGTGGAGATTTCGCCTGGAGTGCCTGATTTATTGGCTAATAATTGTTGTCTTAAGGCGGAAGCAGCACTGATGTTTGCCTTATTTGCGGTCTCAATGACTTCTGGTTTGACTTCTTCTTCCACTTTTGGTTCTTCTTTCTTCACTCCAAACGCAGCTAAGTTCATCTGTGTTTTCATTTGAACTAAATCACTATTGGTCAGACTCAAATCATTAGCAGTATTGTTATTGACATCAAATAATGGGATATTGTCAACTGGGTTGAAAGTACCTTTGTCTTTACCACCAGTGACATTGTTAGCCACATATTGTTGTCTTGCAATTCTATCTTGTTCTTTAAACATCTTCTTTCTCTTTTGGTTATTATTACGACGTTCTTCATCAGCAGCTCTCTTTGCAAAGATTTCTGGCTCCTTCTTGGCTAATTCAGATAATAAGATTTCAACGTTTTCCAAGTTCAAGTTACCATCACATGTAATATAAGTTTTCATTCTTGGTAGAACTTGTTTCCAGATTCTGACTAAAGTATCAATAGAGTTATCTCTAACATCTAAAGATGGTAAATGAGGTAAGAAATCATTACCACAGAAAAAACACATAAAGACCCAATCATCAATGGCTCTTTCTAAATCAAACTTGAATGAGAGTCTAGGAATATTCAACTCAACTTCTAAATATTCTCTAAGAACGTTTATATTCAACCATAAGAACGGTTTCTTAGCATCTTGAGCCTTAAGCACTGCTCTTTCTTCTTCTGTCATATTTATCTTATCTTTCAAATTCATACTTCTTTGATCAGAAGCAAACACATCTTCTCTTAAGACTCTGAAATGTGGTTCATGAGCTGCTAAACCCAAGAAAATCAAATCAGCATCTAGACCATAGATAGCATGTCTTGTGTTTGGATTATATTCAACATCGGATCTCTGACTTCTAATAAAGTTCATAATTTTATGCTCACCTTCACCAGGAACTGTAGCATCACTGATAATGATTTGTAAATCAGCCCAACCTGGATCAGTAGCAAGTTTGTATGAAGTCCAATATCTCAGCGCGGTGGCTAATTTATCCATGAATGGAGTACCTGGAGTAATAGCATTACTATCCCAAGTCTTTTTGTTTTTGACACCATCATCAATCATCTCTCCATAATTTTCAATTTTGGCTCTTTCCTCATCCTGGATCTTTGCATCTCTTGCACTTCTGAATCTTCTTGCTCTCTGTTGATTCATCTTAGCTCTTGGAGCAACACCATCGACTGCAATCATTAAGATCTTTCTTGGTCTAGCCATGTTCACAACACGATCAGTATACTCGAAAACAGCCAAAAGCATCTCGTCTTCGTTTTCTGGAGGTGGTTTGTTTTCTGGATGGGAACATGGATGGACAATACCGTTCATATCCAGGTATAAGTTATCTAATTCACCATTTGGATTAGGATTAGAGTAAGCTGGTGGAACAGTAACGTTGTTGACTAATTGAGGCTCTTCTTCTAAAACCGGAGAAATGATCTTCGGATATTTTCTAGACAACCATCTGAATAACGCTGGAACACCCATTTTGATTATCTAATATGGTTCCAAAAGCGTTGAAATCGGGTGGTCTGTTGTTGTTGTTTTGATAAATGTGATTCTTTTGAAAGTTTTTCAGTAATTTTTTATTTATCTCCGCTAAATCGGGTAATTTTCGCGGTTTTCTAGAGATGAGATCGGTGCTCGTAACTGTTTTTATATTGTCGACTTCAGGAATACTGGGGATCGACTTTTTAGTATGACGATAACGCTTCGAAACACACATTTTACCTATTAATGAGATATAAGCTGGGACCAATTGGTCCGCAGATACGAAGCTATGCCACTAAGAATGGCTTCAGCGTGAAAGGCGCCCCTGGAAAGGCTAAGAAACCGTCATTCATGCCAGAATACTCAGTTACTCCAACAACTTTCCAATACAGATTACCATCCTCTGAACTCGATCAGCACTTCAATTTCCCATATTCAGCCACCTCACCGTTATCCACACTGTTCGAGAACTTATCTACACATCCATTGAATGGATCAACAACACAGTCCTTTTTTGATATGTTTCCATTGACGACATACAAGAAGTTACAAAGATCAGTGAATCGTCCTAGAAAGATGAAGATGTTGGCTGGCGATTTTATTGATGACTCATTGTATAATCCAAACTATGGGTATTTCTCTCAACAGGCTAAGATTTTCCAGGCCGAGTCGCCCTTCAATTATGAGGATATTTCGGATACTGATGACTTCATCTCTACGTGGTCTGAGAAGTATGATAAGTATAATTCAAAAGATAAGGCATTGCAGTTATGGCATACCCCCACTGAATTATTCCAACCTCATTATGGTGAAGCAATAGCGAGGTGTTTGCTGGTTAATTATAAACTGAATTTGTATCCATATAATGATTTGATCATATATGAAATTGGTGGTGGTAATGGTACATTAATGATGAATATTTTGAATTTCATTAAGAAGGTACAACCTGAAGTTTATACAAAGACACAATATAGAATCATTGAAATTTCCAAGAACTTATCAGACAAACAAAAAGTCAACAGTTTGAAACTTAAGATCCAGAAAAGTGACCATGATGCTAAGATTCAAATCATTAATAAATCCATCTTGGATTGGGATGAATACGTCCCTGAGCCTTGTTTTGTTGTCGGGATGGAAGTGCTGGATAATTTAAGTCATGATGAAGTCAAATATGACATTGAAACAGGTCAGCCATATCAAGGTTATGTTGTTGTTGACGAGAATGGTGATTTCCATCAATTTTTCTCACCAGAGATCGAAGAATGGACACAATTATACCTTGATTTACGTGAAGATGTTGTTGGTTTATCTGAAAACTCTATGTTCAAGAAGGGTGAAATCAATCCATTAACGGCGAATAAGAGAATCTCCAGATTCAAAGATTGGTTATCACCATTTAAGAACTCCTTATCAGAATCAGAATTTGTCCCAACCAGATTATTGAGAATGTTCAGTGTCCTTCATGAATACTTCCCAGAACATCAACTAATCCTCTCAGATTTTGATTCACTTCCTGATCGTTCTAAGGGGTTCAACTCTCCCGTTGTTCAAACAATGATCCCACCAAACAAAGTCGTCACTGCATCGACATATATGGTTCATCAGGGTTATTTCGACATCATGTTCCCTACGGATTTCCACCTCGCTAGGGATCTGTATATAAAAATGTGTGGAAAGATATTGAAAACCACGAAACACTCTGAATTCCTATCAACTTGGGCAGATATTGAAAAGACCACACTGAAGAATGGTGAGAATCCATTGTTGTCGTTTTATTCGAATGCTTCATTTTTGCATAGTTAGATTCAAAAGTGTGCATATGGTGATGTTTTATTTATTTCCTTATTTATTAATGATATCAGTCATGATTCGTGACTTAGGCTGTGAAGTTCTACAAAAGTTGAAAAGAGTATAAATCATAAATTCAAGAAGTCTAAGACCAAGTATCTGGACCAAAGTGACCAAATATAGTGTTCTTCTGCAATCAGTAGACTGTAATTTTCATGTAACAAGCGTCAATAACAGACACGGTCATTGTGGAATCTCTGAATATATTTCCATTAGCTTGATATGAATATCTTTCTTGACTCTGCCTTAGTGAGCACTCTAGATTTATTTATTAGAATAAAAAAGTAGGCCTATGTGTCTCATAGAGTCTGATTATGAAACAATCATGTAGCTTGGATAGTTATGTTTCATATCAACAGAAAACTGTTTAAGGAGTTAATTCCAATATGAGCTGTTAGTTATAGTTAGTTTAGTTTGTTGAACGATCCACAGAGCATCATGAGAGTCATACTAGTATATAATATCAAGACTTGTTAAATAAATGCTAATTAGAGTGCATTAGTTAGTGTGTCCATTCTCTTGAACATTGCATTAAAGGTTCATTATAAAGAGATCCAGAAGGTCTACATTCCTATGGACGGTATATGTATCTATCTCAACACCTAATGCTTTCAATCCAAGGGAAGTGATAAGATATGATCATATACTCTACGGGTGTTTAGTATTTACTCATCCACCTTTTTGGAACAGCCTATCTCTCTTAGAGTGTGTTGCGAAATTACTACGATTACTAGTCTTCTTCGAATTGTTGATAATCGTGCGTGCAATTGCTCTGTGAGGATGTGTTGACGGTTGCTTATTTCAATTCCAAGTCAGATCTACAGTTCAGATTGATAAGTAGTAGTATACATGCACATACTGTAAAACAGTTTTACAGTCATACATTATAAATCACAAATATTGTTCCATCAGCGTTTGTGTCAACAATGGAAGAAATACGCGAATTTGTAATCATCAACAGGAATCGGTGTACAGTACCTGGGTCTCATTCTTCAGGTGACACAGGTGACAAAGAATGAAGCTGTAAAACGCCTGACAAATGGATTATGGAGTTTACAGTCTATGGCTGCTGAATAACAGTACAAAAGGAGAACAAAGGTGCCCATAGTTCCTTCATATCTGTGATTAAAGGTATTGTAACTCCTCAAACAATCAAACAAGTAACAACATGTCTGCTCCATCAACTGTCTACTTCATCGCCGGTGGTAACCGTGGTATCGGTTTCCAGTTAGTCAAACAACTATCTGCCAATTCAAACAACCAAGTCATTGCCTCCACAAGAGATATCACCAAACCTTCTGAGTTAACTAAATTAGGTGAAACTGCTAAGAACGTTGACGTTATCACCTTGGACTTCTCTACTGAAGAAAGCATCAAATCGTTATCAAATCAATTATCAAAAGTTGCACCATCCGGAATCGATTTCTTCATCAACAGTGCGGCATTGGGAGAACCACAGGCACTTCGTCCAGTTCTTGAGGTTGATAGTACCACTTATATCAAACACTACAAAGTCAATACTCTTGCTCCAATCTTGATCCTGAAAGAGACTCTACCATTTTTGCAAAAACGTGAAACTAAGAAAATCATTTTCATCACATCCAATGCTGGTTCAGTTGGTGGGTTTATTCCAGTTTCAACCTCAGCTTATGGTCACACTAAGGCAGCATTGAACCACACTGCTAGATCTCTCGCTTTTGAATTGGCTCCTGAAGGTTTCACCACTATTGTTGTTCATCCTGGTGTTGTTGCTACTACAATGGGAACTATTGCAATCGGTGAATTGGCAAAAGCTTATCCCGAGGCTGTGGATTCGTTCAATTCACAGAAAATCGAACCTGAGGAGAGTGCTAGATTACAGGTCCAGTTATATGAGAAGTTGACCAAGGAGGACAATGGTAAGTTCTATAACTATGATGGTACTTTTGGTGATTACTGAGTTTATGGAAAGTCTGAATGGCTCTTTCTATCGATGCCTGATTGTTGAAGTATAGTTTTTATTTTCAAATGCTTTCTTTCCATGTAGTTGATCTACTGATTTTTCAAAGATTAATGCCCATATAATGTCTTCAGTAAGCAACCAGCTGGCATCCACATGAAAAATTGCTATGATGCTATATTAATTTCCTACCCATTATTATATCTGTCACAAATCCGAGTCATAGGTTGACCCAATGGTACAGATCCATAATTAACCGTGGTGTAGAAAAATGATCCTGTGATTCCCATATAGCCTAGATCCTTGAATAGTTCTGATCTTTTCACAATTATCACCAAATGAGGATTTTGAGATTTTCCATCGGTCTGCCATTTCTTGCTTTTATTGTTTCAGCTTTTCATATGGCAGTCTTTGAAAGCATCAGACCACAATATTCAGTCATTCCTTAATGAAAAGTTTTACCAACAGGCTACACAAGAATAGAAAGATAGGTTGGGATAAATATGGCTTCCAACTTTCATTAATGATCAATCTAATCCACATAGACCTAAATGGTACATCCTGAAATACCTATTAAGGTCATTTCAGTTGTTATTAGTCTGAATGCAAATGCTCATAATGTGTCCCTACCATTTCCCAGAATCCCATGCGTCGTTGTTTACATTTCGCTTAAGATTAAATGACGTCATTGACCGATCCCTAAAAGTGACACATAAAAAAGGACTGTTCTTTATTGATATCCGCCATCAGAAGAGTTTGCCGTGGATGAACAATCATTTGAACGTGACCACTTTGGATATATATAAAGAAGTTAGGAAGAATGGTTTAGTCTTGATCATTTAATACACAACAAACAAAAACAATTACGCTGTTCTGAGAATAAAGAAAGTGCTTACTGTATTTTCGATAATATCTAACAAATACCCTTAGTTTTTAATCCACACTGAGAATTACCTATAGTACCGGGAGGTGGAGATAGTTTGGAGCTGGCAGTCTCCATCAATAGTTTGAAACCTAGTTTTAGTAGAGAAGACACAGCTACTAGATTCTGGAATTTAATAGCCACCGTATCCATGAGCTAAGGTATAGTCCATTGGCTGCAGTTGAAATCGTTTCATTTCTTCCGTACCTCTGCTGTTTCACTGGGCTTTCGAAGGTGTCGCTAACTTATAGGATCCAAAGTTGACGAGAATGATGATGCTAACAATTCCCCTGCCGTATAGACACACAAGTCAGAAGGTATTTTCCGTTACTGGTATAAAACATTCCTTGTGGGGTCTGGTTTCTTTGTCGGTCTGAATGTTGGTTTTCAGTTTCAAGTACAGTACTCTTGTTACAAGCAATCCTTGACATCTTTGACATCACACTTCTGTATATCAACTGGGATATATCTGGTTATTAGCTTGTGTTCTATGTTTTATAGAGATTACTATTTGAATTCCTTGCTTATAGTGCTTCGTCACTGTTGTCTGGAGAAACATTCTTGAATTGAAAACACAAAAATTGTGGTGAAATGGTGTGCCCAAAAATAGAATAGTGGTAATTGTGACTACTTTCCCTCACTTCCTTGCTTTTGTGTCACGTACCCAGTCTTTGTGGTTTTGTGGTTTCTCCCACATTTTTGAAAGTTTTCCCAGATTTGTTTTTTATAAAAATGATCAACTCTTTCTCTTTTAGTACCTCTCTTTTTTTTCGTTTCTTCGATTTTATCTTTGCTGCTGTTTCATAAACGAGACGAGGGTTTGAAACTAATGATCTGATTCTGACTGAGAGGGAGGTTGCTTTCCTCTCCTAAAACAATAAAAAAAGTGGGTACCATTGTCTTTAACCCTTTTGATGAACCTTTACTAACAACTCAGCAACCATTTCTACAGGAAATGAAAACATTGGTGGCATTGTATAGCTATTCTAAATATACAACTTTTATTAATCACTTTAGTCCTACTTCTGCTCTAGCTGCTTCACGGTTCTTAACTCTTTCTTCTTCAACTTGCACTAATGACTTCTCAAACTTCTCCACAGAGACATCACTGGACCATTTCAAACCATAAGCTGGATGATCTTCGTTTAAGAACGATTTACCAAAGACATTCTGTCTCAAAGTACCACCTGGAACAGCATAATCATGCCAGAACAAACCACGTCTTTGTAATTCAGGAACTAATAAATCAACCAAATCGTTCAAGTCATTTGGGAAGATAGTCACTTCAAAATTGAACCCATCAACATCAAAATCTTCTAAGTATTGCTCTATTTGATCAGCAATCTCTTCAGGAGTACCAACCAATTGTCCAGATCTATCATAACTTTGTAAGATCTCTCTCTTAGTGTTATCATTCTTCTTGAAAGCCTTGTTAGTGATTGTTTGATGTGCATTGATCTTGTCTGGCTTAGACACAACTTGATCAATTTCGAAATCACCAAGATCAATGTCACTGACACCACTGAAACCAACAGCTTTGGCCTCATCTGGATAATATCGTCTTTGATTTTGTAGCTTGTCTAGGGCTTCTTGATGAGTTTTACCAATGTGAAAAGAAGCCCCAACGATTATCTTAATAGCGTATGGATCTCTGTTGAACTTCTCCTTTGCCAAAGTTCTGACTTTCTTGATTTGATTCTGTAAAACACTTGGATCTTTACCTTGAGTAACAAAGATCAATTCAGCATTTTCAGCCGCATATAGGATACCAGCTTCTGAAGTACCAGCTTGGAAAATGACTGGGAATCTTTGCGGTGTTGGTTCAGTGATTGCCGGACCAGGAACGTTGAAGAATTCACCTTTATGATTGATCTCACGAACTTTATCTGGATTGACAAAGACACCTGTTTCCTTATTGTATTCAACAGCATCATCACTCCATGAACTCAACAGTAACTTGTAAACAACATCCAAAAACTCTTGCGATTTTCTATATCTTTCATCATGTTCAGGAAATTCGATATCAAATTGCCTACCAACACTCTTCAAGAAACTAGTAACAATATTCCATGCGACTCTACCACCTGAGAAATCATCCAAACTAGCCAATCTTCTAGCAAAATGATACGGATGTTCAACAATAGTACTAAACGTAATACCAAACCCTAATGACTCAGTAACGCTAGCCATTGCAGAAACGATCGCACTTGGGTCAATTCTTGGCGCAAAATGTCCATGTTTGAGTGGTTCTTTAAAATTATGTGGTCCCTTATAAGAATCGTATAATGCTAGGTGATCAGCAATGAAAATGGCATTCAATTTCCCACGTTCGGCAGTCTTAGCAAACTCTAACCATGTTTCTAATTTATTGAAATCTCTGCTTTTGTCGTCTGGATGAGTCCAATGGCCAGCTGGTGCTGCTGATGTAATGACTTGAAGGATCAATGGTGCTCTTTTCACTCTCTTATTGGAAGAAGTGGTCATTGGGGGATAGATGAGGGGGGTTAGTAAGGTTTTTGGACATGATCCAAGTTTCAAACACCCTTCGAGGCTCTTTATATACCATCCAATGTGGCTCCAGACCCTCCCATCAACGATCACAGTCCACAACACCAACTGATAATCTCCGTCATTCTTTCCCTATCCCGCTTATTTATAGCACTTCCTCACAAAGACTCCACAACATTTGCAAAATCGACGCCAATAATCCCCAAAATGTGTCAAAATGTCAGCGTTGTTGACCGGATCGGGAAATATTCGCGCCTCAACGTGTCCCTACCGATAAAATCACGTGCGATTAGCTTACTGTGTGACACATAAATTCCAACCGAACAGTAGGAAAGATTGGAAAGTTTTTTTGTTGTTTTTTGTGCCATTTCAGATCAAGAGAGAGAGAGAGATATTACAGAGGATGGCCACGAAGATACCCACAGAGACACAGCCGTTGCTTCCACAAAATCATGTTGTGCCACATCTTACAACTGCTTCAGTGATGGCTTTGATTATCAATAAGATGATAGGGACAGGAATATTCTCCACGCCTGCTTTGATCTTTACCTTGTGTGGTAATATTGGGGTCTCGATGGTTCTTTGGCTTATTGGAGGGGTTGTTACGTTTTGTGGATTAAGCGTATATCTTGAGTTTGGATTGAATATACCGTTTAATGGGGGTGAGAAGAACTATTTACAAAGAGTGTGGAAGAGACCAAAGCATTTGATTGAGAATGTTTATGCTTTCCAAATCGTGTTGTTGGGGTTTAGTTCTGGGAATTCATACGCTTTGGGCAAATATATTTTGTTTGCGTTTGGGTTGAAGAATGTAAGTGATTGGTATTCTAGATGGATTGGTGTTGGTGTTATTACCATTAGTATTTATTTGCATTTGTACCATAGAGATACATCAACTAAGATCTTTACGTTCTTGGGTTTCACAAAGATTCTGATACTGGTTGTGATTATTGCATTGGGTGGATTGACGTATCTGGGAGTGTTGAAAGTTGATCATAATGAGAATTTCCATGATATTTGGGATAATTATCAAGGTTATGAAGGTAATGCCTATAACATTTCAGTTGCATTGTTACAGATTATCTATTCTTTCAAAGGTTGGGAGAATGCTAATTATGTGTTGAGTGAAGTGAAGGATCCTCATAGAACGTTGAAAATAGCTGCTCCTTTATCTGTGTTAATAACCACTATCTTATACTTTTTTGTCATATTATCATACTTTTTGGTGGTTCCAAAGGAAGAATTCAAACAATCAGGTGTCTTAATCGCAGGCGTTTTCTTCAACAAGATCTTTGGAGAATCAATCAGTTCCAGAATCCTACCAATTTTGATCTCATTATCTAACTTTGGGAATGTGTTGGCTGTTTCATTTTCACATTCTAGAATCAATCAAGAATTAGCAAGAGAAAACTTGATTCCATTTGCAAAGACGTTCTCAAAATTACCAAACGCAATGATTTTACATTGGGCAGTCACTGTTTTCGTGTTATTAGCACCACCAAATGGGGATATTTATGAACTTGTGGTGAATCTTTACTCATACCCGGGAACTTGGGTCAATATCTTTGTCACATTGGGTCTTTTCTATTTGCATTTTAATGCCAAAGAGGAGAAATGGGGTAAATACAACACCACAACAGATAGTGAACATAGATGGAATTCATATTGGTTACTCTCGTTGATATTCTTGATTTCTAATTTCTTCTTAGCATTGTTCCCATTTGTGAGGCCACCACAGTCATATTTGGATTTGAATGGCCAGTCTTATCCATATTACGTGTTTCCAGTTACTGGATGTTCTGTGTTTTTGTTGGGTGTTGTTTACTGGGTGTTTAGGCACAAACATGTATGAAAATAATACACAAGTTGAGCATTTTAAAAACTCGACGAGTGTAGTCAATAGAAACTATGTACTATTATTGAGATACGATCTAGTGAATGCATATGGATTAAAATTATGTGTCATGACCAAATCAGGAAAGGTTATGAGGACAAACATCCCGAGGCTACTTGTATTTTTGAACCTCGATGACACTTAGTTAGAGACTTCATATGCCTCAAGCACTAGGTCGCGTGACAAACAAACTTCCATGACTCAAGACACCTTCCCTATCCAGTTTCGAAACCGTAATATCCCGCTACTCGGACCTCTGCTGTCTGGCACTAGACATCTGTCGTCTACTTGGTCACGGAGGATTGATGTATCGGTTCAAGACCTCGCGTGAATGTTATAAAGATATCGGAGATGTCCACCCACGCATTTCACCCATTCAGCCCCACCATCCGAAAAGGGCCCGTGTAACCGTTGAGTGGACCCTAGGCGGGATGTGAAAGGCAAGGAAAGGGAGATTGATCATCCAGGCAGGAAGTAGTTAGTTGCCCAATGGGATACCAGGTCATATCTATTTTCCCGAGATAATTTGACGTTTTTGTTGATCTAACGGGCTTCGTAAAAGTGGGAATTAAACATCAACTACAAGTTCATGATGTAGATTCCTCCAATACTACATTAGAAACCCCATGCAATTTAGTAATTAATACCAAAACCCCATAATAAAACCAAACAAATAAATAATACTTCATAATCATAAATCGTAATTCATTATCAATTCAATAACGAATCAACAGAAAGCCTCTTCTTTACACCAGTATTTAATAACTCTGATGAAATTCTCACATTATTATTCACCTCATTGATCCTTATCTTTGGTAATGTTCCCTTATACGATCCCAAAGAATCGACATCTTCAGATTGAGAATTTAGTTGGTCTCTAGGTATGACAAAATGATACTGTGTTAAGGAAGGTAATGCCTGTTGTTGTACAGTTATCGTTGGTGAATCAGAAGATCCACATGTCGACGATGCCTTTGATGATGGTTGAGGAGTGATATCTTTTGTAGAGATAAAAGTAGGGTATGAATATGTAGTGTAGTTATGTTCTGATAACTCTGGGGAGGGATTGATAGCTGTGATGGAGGAGCGTGGAGAGACGGGCTGGTCCTGTTGGAAAGTTGAAGTTGAAGTGAGAGTATTGTTGTTGTTCTTGTAAGTGACAAAGACAGATCCCCTTATGGGCCATTCACACTCGAGGCCCTTGGTGACACAAAATTTACAAGTTGGTCTTTGTTCATCGCACTTCTTGTGTCTTCTTCTGCAGCATAGACAGCCGGTTCTTGTTCTTTTGGACTTGGAGGTTGTCATGATAGTAAGTGTTCTTCTGTATCAAGATCAACGAAAACAAAGAAAAACATGCGGGACACAGGTCCCTATATATATTAATTAATTATATAGTGTATATGAAATATTCTCCTGCTGCAACAAAAAAAAAACGGTCTGGTTCAAAGGATGTTTTCGCCTGGGAGTTCCGCATTCGGCAGTTTTCGTGAGTCCTTTGGACCAGTTGTGTGGAGAAGGGGGAAATGGACGAAAGCCTGCGTGACGTGCTTCCTGTCAAAATCATTGTGTCCCGTTCAACCTGGTAAGATCAGATCTGTCAGTAGTAGTAGTAGTAGTAGTAGTAGTAGTAGTAGTAGTAGTAGTAACAACGAATTGAGCACACAAGTATTCTTTGCTTGATCTCTGTAAACGGGCACTATACGATTTCTCAATGGCAATTGTAAGTTGTGTGTTCTGATATCGGCACCTTTATTTAAATTCATTTCAAGATCACCGATAATTCGATGACCACTGAGTGATTTTCACCAAATCTGACGGGTTCCATTTGACCCTCCATATACACTGGCACTTGATTCATCATTAACATACTGATACCCATACGGTATTCACTTTATCCCAATACAGTCTACAACTTTCCTTTGATACGGAAATATTTACAAAAATTTTAAACTAAACTAAATGCAACAATATAATTAAAGGTTAAAACGAGTTGCGAGCGCGAGTGAGTAATTAAGAAGTCATTGACTTAACTAGATTCATCATCTTTGACTTGATTCTTTGGTTCATTTTTACCTTGAAAGAATTCAATTGGCTCATCAAAGAATCTCAAGACTTTTTCAAACAAATTTTTTGGTGGTGGTCTATGTTGATCTCTAGCTTCAATACCGTTTTGCGTATCACCTAAGTAGAAATTTCTTTGAAAGAATGAACACACAAATGGAATAGTAGTCAAACCTAAAGCTGGCGCAAATAAGTAATAACAAACTTGGAAATAAGCATTTTGAGCTGCTTTTCTTTCAGCGGATTCAAATGGCAATGCGTAAATATCAATAACACTACCGTATAAAGTAGCAACCTCTTCATCAGTGACACTAGATGGTAAGTTAGCCCTCAAAGCCCGTGGCATCTTTGATTGCCAAATAGCACCAGCAGCAGCTGAGCCGATAGCAGAACCAATACCACTACATAGTGATAATAATGAGATAACCAAGGCAGTATCTTGATGAGGAACAGAAGCTTGAGAAGCGACTTGAGAACCAACGACGGAACCGGCACCACCAATACCAATCAAGATCTGGGTCCAGACTAATAAAACAGTGGAACAGTTTTCATAACGACCCCATAAGGTTAAGATCATGGCAATGACTTGTAGGAAAAGACCAAAGACTTGTAAATATTTGGTACGGTGAGTATATCTTTGAATCAAACCAACAACAACACCAAATGAACATGACGCCATCGTGAAAGTATTGTTGAAATAAGTCCAGTTTCTGTATGACCAATTCTCTATGACTAAAACATATGAAGAGAAATATAATAATCTCATCATACCACCGAATTGATAAAAGAAATCAATACAGACGGCAGTCATGAATGTTCTATTAAAGAAAACTCTCTTTGGCATAGAAGGATAAGGAGCAAACCAGAATTCATAAATGGCATAAGAAATCAAACAAACACCACCAACACAGAACATAGCGATCAATGAAGGATTTTTCCATGAGGATCCAGCAGTTGTATATAATGAGAATGGTAATAATAATAAAGACCATCCGAATAACAACAAGATCAAACCAAAGATATCAACCTCCAACAAGTTTTGCCATAAGAAGGCTCTCCATTCCACCCAAGTTCTCTTTTTGGAAATGTAGGTGTCATTACCTAAAGCTCTTTGAGTCTTTTGAGAATCATGTTCCAAATATATCATGATGGCAACAACTGGAGCAATGGAAACAGGCATAATAATGGCAAACATGCCATAACCCCATCTCCAGTTGTGGTTCAAGATAGCTTCAACAATCAAACCTGCAAACCATGCATTGATCAAGTATGGAGTTGATAAAATACCGATGAGCAGACCTCTATATTTTAACGGCGTCAAATCAGCAGACAAGATACTGTTCATTAATTGAATACCTGAGTTACCAATTGCAATGAAAACAGCACCGACAATGAAACTTGAGATGGATGAAGATGAGGCAGTGATGATATTACCTAAGGTGTAGAAAACTAGGACAGTGATATAAGTCAATGGTCTTGAAGTGACATCGCCTAATTTGGCAAGAACTGGTTTGATGACGGAACCGATGATTGAAGTTGCAACACTGACAGTGGATAACATGGAATGATGACCAAATGAAGATGTGGCCGCAGGTTCATAATTATAAGTGGTTTGGGAATCTAAAGTGGCAACCCAAGCACAGACTAATAAACATACACAAAAGATGAATCTCATTCTTTTACCTCTCTTTGAAGAATCCATTGATCTCTTCACATTTTCAATTCTTCTGACACCACGAGATTGGCAAACTTTGACCTCTGTTGAAGAATCATCAGCTGGGGAGGTTTCATTCTCTAATTTGGTGTCTGAACGAGTGAAGTTTTCAGCAACAGGTTCTTTCTCACTCATGATAAATGATGTATGCTATTAGGTCCCCATTGTTTGA
Source organism: Komagataea pratensis (assembly GCA_003707865.2). NCBI lineage: Eukaryota > Fungi > Ascomycota > Saccharomycetes > Phaffomycetales > Wickerhamomycetaceae > Komagataea > Komagataea pratensis. The sequence continues at coordinate 126,067 of PPMA02000009.1, forward strand.
AATTTTTCTACAAGATTTCCTGTGGGTTTTATATTCATGGGAAAAGAAAAAAAAAGAGGTGGACTTCCAGATCTTGGCTGAATGTGCACCATACGCTGGTTGGTATAAGGTTAACTGTATTTTAAGCTTTTTTCATATATATATATATATATATACTGTACAAAAACGCTGATCGTTGGAATTTATGCAGGTTGAAAAAAACCCAGAGTTGATCAGTTATATCTATTTGATCTTTGGAGTGGCATTCAGCGTTTAACTACTGTTTTATGGCAATGTAGACCATACAGATACATACCATCATATACGTGAGAGTAAGTGTACCCCCTGTCGCCTTTTTTCTGGTTGTTTTACGGCCGCTTTTCACCATCCATGTAAGAACAACACATTCACGAAAACTGCATTACCTGGCACCGGCTGATTGCGCTTGAAAGTTGAATACATGGTTAATAATCAATTCCTGTCCTGCATCAACAATTTCGAGTCTTTTCTTCTTCAAATTGAATCTTCAAAGGTGCCCTATCACTGAGATTCCGGCATCTGCTGCCAAAAATGACTTTTGAGGAGTTAAGGTTAAATAACTGTAAATCGATTCTAACTCATCTCGTCACTTTCATTGGCCACTTCAAAGAAGAGGCATATTTCTTTTTACTTTGTGGTTCACCGATCACTGTATAATGTATGTGTGTTTAAGGACTTTGAATCCAAAAAAATTTCACTTTTTACTGCAAAAAGCCCTGCGTTTCCGCTATTTGTAATTGAATACGTCTTGGTGACACCAGTTCTCAGTAACGATTGGCTCGAGTTCGAAGAAATGGGTGGCAGTTTTACGAATTGCTCTTTCTGGTTACTCTCATTGGCTGTCATCGGTGATCGTGTTGATTACGGTGCTTCTGAACTGATTGAGCGCATTAATTACTAATGTGCTTTACGAGGCAGTTATTGGGAACGCAGGCGGTGCAATCTTATTACTGAATCAGAGCAGTATGTACTTACACAATTGGATAAACCTGTGGCATGACATGCTGTATGAAAAAAAAAAACTCTTAGCTATTCGGTGGTGGCGAACAACTGTAGGATCGATGGCACTTAGGATTAACCAACCGATCAAAGGAATCAATTCATATGAAGGCAAACACATGTAGCTTCATATTACTAGCATCCGTTTGTGGGGTCTGATTATAACAGCTAGCTGTTCTGCACGGAAAGTTATATCCCTAATGCATCGAAAAGATCAAAAGGATATACCACTGTAAAGATTAGGGTTTTAATCGCCGGCTTAATTATACAGGTACCAGCGCCGTTTATTTGAAAATAGAGCTTGGCTATGTAACTTTAATTCGTGTTCATTCTCTCAAAGATACCCGAAGTTCATAGGCTATTTATTTACAAAATGTTCATAATACAATTTAAGTAAGCAGATAAAAAGAATAAACCTAAAAGTATATACTAATATGAACCAAATAAAAAATGAACATAAGAATCAACCAAATGTTAATAAATTACAATAATAATATAATTTTGACAATAAAAAAAAACCATAGTTGAACAAAAAAAAAAGTAAGTGTGAAAGCCAAGTCAACTTAGGAGCAAATTAAAAGAATTCTTTAAAGAAACTCTTACGTTTCTTTTTATCATTGACTTCCTTTTCATCTTCTGAACCTTGACTGAAACCACTGAATGTCTTTGCTAATTTTTCTTCACCTTCACCAGAAATCGGAGAGACTAATAATGGACCAGCACCGGTAACGACTGTTTTCTTCTCAGCAGGTGGTAGAGTTTCCAAGATTTTCTTTTCATCATGTAATGCATCGATCTTTTCGTTTTCTAAATCCAATAATAATCCTAATTTTTGCTTTTCAACTTCATTCTTCTCCTTCTCCAATTCTAATCTCTTGACTTCTTTCTCTAATTCATCATCCTTGTGCTTTTGTAAGGCGATTTCAGTTTCTTTTTCACTGATTTCCTTTTCTTTGGTTAATTTTTCTTCTTCAGAATGAGCTTCTTCAATATCTTTATGTAATTTAGTCAACTCTTCTTCCAAATCACCTAATTCTTTATGAGAAGTGTCCAATAGAAGTTTAGAGTTTTCAATATTACTAACTTGTGAGGCTGTAATGTCTTCAATAGCTTTTCTTTCTTGTTCTAATAAAGTCAATTTCTCAGTTTCACTTTCCAAATCTTTCAAAATTGGAGCTAATTTCTCATTCTTTTCAGATTCTAAAACATCCAATTCACCTTTACGTTTTTCTTCGGCTTCAGCAGCTTCTCTGGCCAATCTTTCAGTTTCTGTTTCTTTCTTGGCCACTAATTCAGCTTTACGTTTTTCTTCTTCTATTTGTTTGGTGCTTAAGATTTCTTGAGTCTTTGCTAATTCTTCTTTCTTCAAATCTTCTAAATCTTTCTTAGCTTGGATTTGTTTTTGCTTCTCTTCTTCTAATTCTCTTCTTCTTTGAATCTTAGCTTCTTCCTTTTGTCTCTTTTCTTCCAATTTCTTATCTTTTTCTTGTTGTTTGAATTCTTCATGTTTTCTCTTGTTTTCAGCTTCGATTCTAGCAACTTCTGCATCTTTGGCACGTTGAGTTTCAGCCTTCTTGTTGATATCATCCAACACTGGGTTGACGAACTTAGAAGCAATGGCATCTAATTCAGCTTGAGTCATGAATAAACCACCACCAATATCAATCTTACCGGAATTGTCATGAGCTAGTCTCTTATCAGAATGTCTTTGGGCAATTTCTAAAGCAATCTTGTTATAATCTTGATTGTAGTATAAGTTCTTTTGACCTAAACTCTTATCAATACCTTTCAAAGTGTTTGACGCATTCAATGAAGCAGCTGCTAAGACCTTTGGATCGATCAATTGGTTTCTGTAGATGGCCTTAGCTTCTAAGTTTGGATCTTCAGGAACTTTATAACCTTGAGAAGCCAATGCACCAGCAGCTGCGTAATCAGCTAGTGTAGTATCAACATCAACTTCTGGTAGTTTAAAGCCTTGAGAGGCCAAGGCACCAGCAGCAGCGTAATCGGCTAATTTAGTATCAACTGCCACTTCTTCAACTTCACCAGTGCGGTCACGTTGAGAGGCCAATGCACCAGCTGCGGCAGATGCCTGTAATTTAGTTCTGGGTTTGGTTTGTAAACCTGAACGTGAGACGTTTCTTTCTGGGTCAGTACGGTTTGAAACCATAGTGGATGCCCTTTCTTTGGAGACAGCAGCAATCTTGGATAAATTGAGAGCATGGGCTGGTCTTTGGGTACCATTTCTGACTGCATCAAATTCATACAATGAGTCCAGGTTTTTGGAACCTAATGAAGAAGAGGCAATGGATTTGGCAGACAAATGCAAAGCGGCAGCAGCAGCACTACCTTGGTTCTTAACTGAACGTTGCTCGATGGTCACTTTGGTGATTTTGGCATTCTGAGCAGCATACTGGGCATTGGTGTCGACAGAATCTCTAGTCCAGACACCTGGAGCATCGTGTTTGGCCAATAAGGCGGCAGTTTGGGCATCTGAAGCGACAGTTCTCTTGTATGGCTCGACAGTGAGGTCCGAGGAGGCAGCCAACAAGGCAGCAGTGTCTGAAGCATCGGTGGCATTGCTGAACCCTGTGGTCTTGGTGGATGGAGACTCAAAGATACCGTACTTCAATTTGGCTCTGTAGAGCGCCTCCTTGGACAGAGGTCTGCCGGAGGTCTGGTAGGCGGACGTGTTGGAGGCGGTGGTGTGCCCAGAGTTGGCGATTGACATTGGAGGGCGTTGTTGATAAAAGGGAAAGTGCTAACTATGAGTTGCTTGCTCCTGAAATTTTGTTCCTCGTTGCAAGTTTATCAATTGCCTAATCGGTAAATGAGACACTGGATTACGTCATCTCGCGTTGGCATTTGGTATTTGGTATTTGGAATTGGCTATACCACAAAATTTAGCGTATTTTCGTAGAGATTTGGACTACGCTTGTGCCTTCACAGACGAATATGTTTCATTGGTATGTCTATAAATGTAACCATCTCCTTTATGAAAAAAAAAATATAAAGAGAACCTTGTATAAATAGTATATGTCCACAGTTGAAATCATCAAAGATCCTATCATTAGTGTGTGTAAAGAGGCATAAACAACATCAAAAAAAATTCGTTATAATTAGCATCGTTATCATCATTAAAAAAATTATTCTAAAATTTCTTGTAATAGTGGTTGAATTTCTCAAAGAATTGGAATCTATCAGTGATGATGATTTCTCTTTCATCATTGTTTAATAAGTCATCAATATCCAAGAAACCAAAGTGATAATGTCTTAAAATGGTAATCATTAAAGCATAAAATGCATGGTGATCATTATTTATGATTAGAGTATCAATAATTTGGAAAATCAGTTGGTCATCATCTTCAATGGTGTCATCTTCACTATATTTGTTCTTTGTGGTAAGCTTCAAAATAATCGGTAACGCTTTATTGAACGTCAGTTGCTGTAAATCTGGAGTATATTCTTTATGATGCAAATATTTCTTGATTGTGTAATTCTTGTTGAAATTACCATTAAATTTTTTCATAATCACTTCATTGTTAAAAAGGTTTAATTTGATCAAGTTGGCCAAATTATATGAATCAGTTGAATTGAATTTCGATAATAGTAATGACATTAATTTCAAATCAACATTCGAATCCAACCCAAGTTTGGAAATCATTCTCAATTTCAATAATTCTAACAACTTATCATCATTCAAACTCTTGAACCTGTGTGGGTTCTCTTTCTTTGATTTGACTATTGAATCTTTCATGTATTCAATCTTATCAACAGGTAAATTAGGTATACTTTGTAATTTCTTAATCAATTCTTCAAACTTCTCATAATTTTCCAATAATTCAGAATTCTTCTTCTTTTTATCAATTTCAAATTTCAGAAATGAGTTCCAGACTTCATATCTTAAGTAATTAGGAATTGAACATTTGAAAACCAATTTTTTAATTTCATTAACTGAACTATTTCTTAATAATCCTCTACCATTAACTTCAGTCCACCTTATAACATTCTTCTTCTCCATATCTATTAATGCATCAAGTCTTTCTTTTCTCGACTTTTCGGCCTTTGCTGATTGCTCAAACATCTTCAACGCGTCAGACTCATGCTTCTTGCATTCCTTGGAATCCTTTGGTGGTAACCATATCTGTCTGGTTGAAGTAATTGTACTTATCTTCTCCTCAGAAAATAAGTTCATATCATCTAAACCTAATTCACTTGCTCTTTTCACAATAGTTGGTAAATTAGGCACTGAATTTTGTCTTCTGTTTAATTCTTGTTTGGAATAACTATTACTCGTGGCTTCATAAAATCTTGATAAACTCTGTGCCTCATCCGGATGTCTATAAAATGATCCTTTACGTTGTTGAGTGCGAGGCATTGGTGATGAAGGTAATGAACTTGATATGGTACCTGGTAATGGTGACATTGGCATTTGCATTGGACTCTTCTCAATAATTTGTTTCAATGCAGTCGATGATTTACCAGAAACTGGAGAGAAGACAACTGAACCACCTGCATATGGAACATTCCAGATCAACCCATCCTCAAACATTGAAGATTCTTCATCTGAATTGCAATGATCTTCAAAATAGGTTTCCTTCTGTTTGCGACTATTCAATAAAGAATTTTGTCTTTTGAGTTTCAATCTTTGCGATGGTGTCAATTTGATAGTTGATAATGAAGACATTGATGAATTCAAATCTGATGCAGATGAAATTGGTGTTTTGTTAAGAACGGGTGTGGATGGGGTATTTAATTTCCCTAATCTTGTTGTTGCTTTCATGGATAAACCCTTAGATTCTATTGATGTCGTACTGAAATTGTTCGTCAGTATTGGTGAATTTGATATGGAACCAGATGTCATGGAGCTATTTCTTGAATTATCATTACCAATTTCTGAAAATTCGGATGGATTTGTGCTTAGTATTGAATCATTTGAAACTGGTCTTTCCATGAGACTCAATTTTGAGGAGTTGGGTCTAACCTGGCCTGTTTTCTGTAATATGGAGTCACTAGGACGTCTAGGGACGTGGATACCTAGGCCCTTGGAGCTTGATGATATGACTGGTGTCGATACCTGCCTCTTTAGAACTGAGGAATGTGTTGGAATATCATTGATGGGAACGGATTCCAAATCTTCCGTTACAGTCTGAAGCTTGGGGAAACTGGACACGGAGGACATGATGTCTGGATGTGTGTTGTGAACGAGTGACTATTGATCTCACGGTTGAGGCAGGGACAACTCTAGCTTTGAAATGGTGTACTATGAGTGTTGATTGGATCGTGTTGCAAACGACGGAATTCTCGTACAACGTTGTTACCCTTAGATCCAACACAGACAAGATCAACGAATACGGAAAGCGAGTAGTAATAAAAGGAGCAAAATGAGAGGGTCCGTAAGCAACTGATGATTCCGACCCTTCTTCAAGTGAGTTCAAAAAACGACCTCTTCAAAACAAAACAAATCAAAGAAGTTTAAAAGCAAAACAAAAAGGACGAATATCAGAAAATCAAAGTGTTGGTTCCAATTTGTGTTTTTTCATTACTTTTTCTGACGTGCAGAATGGAATTTCGGGTTACGGTTTTACCGAATGCAGCACGATCGTGTCCGAAACCGTAAAACTGGCGAAAAATATTGGGACTAATCTCACCTAATCCGGTAATTTCGTGGCATAAAGAAGATCTCGCGAATGCAGGATTATTTTTTTACTGCTCAAACTGAGGTTGATTTGTGCCAAAAATAGCCATTAAAGGAAGGGATACTATCTAGAGCACAATAAAGCGGTATTTTGTTGATGGTGAACGACAAACTGTCTAGCACGTTGTTTAGTGTTGTTACTTGTGCAGTTGTTCTGTGTGTGTCCCTGGCAGATCAACTTGGCTCTGTTACTGTAACAGTTTTGCTGGTTCCTTCTGAAACATGCATATATATATATACAGCAAAACAAAAGGAATGAGGGGCAAACGCGGCCTTAAGTCTGATGGTCTACAACTTCCGACTTCCAACTTCCAGATTCCAGAGTTCTAAAGTCGACGTATTATTAGGCAGATCTGCATAATGAAAGTGAACGTAAAAATGGGAGCAAGGGGGTTTGGAGTCGCGACTTTTAAGCTTTGAGATGTTTTGGCGAAAAGAGCAAAACACGCGAAAATTTTGGCGAAAAACAGAGAATAAAGTCACATGATCGCGAAGGCTTCCATTGCATGATGATAGATTTCTTTTGAAATTAGAAATTTAAGTGGTGAGATCAATCGCCAGTTAAAACTTGGAAATGGATTCTAGATCTCTATGTTGGCAGTATGCTACCAGTAACAGCTGTTTCTTATGAGTTCGATATACCATACTTTAAACTATTGTGAACGATCCACTACAGTACGCTACGACAATATAAGCTAGGAATGCTATCTGATCCAGTACATTAGAATATCTATCTATCTGTGGGAATATAATACTAGCAGCAACTGCTTTAATAGATGCAATACAACAGAACTTAACATGAAGTTCTCTTTATGTGCAAATCATGAACTTATCAACGGAGCTGTTTCAGCTTCTTCTTCAACTTTGACGTCTCTGTAAAGGTATACCTGATAGAAGTAAAAGATATCAAAAATGATAGTACCGGAACTTCCAATCATATATGGCAACTCATTCAAGAAGAATGCCCATCTGTGCTCCTCATCATAGATGAAGTCACAACTGACCATGATTGATAACCCGTATGTGATGTTACCAGACAAGGTGCATGCGAATAAGAAAGATGATAAATCTTGAGTTGACTTTCTTTGATAGTTCTTGATTAATTGTGGAACTCTTGCGAAGAAGTAACATGATGCGCCGAACCAGGCACACCAAATACCGATTATTTCAGTGTTGATGAAGCCTAATGGATGCTCTGAAGTTTGGAAAATGATCGGTAGCGCTTCTGAAGAGCCAATGTTTGCTGCGATGATTGCTGCTGGTAATGCTGCCTTGATCGTGTTCTGAGCATTGGATCCGTATGATGCAGGACGGTGGTGATGGTGACGACGATGCTTCTTGTGGTAGTAGTACTCATAATAATAGTATTGACCACACAAGACAACGTCATTGAACAAAAAGTATAATGAAATAACGTATTGGAAGTAGAGCTGCTTTGTGAAGATGCACCCTATGAAACTGGTGATGTCACCGACTAACCAGAAGAGAAAGAACCAAGGACTGATCCCATCAACGGTCTTGTTCTGATATGTTTCGATGACTTGAGGTAGTTGTGCAACCAGCCATATCACAAAGGAGATCGAACCCGATAAGGACGAAATGACGTTGACGATGGACTTTGGGTCGCAGATTGGCTCAGACATGGTCTTATGTATCGGAATGGTTATTAGCGAGTAAATGGACCTTGAAAGTGTGGAAAAATGGTTCAAAATGGAGGTGGGACGGGTTTATCTGGTTTATCTAGTTTTTCTGAAATGAGTAATCTCGTCCATAGTTTTTCTGTTTATCAGAAGAAAACTCGGTATGCGCACGTCACTTAATGTGGTGTCTGGGTGTTCCGGGAGGTGACACCAAAAAAATGATGCTACAAACAACAGGCTCACGTTCAAATTGGATATCTCGTATGTATAAAGTGGACTCAGCTACTAGTCTTGACTCTTTTCTGTCTTGTACAAGGTGTCCAAAAACCCAACCACCAACCTGTCAACAACACCAGTCGTACTGATACTTCCTGCAACACCATACAAGGCAGATGTGTCACTTTTCACTTTGCTTCCGCTCGCCAGTAGTTTCTTGACACCGTCTTTCAATTCTGTGATTAGTTCATCAGTGACAGGGACTGATAATCTTGTTATGGCTAAATGCAATGCTGGTGGGTTTTGTAATGTGCTTAAATGCCATCCCTTCGAACTTAACAAATCAGACAATTCATAGACGTTAACTTTATCAGATTTAAAAGAAACAACAGATGTAAATGGATCACCGATTACTTCTAACTCTGGTATCTCATTTTTGATTCTGGCTTTCAATTCCCTTGCTGATGAAATAATCTCTCTGGCAGATTGTATATAACCCTCATCACCAATTCTTAACAAAGTAGCCCAACAACCAACAATAATAGCACCTGGTCTACTTCCTGCCAATGTTGGGGATCCATAAATACCACCGACCCAATCTGGATTGATATAATATTGACACTCTCTTAATTTGGAGTTACGATACATGATGATTGAAGAGCCTTTCGGAGCAAATCCATATTTATGAGTATCACAAGAAATTGAAGTAACACCAGGAACTCTAAAATCAAACAATGGTAAATCATTAAATCCAGCCTTGGAGGCATATGCAACAATAAAAGAACCTAAACAACAATCAACATGAACCGGAATTTTATACTTTTCACCTAATTTACCAATTGATTCGATATCATCAATGATACCATGTGGGAAATTTGGTGCAGAACCAGCTAACAACACAGTATTCTTATTAATTAATCTCTTCATCTTATTGATATCAACCTTGTATGTTTTTGGGTCCAATGGGACATGATGTAATTTCATACCGAAATAATAAGCAGCTTTATCAAATCCAGCATGTGCAGTTTCAGGAATGATGACTTCTGGATTGATGATACCTTTATATTTCAATCCATACTCCTTAGCACTTAAACAAGCTAATAATAATGATTCCGTACCACCTGAAGTTGTACCACCAACACCAATATCTTCAGGTGCATTAAATAATTTCAAAACCATGGAAACTACTTCAGATTCCATTTTTCTAACACCTGGGAAAACATCTGGATGTAATTGATTAGCGAATGCGAATACTTTGAATGCATTAGTTTGCGTCTGAACTAGGTCTGAGCCACCATGATACACAGCCCCTGACACTTTACCATTTTCAAAATCAGAATGTTTCAAATTGGATAGTTTCAATAGCATTTCATTTATTTCTTCATCTGTCTTGCCTTTTCTTGGCAATTGTTTGAAATCTTCAATTGAGGAGTCAGTAACAATAAGTTCATTTTCTAGTTTTGTCAAACTCTCATTGACTTCCTTATCAACTTTTGATTTCAAGAGAGGTGATCCTAACAATACCTTAAACACGGACCTAGTTATCTGTTTTAAAGCAGTGGAAATATAAGTAACTGGACCAAACCTGTAAAGGTTTGAGATGAAAGGAAGTAAATAATCGTTCACAAGGTTGAAAACCACACATAGAAACACTAAATCTTTCAAGATTGTGAATGGATCATTGTCTTTAACGTATTCGTTTATCGCATGATGCAGCTGTGCGTGCGTTTTTAACAGTAACTGATAATGCATTGGTTCGCCATTCTGTGGAATCAGCATCTTTCTTCGAGTTATCCTGTGCTTGCCTTATCTTTCAGATAGTTAGTTGAACCGGGGCTTGAAAGACTTGTTTCGTGTTGATTTGAACTGTGCCAGGTTCCGCGAGCTCCGGTCGGTCGCCCTCGGAATTGATTATTCACTAAATTTCCCCGCATTGTGCAACAATGAATTAGAGAATTGATGATATTTCAATCATGTCGAGGAATTACCTAGACTTAATTAAGCCTTTTAAAAAGACCAGTCCAATTTAGCAAGTGTCTACATTGGCCTACAAACGCATGGAGTCGATAAGTTACCATATATTCGTTAGTAAAGATTACAACATCAGGCGAGATATGGAGTAGTAGATCTATGAACTCTTCCAGTTCTTCCCACATTCAAGGTATTGACTCTTTCTTTGACTAATTCATCTAATCTTGTTTGATATGATGACAAAAACTTAATTTCTGATTTCATTTTCGTTAATTTCTCATCTTTGTCCAATTTTATGTTCTGATTCTTCAGAGATCTTAATTTGAGTCCATTATCTTGTAGATTTTTCTCCAGGAATTCATTTCTAGACTGCAGAGATTTCAAATTATTTGATAATTCACCTGCTTCGGTGGTGTATTTTTGATAATCTAGTCGTAGTTGATCTAGACTGAAATCTGATTCCGCATTTTGAGATTTGAGTGATTCAAGTGTTTTTGTTAAGGATTCTTCTGTTTCGTCTTCTGTGGATTCTGGTTGTGTTAAGTCATTGATTATCTCCTGGTATTTATCATTTTCTAACGTTAATTTCTCAAACAATTTTTCAATGTTGAATAATGTGGTTTCTTTCAATTCCTTTGATTCTTTGAATAATGCAGAGATTTTCAACTTCAATTCATCTTCTTGGTTATTCTTTTCATTTGATTGGATTTTTAACTTATTGAGATTTTCACTATTTGATAAAATGTTTGATCTTATTGTTTCTATTCTTGTGATTGCTAATTTTGTTAACAAACTTTGATAATTGAATGGTGATAATTTTTCTTCTTTTGGAGATTCTAGTTTTATTTTCTTTGCTTCATTTGTTTTTATTTGTTCAAGTGGTTTGAACTCTGTGTCTATTGATTGGATTAATTCTGTAGTCTTGGATCCAACATTTGACTTGAAACTGGGTAACTTGTAACTCCATTCTTTAACTTTGTAAAAATTGTCAAATAATGATTCAACATTGATGTCTTCAAGGTTTTCAAGTAAAGGTTCAAATGAACTAAACAACAATTTTTTATCTTCTTCATACCCAGAAATAACACCATGTTTAAACGAATTGATCAACAATAATTTAATCAAGGGTGTCTTATTAAACTTTCTGAAAGTTTCTAACGCTTTATCATTCTCATCCAACTCTTCATCAAAACTAATAATCGTATCAAATGTATTATTAGGAAAATCCAGATTCAATAACTTTTGTGAAGTAATCAATGAAACTTTCAATTTTTTTCTATCTTTTTCATCTCTAGGAGGCACTATGGTTATGGATCTGGAGCATTCAAGCTCTCTTTCTTGTAAGAATGCCTCAATAATATCGAGTTCCTTGACACTGCTCCCCACCACCAACAAATTCAAATCACGAGTCAACAAATTCTGTATGATCTTATCAAATTTATGGAACTTATCACTTTGTAACATTAAACGCTCGTTTGATTCCATGAGTAGTAATTTCTTAGGAATGTAATGTTCTACTAGCAAAAACGGATGATTGTTCACTAATTTCAAGTTCTTGATCAAAGCGGTGTTCAATTCATGATCTTCCTGTTCTTGTGCTTCGTCTTTGATCTCATCCGTGTTTTGTATAACTTGTCTGGACAACGAATCCTTGTGGAGTTGAATGAGGATCCGGTAGAGTTCTTTCTGGAGCGAGGTGAGGCCCACGGGGACATAGCGGACTTTCTCGTCAATGAGACTGTGGAGGTTCATTTCTGCACTGCTGATGTTCTCTAATTCTTCAGGTTTTCACTGGAAAAGAAGTTGTGATTGTTTTTATCTTAACTATGGCCCAGGTCACGTGAAATGGATTTTTGGGAATTTTGGTACATGTTTCGCGATATTGTCGAGTTTTTGGAAAATTTTGAAAATTTTGGTGTGGTTATTTGAAAGTGAATAGTGTTGGTTTCACTGCAAATACACCTGTCATGTCTTTGAGTATCAACCTAGGAAAGCTCGTTGGCTCCTTTTCATTGCCTCGTCTTCCACAGATATCGCTCAGAATACCGAATCCTTTTGGTCAAGTGACTGAAGAATCATCATCAAAGACATCTGATTTAAAACAAAGATTACAAGAATACCTTGAAAACCGTACCCAAGAAGAATCCTTCTTCATAGATAATGGATTTCTTAGAGCCGTTCCAAAGAAGAAGATCACACATCAAAGAAAAAGAAGAAGACAATTGGCTCCTGGTTCCAAACAGTTAAAATATTTGCATCATTTGAATAGATGTCCTTCATGTGGTCATTATAAAAGAGCACATACCCTATGTATGCATTGTGTCTTACAGATTAAGAATCTATGGAAATCAGATTCTGTTAAGAAGGATCAAGTTGTTGAACAGATTTTGGATCCTGTTGATAAGAAGATTATTTATCCAGGTAAGAAAGAATCGGATTATGAAAAGGAATTAAAAAAGAAGGATTATATCTTGAGACGTCAAAGAACGTTACCAGTTGAGAGAAAATAAGAGAATTCCAGTGTTAATGCATGTAAATAGAACGTATTGGTGATGATTAAGAATACAAGTACATATTATTTACAGCTTGTGTAGGAATGGAATGAGACAGGTCTTCATCGATTATATATTAGGGTCTAAGATATAAGAAATCTTCTTCACATGATTATACAACAACCACCGTCTGATTTTTTCTCTGGTTCAGACGGAGCAGCTTGGGTGGTTCTGGCTTCAGAAGTAGCTGGTTTAGTTTGAACTGGTTTAGTAGTAGTAGTGGTGGTGCTAGTTTTCTCAGCAGGAGGAGTACTAGTTCCAAATTTCTTAACAGCGTTAAAGAAAGAAGTACCCTGAGCAGTAGCAATTTGCAATTCCAATTCAGAAGGTTGTCTGGACCCATCACCACCAGCAAGAGTACCGGCCCCCCATGGAGAACCACCATGTAATTCATCCAAATTAGTGACTTGTGGAAAAGTGTTCTTGTAACCCAATGGGACATAAATAATACCATGATGTGTCAAAATAGAAATGATGTTTCTGACAGTGGTTTCTTGACCACCATTAGGAGTGCCTGTTGAAACAAAGATACCTGCTGGTTTACCATATAGGGCACCACTTGCCCACAAACCACCGGTGGCATCCCAGAAAGAAGACCATTGAGATGGTAAAGTACCATATCTAGTAGGAACACCAAACAAGAAGGCATCATACTGGGTCAATGTTTCAGTGGTTGCAACAGGGATATCTGATGGTTTTGGAGGAGCGTGGATAAGGGCAAGAACATCGTCACTGAGGGTTTCTGGCACTTGGAACAAGTCCGCTTGACCACCGGCTTGTTCAATCCCTTGCTGGACTGCCTTCGCTAGCGTGGTGATGTGTCCGTAGGTGGAGTATGTGATGATGGCTATTTTGACCATTGTGGAGTCGCTTGTGGGTGGTATTTCGGTAGGAATTGGATGTGGGCAGACCTCCTTTTCTATATATATATATATTATACTGGTTGTGGGTTGTGGGTCGCTATTATTAGTAAGGTGACAAATTATGTCCGGGATTTACATAATGCTGACACACACGCGCGTCGTTTACTAAAACATGAGTAAAAAGAAGTTGCTGGAACGAGAAATGCCGTGGAAACAGACAATCACTGCCCACAGCTATATAAACACGGGTGTCCCCAGGTATCAGATAACATTCACTACTGCTACTTCTTCCAACCACAACCACAATCACAATCACAATGGCCCCAAAAGTTGCAATCATCATCTACTCCCTATACGGACACACCGCAGTTCTTGCTGAAGCTGAAAAGAAAGGTATCGAAGCCAAGGGTGGTCAAGCAGTCATCTTCCAGGTGCCAGAAACCCTTTCTGCTGATGTCCTTCAAAAAATGCATGCTCCACCAAAGCCAGACTACCCAATTGCTACTCCAGCCACTCTAGAAGAATACGATGCCTTCTTGTTTGGTTTACCAACTAGATTCGGTAACCAAACTGCCCAAGTCAGAGCCTTCTGGGATGCCACTGGTGGTTTATGGGCCACTGGTGCCTTGTATGGTAAACCAGCAGGTGTCTTTGTTGTCACTGGTACTCCAGGTGGTGGTCAAGAGGTTACTGCCTTGAACTTCATCTCCACTTTGGCTCACCATGGTATTATTTATGTCCCATTGGGTTACAAGAACACTTTCCCACAAGTCACTAATTTGCAAGAGGTCCATGGTGGTTCTCCATGGGGTGCTGGTTCCTTTGCCGGTGGTGATGGGTCCAGACAACCTTCTGATTTGGAGAAGGAGATGGCTACCATTCAAGGTTCTGTCTTCTGGGAAACCATCCAAAAGTTCTAAATTTAGAGCTGGGTTTGATTCATTACTTTGATTATCACTTTACTTTACTTTTAATTTAGTTAAATGACAATAGATGGCTATTTTTATGACCCAATGACTGTAGTTTGTAGTTCGCTTACCAATGCACTTTTCGCGGTGAGGTAACACAAATATTTACAAGCACACTCCCAATAAATAAAATCAACACCCACTCCACCCTTTCCACAGACACAAAATGAGCCAGATCCTCGACCAGTTGCTGATTGAAGACGTGCGTATCCTCGCTTAGAAAAGGCCCCCCGTTTTCCACGACCCACTAACAGCCCCCCGTTTTCCAGATCGCAAAGTACTGCCCCCAGAACTTCGTCAATTACCACCAGTGCATCCAGGCAAACCACGAGAACCCAGGAAACTGTCTCCAGCAACAACAGGCCCTTGCCAGCTGCATCAAAACAGACGTGCCAGCCTTCCAGAAGATCCTGTCCCAGTGCGGTGGCTACTTAAAAGAATATGAGCAGTGCATGCTGTCCAAGAGAGACGAGTCCTGTGCCAAAGTATTGGCCAAGATCAGAGACTGTGCCAGCGACTGCATCGACTTGAAGAAGAACACCGCCAACTCGCTATAGAACCTTCATCAGACCCTGTAAATAGTTTATACCCAATAAAATCCTTGAAAGAGTGTACTGTATTTCGTAGCTTTACCTCTACTAATCTCGGACTTTTTTTATCTATCTTCGATCAACAAAATAATTAAAAACACAAAACCAGATTATTATTATCATACTTATCAACAATCACAACAAACACACCAGCTCATGGCAGACCTTCCCACCATCGAGGTCACCTCCGCCGGCACCTCCTCCACCAGATCACCAGTTTCCATCGAAACTTCCGCCTCCAGGGGCAGACAGACACTGGCTCCGACTCCTGCCTACAAGCACATCCAGATAGACCCATCGACCGTGAACACCCACAAGAGCTCCATTTCCTGGAAGCCTGTCGTCAGCTTTGATTCTATTCCATTAGTGTTAAATTCCGATGAATACGATGATTACATTGGATTCGATTATGATGACGAATTACAACCACCAGAGGAGATTAACGTCAGACAAGCCTTTTTAACCCCAGATGTCAATGAGAGGAGAAGTGCAAGGGGAAGATCAGCTAGTCCGTATCGGTCCGTATCACCACATAGAACAAGATCTCCTTCTCCATATTTGAGAAAGTCGAATGCATTGGATGGGATTTATCAAGATGGTTATCCTACTACTCCCACTATTAATCTGGATTCGTTTTTATATACCAGACAGACTCCCGGTTTTGCCCAATATGTGAAAGATAATGGGAAAAGAGTCATATTATGTTATATAACAGGTAGAAGGCATACCTGGGTTGCATTGGACTATATTTTGGCAAAGTTGTTAAATGATGGCGATCAGTTGGTCATTGTTTCTAGAATTCCTGATGATTATAGAGATCTCGTTTTCCCTCATGATGAACTTTATTATAAATGCAAATATGAAAGAACTAAACCATTGAAGGGGAATAAGGATCGTTTGGAAGAGACTAGGGAGAAGTTGAAAGATAGACAAGTGATCTTTAAGAGGATTATTAATGATTTGACTAACTATGTGGAATTATTGATACCTGAAAAAAAATCAAAAATTGAATTCAAACTAACGATAGATTTCTATTTGAATGATTCAACTTTTAATGTTTTGAATGAATCTGTGGATATTTATCAACCGAATTTCATTTGCACTACAACAAAACCAAACTTAAGATTCTCAAGAACTACAACTTGGAAAACATCAAGAATAAGTGATAGATTAATTAAGAATTTTGAAATTCCAATTTTAATTGTTCCAAGTTTGACTTCCAATCAATTTGAAATCAAATTATTTCAAGAATTAGCACAAAGAAAGAAAATCAGTATAATGAACCTAGATGTTCTCAAAACAAAATTCATTAATCTTGATAAATCATATTCTGCAAATCCAAGTTTTACATCATTAAAGAGATCTCAAAAGACTCATGAATCAACAAATGCATTGAAAACATTAAAATCAGTACCAAATCGAGTTGCATCTCCATTGAGTTCACCAATAGTATCTGAAAATTCATCAATAATAAGTGATAGTGATAGTGATACAGATGATGAGGATGATTCTTCAGTGACTTCATCAGTTGAGGAATTATCAAGAAGAATTACACAACATCAAGAAATATTAGGTACTTATATTTCAGAAAATAATCAAGTTGAATTGAATAATCATAGCAGACATGTCTTTCTTCTCAAAATGAATAAAATTATGGATGAAAGTAAGAAAATGAGTTCACAGTTCCAAGCATTTTCAAATAATGATAATAGTGATGGTGCAGAATTAGTTCGTTCGTTAACTGGTCTGCCAAAGATTTATAAAACAAAATCGATGCTTGATGATTTTGATGATCCACCAAGAGATTCACCAAAAAATCCAATTAATAAACTGAAAAAATCACTGAATGGTTCAAGTTATGATAATTTGAATAGAGGAAGATTATTGACTTCACCTGGAGGAACAAAGGGGATGAATACTCCAAAAGCTATTAAATTTTCATCAGATATTGGTTCTCCGGATAGGTTGAAGAATCAAAGTAAGAATGAATTATCAAGATATAGAACAAATGTTGAGGATAATCATTTGGTACCATCTAAATCAGCAGAAAGAAATAAACTGCATAAATCAGTATCTGAGTCAAGAGTTCCTATGAATAGAGATTATGATAGTAGTGAGAATAGTACACAGAGTAGTAATGGTGGTGTTAGTGAAGCTAAGAAGAAGAAGAGAGGGTTTCTCAAGGGTTTGTTCAAACGTTGATTATTTATATAGTTTTGTTTAGAAATTCAATTGTGATGTTTGTCATCTTTCCATTGTTCGGGAAATGTAAGGCCGTCATTTGGAAAAAACTGGGGCAAATTTTGAAAAAGGAGATTCGTTACACTTCTTTATCCAGCGTTTTGACCTTAACCAGGTTTTTGTGCTTTCAAATAAGTAGAGATTCCACTTAAGAGGCAGCTCACTGTTGACCAGTCCCAGATCGTGACTCAATATAACTTATTCCTCACTAAACCAATCGACTACTACTACTACTACTATTCCACAATGTTATCCCATCAACTCCTCAAACAAACTACCCATTCCGTCAGAACATACACCACAGCAGCAGTTGTCCAACCTCGCCCAGTCAAGACCTTTGGTGCACTAAGGGGTGGATTCCTGGGTTTCTTCGTTGGAGTCAGTGTCACCAGTGCCTTTGTTTATAAATACGTCTTGGATGAATATAAGAATTCAAACAGTATTGTGGTGAAGGATGTGTTGTCCTTGTCCAAGTCCATTAGGGTATTGGAGGAGCATGTCCAGGCCTTGGAGAAGCAGGGAAAGAATTGAACTTTGCTATTGAGAGAAGTGTGAGTGTACGTTGGGTCGTGGCATCGGCTATACCGTTCTCACGCACACATTATTTAGTTTATTCGTTGTTTTATATTCATTCCTATTTATTCATATCTTTATTCATATTTATTTCCTTACTGAGCCCATGTATGTATGTATGTTCTTGTGATTGAGCTGTAGTTTTGGTGTTTTCGATAAGAAGTGTCAAATCCTGATAATTAATTCATTCCCTTCTTTATTAATCCGCGTTTTGAAAAACTTACATGAAATAAAATATTTGTTTTCTGTTTCTGAATCATCAACAACAGCACCATAAAACACTCCAACAACAGCCATACCAACCATTCAGACACCCGCCACTGAATACTTATTTCCATCATTTGCCCAATCATACAGAAAAACCACTTTTTCTAAATCACAAAAATGAGCTCACACAAAGAAAGAAATCAAGACCTGACGCTTTACGTAGGAAACTTAGATGAGAAAGTCACAGATGCCATCATCTACGAACTCTTCCTGCAGGTGGCACCAATAAGGAAGATCTACATACCCAAAGACCGAATTCACAAGACACATCAAGGTTATGGATTCGTTGAATTTAAATCGTTAGCTGATTTAGAATATGCTGAAAAAGTGATGACTGGTGTGAAATTATATGGAAGAGGATTGAAGATAAATAAAGTGAATTCAAATAAAGAAGAGAATACGACGGGTGCGACGTTGTTTATTAAGAATTTGAATAAGTTGGTTACGGAGGATTTGTTGATTAAGATTTTTAAACAATTTGGAGAATTTACCATAAATCCTAAAATTGAAAGAGATGAGAACAATGAATCTAAAGGGTATGGATTTTTATACTTCAAAAGTTATAAGGATAGTGATGAAGCTATAGAGAAAATGAATAATCAGTTCATATTGAATGATAAAGTCCATATTGAATACGCTTTCAAAAAAGTCTCAAATGATGGTAAAGTTAAGAAAAAAGTTGATAATGAAGTGGAGAGAAGATTGCAGGAAGAAGCTGAGAAGAATAACTATAAGTTCACATGATTTTCTGGACAATGATATACTTCTTGAATAGACACGTTAATGTAGTATTATTCCTTACCTCACGTGTTTATCACGTTTGCATTAATTTCCTAATCAGGCCAGATCGGACGCGGTTTTGTGTTGGAATTTTCGAAAACCACAAATATGAAAAACATCAAGACAGAAAAGACAACAAACACAAAGTCACGTACCAAAACCGCACACTACCCGTCTTCCATACACACACAATGGCCACCGAGTTCACACAGCCTTCCTCTTACGTTGGTTTCGATACTATCACCACTCAGATCGAGCATCGCCTGTTGAAAAGAGGATTCCAATTTAACGTTCTTGTCGCTGGTTATTCTGGTTTAGGTAAATCCACTTTGGTCAACACTTTGTTCTCCTCACACTTGGTTGACTCCCAGGGAAGAAAATCCGCTGCTGAGCCAATCTCCAAGACCGCTGGGATCTCTGTGTCAAGTCACCAATTAGTGGAAAATAACGTTCGTTTGAATATCAATGTCGTTGATACTCCAGGTTTTGGTGATCAAATCAATAATGATAAATGTTGGGAACCAATCGTTAAATACACCAAGGAACAATACTCTCTATATTTGAGAAAGGAGTTGACTGCTCAAAGAGAAAGATATATCAGTGATTCAAGAATCCATGCAGTTTTATATTTCATTCAACCAAACAGTATTGGTTTAAGATCTTTAGATGTCATTGCATTAAAGAAACTATCTGAGATCTCCAATGTTATCCCAGTCATTGCCAAAGCTGATACTTTAACTTTAGATGAAAGAGAATCATTCAGAAAGACATTACAAAAAGAATTTGAATATCATGAATTAAACTTATATCCATTTGATACTGATGATTTATTAGATGAAGAAAAAGAATTAAACAATTCCATCAGATCTATAGTTCCATTTGCTGTCATTGGTTCAGAAACTGAAATAACTGAAAATGGTCAAACTTTCAGAGGTAGAAGAACTAGATGGGGTACTATAAATGTTGAAGATATTAATCAATCAGAATTTGTCTATTTAAGAGATTTCTTGACAAGAACGCATCTGCAAGATTTGATAGAATCAACTTCTGCAATTCATTATGAAAACTTCAGATCTAAACAATTAACGACATTGAAAGAGAATGCTACTTCCACATCAAGAGCTTCAGCTGTTCCCTCTTTACAAACTCCATCAGGTCCAGCACCACACAATGGTTCTCAAAATAACTTATACAAACGTCCATAGATTAGAGAATGTTATTCCCAAAATATTTGTTTTGTTATGTTTATGACTAGGGTGGCAGGTTAGTTTTATTTGATTGTTTATAATTTGAAATTATTGATTTTGTTTACATTGTAAGTAGATTGAAAAGGAAACAGAAATTTTATCAATAAAGGACTATAAATAATTGGAGAAGTGAATAGGAGTTCGTTAAAGGTAATGACACAATAAAATAGGAGAAACTTCAGCACCAAAGGTCACACGTCCTCAAGACATGCGTGATGAAGATATCAGATATCTAAAACAGGGGAGACAAAAAGAAGTAAACCAAAAAAAAGTGGAATATCAGCCGTTTGTAGGAAAGGAAGAAAGTATCTGATGATGATCTTGGTCTTGCTTTAGAGCAGCTCCACTGATCTCAGGCTTGTTGCGATATTCTTTCAAAACTTCATCATCAACTCCAAAATCGGCAGGATTCGACAAGAACAACTCTCTGATCAACTCACGGCACTGGGCATCGGTGAAGAACCTCCCTGTCAACTTGTACATCTCCCTGGCAATGAATCTCCACTTCTCCATCTCTCCCTCATCCATCAATTCCTGTAGTGATCTTGTGTCCTGGTATCCCCAAACGGTAGAAGCAACGCCCTGTTGTCCCATAAGCACCTGATATCTGTTTCTCGCAGCAAGGAAACTTCCCACTCCTGTGATTTTGGCAATGTCGACCCAGGACTTGCCCTTTTTCTTCAGGTCGACTATCTGGATGTCTTGTCCTGGTGTGAATTTGGATTTCCTCTTCGTGCGTTTCAATGTTGTTTCTGGGGTTGGATCTTCCTGAAGTGGCTGGTTTTTGAGTGGTGGCACCACCAGGGTTTCCTTGAGGGTGGCGATGATGGCTTCGGTGAGGTCGTCGGAAGTGCTCATTGCGAGGATTTGGGGCAGGGGATTATGGTGGCTGTTTAGAAACAACAATCAATGAATTTAGTTTCGGGGATTTCTAAAGAATAAATCTACTGCTAATTAAAACTTCTTTCATCAAAAAGAGTGCGTCATGATCATATTATATTAGCTTCCTTATGCTTGAAATATTTATCAGAAACAAGTGACGAGAGAAGCTCATCATTACTTGGGATTTAGATAGCATTGACAATCGAAACAAAGAAACGTATGGCTGACCATGACTGGAAGCAGAGCGGGATCTAAATAAATACCAAATTAATCCACAAATTGATCCACAAATACATCTGCCCAGATACTGTAATTTCCTTTTCCTCTAATACAGAAATATTCCGTTTCTTGAAAGAAAACTAACTGTCCAGAGTTTCAGCAATTGGTATATATTCAATTCAACCAATGGGAATGGATTGATTCTATATTATGTTCTGGGCGAAGCAACTCAGCAGGCCCTACTTCAACAGATACCAGCAGATATCTTCACACCATCACAAAAATACATGATATCTCATTGGAAGCTGTCAACACTCGCTTTTCATCCATTAGCTCTAAAGGCAAGTTATCACAAGTAGGTTTTCGAAATCGAGATTTTTGATTGAAAAATGAAAAATACGCGTGAAAGGAAGTGGTGAAATCAAGTCCAAAAGACACACAATTAGACCCATCAAAGTCACCAACACATCACACACAATGGCCACCACGAACACACTGCCTGCTTTGGGTGAAGGTGAGTGACAAAACACCCCCTGTGTTTTTTTTCCACCCCCACATGAGACACATTAAAGTACTAACTAACCATCAAGATGAATTGAAGCAAAAATGTAAAGAATTGAAGCAAAAGATTCAGAAGGTCGAGGACCTCAACAAGATCGCTGCCCTGGGCATAAATAGAACAAAGATATCGGTGAACAGACTCCGTCTAGAATACTCTATACTATTGGAAAGATTGGAATCAAGATCATCCATACATGATCCATCAGATGTTTCTGATTCAGAAGTATGTAGTGCTATAACTATGGGTCATTGGATACATTATTAACTTTTATTTACCCAGGATTACGAAATAAGTGACAAGAAAGTGACAAAAAAGAAGAAGTATCCATCAAGAGAACAAGATCCAGATTTACCAAAAAGACCATTGAATCCATATTTAGTGTTTTGCGAATCTGAGAAGGATAAATTCAAGAAATTGGCTGATGCTGAAGGTAGATCTCATAGTGAGTTGACCAAGCAGTTAGGTGAAGCTTGGAAAAGTTTGGATGAGAAGGGAAAACAGCCATATGTTGATTTATATAACCAGGATAAAGAAAGATACAAGAGAGAAATGGAAGTCTATGAAAACGGACATCCTCAAAAGAAACTCAAGACCAATAATGGAAATGCATTGAATTCAACATCCAATAGTGAGTCAACTCATGTCATGGAAGAACAAGAGGACCAGGATGAAGAATTGGCTCATAAAGAAGTGAATAGAGACTCTGAAAAGCAAGACAACGATGACATTCCTACTTCACAAATTAAAACCGAGGATCAAGATACTATCAGTGATGGGATAAAAGCATCAACTGCTGAAGCTTGAAAACGAGGGTATTTTTAGAACAATACAACAAAGAGTCTTTAACAGTTATATACAAAATGCATTTAGATTATTATCTAAACTAACTAAAAATTACCTCATTTAGTTCTCTTCTTCTTACCATGGTAGAAACCATTGGCATCTCTCTCCAGTTTTCTCTTCTCTCTGGTTTTAGCATGCTTCTTGATCTTCTTCCTTGCTGCAACGTCCGGTGCGGTGATGGCCAATCTAGCTCTTTCTGTCTTTCTTTCTTGACGTCTCTTCAACACAAAAGTTCTCACTCTGCTGTAGGCCTGAGTGTAATCTGAAACACCCAGTTTATCTTCAATCATCTTCAAACACTCCAATGACAAATCTTTCAATTCAATCTTTTCAGCAACATCTGAATCAGTCTCACTCAAAATGTAAAGTGGGAATAACAACTCTTCTGCTAATTCTGAAACTCTTGACTTGTCCAGAATCTGTAAACACATACCTATAAATTGGATACTTGACTTCTTAGCAAAGTTAGAAACTTTATCTGATCTGAGAACACCACCGATCTTTTGGATGGCCCAGTCGGTCATTTTTTTTTCCTTTTTCACCACTTCAGATTTCTCAACTTCTTCGTCTTCCTCTTCTGGTTCTTCTTCCTCAGCGTGTTGAACTAAAGATTCGTCAAACTTTGTACTCTCTTTCTCCCATTTCATGAATGCAAAAGTTAAGAATTTGACAGCTTGCAAACCCAAAGCTTCATCCATCTTTGGTGCACGTAATTGATGCAGTAATCTGTTTGAGATATTTTGAATATCAGAATCATCAAGAACATCTTCTTTTGAAATCAACAAACCAACTAATCTACTCGAAACTAATCTGATCCAAGAATGTGGATATAACAATGCAGAAACAATGTGACCTTTCAAATCTTCATCGATCAACTCATAACTTTGATCAGCAATAACAGCCAAACAATTCAAAGCGGTGTAGATTAATTCCCAAGCAACATCAATCTCAGAATCTGATCTGGATTTTTCCAAGATATCCTTGATATTCACCAACACATCTTCGTCAACTGGTTTCAAGTTGTCCTTTTCAATACCAGAAACTTTCAATTTGATTCTGTATAATTGCAGTGAACATTTCAATAGAGCAGAGTTCTTTGAATTCATCCAACCAACAATGTACCTCTCATACTGCTCAGTACCCATTTTCTCAAAGACTGATGTAATCAAAGCAACTGACATTTCTCTAGTCTTAGCTTCAGTGTCAGATATCAAAACTCTAGCTAACCCAACAAAGAAAGATGATGATAATGCTTCAAGCAATTGAGGACCGGATTTACCAATAATCAAATGAATCAACTCCATAACTGACTGTTTACCTTCTTCAGATGGATAACTTAAATTATCAACCAAGAACTTGAATTGTTTTTCTAGCCTACCACGACCTTGATCATACTCCATAATAAACTGGAAGTAGATACTTCTAGACATATCTCTTCTTTGTTTGGAATGACTGGTGACCATAACTTCTCTGACTTTATCCATAGTATCATAGACTTCAGGAATCATCACATGTTTGGAGATCAAAGTTTTCAAGAAGTTGAAAGCTAAACCTTGTCTACTTAAATCATTCAAATCAGGTTGAATACGAATCAACAAATAACCTAACGATGATTCTTTCAAGAACAGGTCTTCTCTGTGACGAATAATGGTAGCCAAGTATTTGAAACAAGCTTGAACTAATTCTGATTCTGTAGATGGATAATCTTTGATAATGTTCAATGCCTTTTCAGCACATGATTGGAAAATATCACCTTCTGTTTCAAATTCAACATTCACAATGGCAGATAGAATTCTCAAAACACATATCAACACAGATTCATTTTCAGACTCTAAAGCTTTTTCAAAACAAGGAACAAAGCCAGCCAGCTTATCAGCAGAAACAAACTCTAGATTCCTACTCAAACTAGTTCTCAACAGTTCTAATGATAATCTCTGGAAAATATCAACGTAAATGGAGTTCCCATTTTCAACCTTCAATGGTTTAGCATCTAATTGAACTAAGAAATGTTCATCATTAGTATTATTGTTGACTTTAACTGGTGCTCTCTTGACAGGTCTCAAACCTCTTTGAGATTCCTGGAATAACTCATAACATAATATCAACATATTTTGGGTAGCAAGTTGATCATTTTTGTAAATGCCTAATGATAGTCTTCTTAGCAATTCATCGAGTTTGTTCTGAATCTTAAGTGTGATTCTTTCCTTTAAAAGAAGTTTGATTGGATTAATGACATCACCAAAATTAGGTAAACTAATTAATCTGGCCAATAACTCAGCAGTATCAAAACTCTTGTTATGTCTAACTTCTTTCATGTTACTTCTATAACCATCAGCTTCTTTCTCTTGAGCAACTGAACCAAACAGATTCTCCATGACAATATCCATAATCAATGGAGCAGAAATATCTAAATCACCATGCTCTAATTCAGTAGCTAGTAAAATGGAGTTAACGGTGAAACCTAGAACATGGACTTGGAAACCTCTACCTAATGCCGTCTTCAATTCTTGAATGATAAACTTGATATACTTAGCACCCAAAATATTTGAAGCTCTACCTAAGTATTTTCTAACAGCATCACGTAAATCATCATGTCTGGTTCTTAAGATTTGACAGATCTTAGTTAAAACACCAGGCAAGATTGAGACAATACGTTCATGAGATAAACCCAGTGCTAATGATGCCAATGCTTGAATCAATGGGGTTCTATGAATGATAGTCTCTTCATTTCTAATATTCAAAACTTTGGCAACTGGAGTAAGCATTTCATTTTCGATTTGAACATCTAACAAATCATGATCAGTTGGTAAACCTTCCATCTTTAAAGAGGTTGTACCTTGAACACTGTTCAATAATGCTTTGGACACGGTAACAATTAAACTAACAGAATCACGTTGAGTTTCACTGCCTTCCTTCAAACCAGCAAGGTATCTCTTGAAAACGGCTAAGAACTGCTTGTAAGAAACACAACTAATCAAATGTTCAATGGTGGCAATGGCTTCATTGGAAATATTTCTCATATTCTCAGAAGAACAATAGGCATAGTTTTCAATGATTGGCAACAAATAATGAGCAATGTTAGAGCCTTTGATATTAGCACTCATTTCACCTAATTCTCTGATGGCCCTTTGACGTTTATGGAGTTGGATATGAGTGATATTCAAAAAGAAATCAGCTTCGTCATTACCACCAAAACACAATGCTTTCATATCTTCAAAATCATCAAAGTGTCTGCTCTTAGTAACAATGTGAGACAGTAAACTAATGAACTCAGTTTGAACAACTTCAACTTTATTTCTCAATCCAATTCTTAAGTTTGGTAAGATCAAATTCTTGAAAACGTGAATGAATTCTCTATCGGCAGTTTCTTTCTGAGAAAAAGCATCAACAAATCTTCTCAAAGTATAACTGGCACTTGATCTAATGGATAAATCATTGACATCATTAATGAAGAACAAGGAGTTGTTCAAAAGTGGTAACCATTCTAAGATAGTAAATTGGGAATATAACTCATCATTGATTTCTCTGTAAGCAGCCAATCTTCTTTCATAATCAGGCTCACCCATACCTCTCTTAGCAAATGCGTTGGATTCTTCAACTAATGATGCAACTTTAATGTATTCTTCAAATTTTTCACCCAGGCGAACAAATACTTCAACTAACTCTTCACGTTGATTTTTGTCGGTAAACAATTTCAAAAACTTAGAACACACTTCATATAAATGTTTCACACCAGAAAAATCACCTTCGAATTCTTGGATCAAAGCTTTCAA
Source organism: Komagataea pratensis (assembly GCA_003707865.2). Taxonomy (NCBI): domain Eukaryota; kingdom Fungi; phylum Ascomycota; class Saccharomycetes; order Phaffomycetales; family Wickerhamomycetaceae; genus Komagataea; species Komagataea pratensis. The sequence goes on from PPMA02000009.1 coordinate 152,969, forward strand.
TGTTTGAAGAACCTGAAGTTTGGACTGTTTGGAGATTTGAGTAGATGGCTTTTCGATCAATTTCGTAGCCAAATCAACCAACCTAGATCTTCTTTCTTGATCTTTGACATGTTTGTGTTCAACCAACGCAAGCAATAAATCAATAGCTTTTGTAACAATATGATGATCCGTTAATCGATCTAAGATCTGATCTAAAGCACTAAATACCTTATCAGCGACTAAAGACTGGAGTTTTGAGAATTTCTTCCTTCCTGGAATTGTCTTGATGACATTGTTAGCAAAATCAAAAATAGTTGAAATAACCTCTTGTTTGGCATTGTCATTAGATAAGATACTCAAGACCTTCTGAGCAGGTTCAAGATCATTAATAAGTAGCAATTCGTAATAGGATATGTGTTCAGACCAGGAGACCAGAATCTTAAGAATAGCTGAAGGTTGTTGTAGATTTTCAAACTCAAAAAATGGGAAACGAGGAGATAAAATCTTGTCATAGATAGTTTCAAAGTAATCATCCCAGTTATAATCACGTAGTAATTGGAAAAGCAATAACAAATCTTTACCACCTGATTGTCTAACCATCTTAGCAGCAGAAGTTTTCTTCTCGTCTGAAGCACTTTCTGAATCAATTACAGCTTGAGCTTGAACCATCACCAGTAGCAATGGTTTGATAACCAATGGTAGAATATCAACAAACTTCTCACCAAGAGTAGTGACAATATCACTAAGTAGATTGACATAACCTAAGCATCTTTTCAAATGACCAATATCAATAGTATCAGTTTCAACTTCGAAATCCATGATCTCATCACTATCATCATAAATCCTCTCAGATGAAATCTTCAAGAATTGCTCAACATATTTAGCATCCATACTAACCAAAACTTGAATGGATGAGGTTTTCAACCCCTTTTTGTTACCACTGGTCGTGATAGTTTGTGCACGGCCGAAAAGAATTCTCAGAACAATTGGCATTACTTCATCTAAGTCAACATCTTCAACAACAGAATCTATTCCTCTTGTAACAATCTTGGAAAGTTCATCGCGGAAAACGGAATCATCCAAAAGATTATTCAGATTATCTTTATACTTGTTGATGTGTTTGTTGTGATAATTCAATAAAGCAGCCAAAGCAAGCTTCTTGATTTCTGGTGATTTGCTTGATAGTAGTGTCAAAAGCTTTTCTCTCAATTCCTGTGCTTTAGGAATTTTTTCCAGTTTCTTGAAACTTGAAAAGGTCTCATAGATCAGCGCTTGATCCTTTCTGTTGAAGTGATGTTGTGGTTCTTCTTCATCTTCCTCGGTACTCAAAATCAATGGAACAAATTGAGTAGAATTCATCTCAGCAATTGTAGGAACAGATTTCAAAGCTTTGATAGCATTGGTGCAAATGAACTCAGGGTATTCTTTTGAGCCATATTTGGTTTCAGCTGATGATAATAACGAAGTGTTCTTGTTGATATATGAATTAATAACAGTTGAAATAGCGTCAATAGATGATTCAAGTCTCTGCTCATTGATGAGCCATTTAGGTCTATGTGAATCAGATTCATCATTAATGAAATTGAAAAACTCCATGTTTGTCTTTTCAATATCACGAGTCATAAAACTATAAGACAGCTCCCAAACCATCTTTTCATTCTTATGATAGACTGTTGGTAAAACTTCAACAACAGCTTCCCATGCTGGTAAAAATCTAACAGTGAGTAAACCAAACAAGAATTTGAAGAAGATTTCAGACTTCAAATCATTTCTAGTTTCAAAGTTTTTCACAATAGCAGCAAAACTTCTAACTCTAATGCCAACATCACGACCATTGGATAACACCAAAGGAAGTTGTTCAACAATTGAAGCTTGATTGGAAACAGTAACAATATCTTCGTCAAAGTTTGAAGCTAATGAATTAATCAGATATAATGATTCTAACTTGATATCATGATCTGCACTGAGTAAATTGTCCGAAATAATCTTGATATAAGTAGCAGGGTCATCAATTGTGTTCCGCTTGACAAACTTGGTAACACTGGTGATGAACTCTAATTCAGGTGACAAGTATTCAAAGTTCTGAAGAATTAGGTCCTGGATACCTGAAGTATCATTATCAACCAACAACAGTATGATCTTGGCTAGGATTGACTTCTTAAACTTCGATTCTGAAGAATGTTCTTTCACCTTCTCAAACAACTGAATCAACACCTCACCATTAAACACTTTGGAGGCCGTTGCCAGCAATGCCAATCTCCAATAGATTTCATAAAGGTCTTTTGAATCTTGTATGTTGATCTCACCCAACACTCTATAGATGTCTTCACTCAAACTTTGTGGAAGAATGATCTTGAACTTTAATGGATCATCAGTTGTGGTTAGAAGATCTCTATCGTTCAAATCTTGTATGAATAGACCAATTTCCTCAAAATTTGATTGCCAGTTTCTATTGATGAAGGCCTGGATATGGGACTGTGAAAATTTCAAAGACTTTTCTTTTGACATATGAGTAACTGAAACGATGAAAGGCAGGAATAAAGCACCAAATGACACTGCATACTTGAACAGAACATTGTAAGATCTTGTTAAGGATTGGATCTCACAGTTACGAATCAACAAAGTCAATAAGTAAATTGTATAACTTTGGGAATCAATGGAGAGTTCAGAGCCTGGAAAGTTCTCTATCACCAAAATAACAGCATCAATAATTGATTTCCAATCTTCAACTTTTCTACCAGAATCAGCAAAAACAAGTGAAATCAGAACCTTCAAATAATGATTCAGAAATGAAGAATCGGCTTCAAGTCTCAAACGAAGTTTCTCTAACACAAGCTTATAGACATCATTAACGTTATCCTGATTTCCATGACCAATGATATCAATCAAAATGTCAGCTAAGGCAGCAGAAGATTCATCTGTACCAATCTTTTCCAGCAAAGAACCCAAAATAATTGTTGATTTGGAATGAATTGAGCCTTGGGTTGACTTAAGTGCTTCACTAAATAGTATGATAAAAGACTTTTGATATTGTTCATCATCTTGTAGCTTATCAAATGCAAAATTGGTGAATATTGACAAATTTTTAGCACTTGTCTTTCTAATCAAAAAGGATAAAGCTTCTGAACAAAATCTAGCAATATGTGGTTTGGACTTCAGTAGTGGTTCCAGCAAATTGAAAGTTGGTAGTAAATCTTGTGATAATGTCTTTGAAAGGTATTTGAAGATGAAAGCAAGAGCATTAAACTCCCATTCCAGTGTGTTGGAATCATTTTCACCTAACGCTAACTTTGTGATCATGTTTATTGATCTCTCATAAAACACCATGAAATCTGGACCTAGATCATGGCAAAACTGGGTCAATAACTCTAGCAATGGCTGAAGAGATAAGGCATCTTGCTTCAGAATGGCCTCACTCAGTATGTCGAAAATCTTTTCTTTGAAATAGATGATTTGGGGAAGACCTTGTCCGATACTTCTGATATCTAAAGCAAACTGTGTGAAGTTTCCAGATCTGTTGAACTCGACCCATCTGTCTAAGGAAGCAAGGAAATGAGAATCATCAACTTCATCAAATGCTCTTGTCTTTAGATTCTTAGACGGTTCAATCTTTATCGAATCCACTCTCTCTCTGAAAGATTGAAAAGTGTATCTTTTGGTGGATTGTGTTGTTTTCTTAGCTTTTGCCATCTTGAAACACAAAGCCAATACTTTAAATGAACTTAAATGAGGATTTTGAGAGAATCCCAAATGGACTTTGTTTTTGTACACAAAAAAATTTTAAAACCTATAAACTTTTCGTGCTGACATAAGTGATGAGTTTTGAGGCCGGGTAATCGTGGTTTTTCCCAACTACGTTGGTTGAAAGAAAAGGTTGAATAAAGAAAAGGAATTTTTGACACAAAACAAAAAACCTGACTCCAAATCCACTTCCAGAATATATTTTATCGCCAGTGAAGAAGCATGTCCAATGAAACAGAGCGACTCCTCTCACAGGAGCAGAGGGGTGAACAGCCCAACTCCCCAGAAAGACACGTGAATGGTGCCGATGCACACCCAACCCAACCATTGAGAACCGCAAACAGTCCGAAGAATGTCACAACAAAGGGTAAGGTTTCGTCAAGAAGTTCGGTTCCTGAGAACAAACTTGGTCCACAGCGTATATCTAGAAACACACAAAAGCTAAAGATCTTACCAGAGGAACCGTTGTCCGGGATTGAAGCTGATGACGCAATTGGTTCCCACAGGGATGTCTATTCTCAGGTAAGCAGGATCAAAGACACACCAGCCAGAAGAGATGCTGAGAGATTGGGTAAGAACCAGAGGTCCTTGCTACCTCGTGTGACTGCGTACTGCACAGCAAGTAGCTACAAGATGAAAGATATAATAAGGTGGTTGAAAGACTCTAAAAAAGCCCATGATTCGCACCCAAAACTATTTGACGAATGTCTTTACACTCCTTTTGTTTACAAAGATTGGAGAGGTGATAAGAGAATGGCTAAAAACGATCTCATTAGATTAGACGATGAAGGTGGTGAAATCACAGTGGATGACAGACACACAGATGTGTTCATATTTGAATACGGTGTTGTTGTGTTATGGGGTTTCACACTTAGAGAAGAGCAGGCATTCTTGAATGATTTAGCTAAGTTCGAAATGGAGAAGCTTTCTGCTGAAGATGTCCAGGTTGAAGAGTTCAATTATTATATCACAAAGTCATACCAGCCTAGAATCTATAACGATTTCATCACATTGAGAGACGGTTCCAATTACATGCTCAAGTTATCAATCTCGCATGCCATTTCACAGAGTGTCAAGATATCGTTATTCGAGGAGTTGGTTGATAATACTATTGAAGACACACAGGATATTCCCCAACAAATTGCATCTGCTGGTAAAGTTGGCATGAGTAAAGATGAAATCATGAAAAGTATTGGTGAATTATTCATTTTGAGGATCAATATCAATCTTCATGGGTCTGTCTTAGATTCACCAGAAATCATGTGGGCAGAGCCTCATTTGGAACCGATCTATCAGGCCACCAGAGGTTATCTGGAAATCAATCAGAGAGTTGCATTATTGAACCAGAGGTTGGAAGTTGTGTCCGATTTGTTACAGATGTTGAAAGAACAATTAGGACATTCTAATGAAGAGTACCTTGAATTCATTGTGATCATCTTGGTCGGAGTGGAAGTTCTTGTCTCAGTGATAAACATCATCGTGGACATAATTGCCAATGCTAAATAGTTATGTTTAGATCTTTTAATGAATAATCTCAGAAAACTACGACTAAATCATATAAAACTTTCCAGAAAACATAAATTATTATCCGCCTAAACTAAAAAGAATAACCCATAATGTACAAAATTAATAAAACCCGCTAACGTAACATAAAGAAATAAAAGAAGAAATCATACCAAATTATATGAAATTTCTTATAATTCTTGAGAAGCTTTAGCAGCTTTAGTTGATTTTTTTGGTAATAAGTTTTGGTGAATGTTTGGTAAAACACCACCTTGAGCAATAGTAACATGACCTAACAATTTGTTTAATTCTTCATCGTTTCTGATGGCTAATTGTAAATGTCTTGGGATGATTCTGGTCTTTTTGTTATCTCTGGCAGCGTTACCAGCTAATTCTAAGATTTCAGCAGCTAAGTATTCTAAGACAGCAGTTAAGTAGACTGGAGCACCTGAACCAATTCTTTGCGCGTAGTTACCTTTTCTCAATAATCTGTGAACTCTACCGACTGGGAATGTTAAACCAGCTTTGGCTGATCTTGATTGGGATGCTTTATCTGAAGAACCGGCTTTACCACCTTTACCACCTGACATTGTGAATATATTATATTTGAAGTGTATATAGAGAGAAGAGAAGAAAAGACCAAAGGGAAAGAACAGTCAATGGGTGGGAAAAGCGGTGCTCTTATATAATTTCGTCCTTGTTACACGAGCCAAAGCAACGCGAAATGGCAGACATGGTGCGCCTCATAGTTAACGCACAATGTTTTTTGTTTTGATTTCTTGGTGTAAAGAAGTCTATTTCGCTGTTCTGAAATTTACACATTGGTGGTGTAACTTTCGGTACTAAGTAATCGCGGGTTTTCCAGAGTTCTGTTTTTTACACTCAAGTTTTTCCCATTGTGTAAATTTCGGAACGAACCTCGGCAGCTGTCTTCTTAGTTCTGAGATTTACCATATGCAAAGGTGTAATATCCAGCACGTGAATTATGTGTTTTTTGTACGTGTTTTGCAGGAATAACACGAAATCAAAACAAACAAAAACAACAACAAAAACCAGGTTGTCCTGTCATGCAGGATTTCTAAGATTGGCACAGAATACCGTGTATATAAACTTGCCATCTCCCGCTCCTTGTCGCAACACACTTCTGACTTGGTTTCCCTTTTTCTTCTTTCTTGTATCTTCATACTTTCATCCATCACCAATATTTACAATGGCCCCAAAAGCTGAAAAGAAACCTGTCGCCTCAAAAGCCCCAGCTGAAAAGAAACCAGCTGCTAAGAAGACTGCTTCTTCCTCTGATGCTCCAAAGAAGAGATCAAAAACCAGAAAAGAAACTTATGCTTCTTACATCTACAAAGTCTTGAAGCAAACCCATCCAGATACTGGTATCTCCCAAAAAGCTATGTCGATCATGAACTCATTCGTTAACGATATCTTTGAAAGAATCGCTTCTGAAGCATCCAAATTAGCTGCTTACAACAAGAAATCCACCATCTCTGCCAGAGAAATCCAAACTGCTGTTAGATTGATCTTACCAGGTGAATTAGCTAAACATGCTGTTTCTGAAGGTACTAGAGCTGTTACCAAATACTCTTCATCTACTTCTGCTTGAGTTTAATGATTTAAATTTTAAGTTACGTTTCTATTTAGGGTTTTTATGTGTTTGGTTTGTATTTTTAAAGGTAATTTTGTATATTAGGAATTAATATTATGGTTCGAATAAGTCCTGTTGTAGTTTGTTTACTTTTCGTTTGGTTTTGTTTTCAATTTTTTTTTGACACAAAATCATTTCGAAACGAGACTTTGAATTTTTTGAACCACAAACCCACAGCTCCTATAAGCTTGCCACATTCGTTGGGTCTGTGCCTTAGATACCTTCAGTGCTTTCTCAGGAACGAGTTTGAGTTAGGGATCGTTGGTGACCCTTCGTTCATTCACGGTATGATGGTATTGATTCAGAAATCTGTGATCTTGTCCATTTAGTAGTCCAAATCAAGGTACATTCAACAAGTCCGATAGAAAGTTATCCCAGTCAGGACTCAGGACTCAGGACTCAGGAAGTATTAATGGGAAAACATGTTACTGTGACAGTCATAACAGATGAACTATCAAATCAATGAAATAAGCAGTTTTTTAAAGAAAAAAAAGAATCACAGTTAAGAGTGAGAATCCCATCAACAACCGCCTCTTCATCGATATATTCAGTACGACCATATAATATTAGAGATTCTTGAAACATGAGTAATTCGTAAACTACAAATATCATAGCCTGAAATAATATTATCAAGTACCTGTTTTTGCCGTCGGTATTAAAATATTCAGACGTACAGGTGCCAAAAATATTTATAATTGAAATGACAGCTACACCATTAGTTCTATAAGTTAGTTATACATTAATGATCAGATCATATAATTTTCTCGATTATAATATAATTAAAATAATAGTACGATATTTATAGCTCGACACTAATGACTATAATATTTGGATCAGTCCTATTTGGAATCTGTCGAATGCTCTTATTTTCTTCCTCCTGTCCAGAATCGAGATCATGAGAGTACACAATGTTCAACATGATATTTTGATCCAACCTCTCCATATATAATACTCAAAACAACCAGTAATTAACCAGTAAGGGTTGTTATTGCTCCTATCAAACCCAAGATGGTCTAAAGATGCTCTAAGAGGATCATTCAATAACGTCTCTGCTGATACCAAGGTACTGATTTCGATGAAGTTGCTTACGAAACGTTTTGGATATTGTCAGTAAAGGTTCTGGTAATCATTAAGATGTTTGGATTCCGTTGAGGATGATAAATGAGTTCTTTTAGTAAATGGATGAAGGTTGTTACAGAGTTTTAGGCGACATATAAACCCTCATGATATCAAATTTCAATCACACAAACAACGAATATCAATCATTTATTTGTGATAAGACACCAATGCGTAAACGGAAACCCAAAAGCCTCTATTAATAGATGAATACTCATACATAGACGTAAGATACCACGTGTCAGGGGACCAGTATTTCAAGCAATTCGGAAGAGTTTGAATAGGGTCTACCTTAGAGTACTGTTTCTGTGATTCAGTACAGGACCATCATACTAATCAGAAGTGGAAAAAGCTGGTAATCTTTCTTTGGCTATTCGGGCAGTTAATTCGTTGGATATGTCTAATGTATAAACACTTTCTGGGCGGCCTGAAAGTGACGCGTATATAGGAGATTTCCAGAGTCCAATCTGATTATATGACTGTATAGGATTCTCTCCTTTTTTATGAGCATCAACAGCAGCTAACATGTATCGCCATGAACCAACTTCAAGAACGAGACGTCAAAGCAACAAGAACTGACATTTTAGATTTTGGCCAAACTAACCAAGATTCTATGAATCTGTGGGGACATCATACATGCTCTGATCTGAAATTGAAACTCTTTTACCCTCACCTTTCACGATTTAAGAAGACATCACAAAGAGTTGACCATTCACTGTTTCAAAAGCAGTCAAGTACGTATTAAATGCTATAATGTCTTTGGACTTTTCTGAGAACTTTTATCTGAAAGTTAGGAACTGCAGATTGTTCATTTGAACTCAAACATTTTTTTCTGATTCAATCCTACCAGTACTGAAAACTACAAGTCAATATTAACTAATACTAAAACAGAAGAAGATCAATCAAGGTCAGCTTCATCACCATGCCATTGGGCCCATAACAAACTAAAACCAAATTAACTTATAACTAAATCTAAAACAATAAGGAAACAAAATCTAAAGCAGAACAGAATCCACAAATGAGTTCATTTTTAACATCAAGATCAAAATGAGCATCGAAGGGATAGCTGTGATAAGTAACAGATGACAAAATGAATCAAAAAAAGAAGATCAAAGCTAATGCAAAGGATGTTTTGAACGTGGATAAGGATCATGATGAAAACAAAAGCAGTAACAGCGTTCATGAAATAACTGAGTGATTTTCACAAACTGGTGATATGAGTAGCAAATTTTTCATGTTGGATCATAAAATATCATAAATGATAAGTAATAATGACTTTAAGAATACATGGAAGCAACAAAAAGCTAGGCTTATGAGCAATAACTGGGGAAGTGGGACCAATGAAAGATAACAAAACTAAATATGAAGGAGTGCATAATATGGACTTGGTGGTAACTTCTAATGAATTAACATAGATGTAAGTGTAGAAAGACTTTGAAGATTTGTACTTAATCATTATCTAAAATGAATGTGATTGGATTATGAGATAACCTGGTGGTGGAATAGATGATAATCTAATAAATCATATGGTGTTGGATGGATGCAAGTAACTAATAAATAGTCGGCTTGATGATGATATCTTTAACAATTCCAGTATTCAATGGAAAAACTTCTGCTGGGCCTCCCTCCCTCCCTGCCCTGTATTGCCAACCTGGTATTACGATCTTTGAACTTCTGCTTAAATATGTTAATACTAGTAGTAATCTGCTCTTCCAAGAAGGGTCTAATGATTGATGGTATATGTCCTATATCAAGACTCACAAACCGATGCCACATGGAATCAAATCAAAAACATAGGTGACAAAGATTTTAAAAACATTGAGTTAAAAAGAATGTGAAACTGGGTATCGAAGTGTAAGGGGGTATCTGTAAAAAAAAACATAGCAAAAACAATAGCAAAAAAGATAGCAAAGATAGCAAATAAAATAGCAAATTGTTGTTAGTAAAATAGCGAAATATGTAGCACATCAAGACATCAACTAATGGTCAATGCTTGGAAATTGTAAAATATCTTGCAGTGTTTGATATCCCAAAACCAAACACTCATGAAACCATAAAGTTGTAGTATGTCTTGATTGACAGATTGGATGGACTTATGGATATAGTGGAAAATCATTTTATATTAGTGAATAATTTGCCATCAAACAACCTATCAAACAATGGGAAAACATAGACTGGGTGAAACGTGGCACCTTCGTAGGACTCCGCCGTCAGGTCTGCACGAATCTATCCTGTTTATCTTCTGGCTCATGAACATAAACTGATCCCAGAACGGTTGAGCCATAATGTAGGCATCAACTCAATGGTGACTAAAACAAAATAGCCACCGCACTAGCTTCATTAACCACCATTATGAATAACTAGACCACCAGAATAAACTACCATTCATCCTCTCTATCTTCTTGACAAATGATACACCACTCTCACTTTCCAACCAACCCAGCCATTCTGTGGTCAAAGCATTGATAGAAAACCAATCATAAACTCATGTTGAAACAGAACCAGAAATGTAAAGCAAGCACCCGAGTTCAACCTGAAGTAGGGATCTCTAATGATGAGAAGTGCAAACTATAACTAGTGGCTCCTTGAAATATGAATGTTCTTCATCAAAAAACAAAAAAACAAACAACAGACACAAACAAGCAAATCCAATAAAAGAAACAGATAGGTTTGACTGACACCAGACTTGCTGTCATTGTACTGTTTGAAAGAACTTCCAATCCCTGTCCTCGACAAATTAACAACAACAACTCTCGGAAATGCCTTCTGACTGGTTTCAAAAGAAAAAAATGTAAGAACCAAACAACCAACCAAACAAGCATTTGGAAATGAACCAACTGAGACTTGATAAACCTGACTAAAACCTAGCAACAAATAAAGCAACTTCCATCAACAAACAACTTCACTCCCCTCTCTTTACCTCTTCTCATACTTTTTTTTTTTTTTTTTTTTCCTATAACATAAATAAACAAAACAACAATGAACGACAACAACAATCCCCCCCTCTCTTTACCTCTTCTCATACCTTTTTTTTGGTTTTTCTGACAGTGAATAAAAAAGCAAACAAGCAACGAAATCGACAAAAGGTAGATAACAAAAACCCGAATCAATCTAAATGGCATCTAATATAACAAATCATCAAAAATAAATCCAACAAAATTGAAACCTCAATAGATCAAACAAGAATAATCTTAAACAATGACAGGAGCAAATTTTCTCATCCTCTCGATGGCTTGGATTTCATGCATTTGATTTTGATTCGGCAATCAGAATCAAATCATCTATTGATACAGAATTATCAGCCCTTTCATCATATGGTGAAGGAGATCCAGCATCACACTTTTCTTCACGTGGTTCTACCATCGAGGCTTCAAACATTGCATTTGCTAACCTTGATCCGAAGCTGTTTCTGGTCTCCTCCTTCTTCTTCGTGGCCTCTTCCTCCTTCTTGGCTTCCTCCTTCTCCTTCTTCTTCTTCTTCTTGGCTTCCTCCTCCTCCTTCTTCTTTTTGGCTTCCTCCTCCTTGTTCTCTTCCTCTTGGCTGTAATTTAGGATTTTGTTTCTGATTCTGTTCCATTCAGTAGTAGCAGCATCTTCTTCTTGATCATTCAGATGAATCTTGTCAAAAAAGAATTGAGTTTCGTTTGATTGCCTTCTCACAACTGAAATTATAGGACCTTCAGCTGCATTCATACGAGTCAAAATACCATAAATAACAGTTTTATCTGGAAAGACAATCTTCTCAGAAGTAACACCATCATGGGAAGGTAAATCAACAACTTCATGTGGATATGAATGATCCTCCTCACGGTTAGATTCTATAATCAACTCATCAGATGAACAATTGGAGGCATCTAATACCCTCTTTCCTTTACCAGTTTCAGCTGAACGGGTTTCAATGCATTTGAAATCATCAAATTTGATAGGATCTGTGCTTTGACTGGTAATCTCATCTTCTTCTGATCTGATGCTATCTCTCTTGAAAGAAGGAATGTGAAGTAAGTTTCTTGTCTTCTTGAAGAAGCTCTTGATCTTATCACGTTTCTTGTGAGTATCGATCTTAGCGTTTCTGTGGAATAATCTTCTAAAACTTGACATCTTTGATTTGGGTTGTTGTTGTTGCTGTTCTTCTTCAGCTTCAGTGGTAACTGGCATAGAAGATCTTGCTAAGTGTAAATGTGCTGTAAACTTCATGTTGCACGGACATTTTATAACAAAAATATCTGAGTATATCTGTTGGGTCTTTTAAAAATGGTAGTTGAAGAGAAAAAACCACAATTTTTCAACTTTTCAAATATCACACAACCAACCCACAATTTCTGGAACCACAAAACACAAAAGTGACAATTTCCTGTCTTTCACAGACCCCATTTGCCACGCAAAACATGACCGTTTCCCAACACAATGTGCAAAAAGGGAAAACGTTAAGAAATCAAAACAATCTATTTTCTTAAAAATCCACCACATCAACAAATTCGCGAACTCCACCAAAAGGCTTAACTATGAGATGTAGCTATACTACATTTACAACCAAATCTTAACTCTCCGGTAATTTCTTCATGTATTATAGTATTAGTTATAGTAGCAACTAGTTCCAAATTATCGTCACCATCATCACCATCATCATCATCATCATCATCATCACAAATCGTAATGGTGCTCACACTCAAACAAAATCGAACTGGATATAAGTTCCCTTCTGCGTATGGAAGTCTCTCAATTGACAATCAATCGATCTCAATAACCTGACACGACCTTCTATATATAAGCACCCTCTTAATACCCCTAATGAACTAAAAAAAACAACATCTAATATAACATCCAAATTAGATATTCAAACATCACTGTTTCTCTTCTTTCTGATCAAACAATTGAGTTGAGAACTTCAGTGAAATTTATTATTTTTTCAATTATTGAACATGATAGTGTTTGAAGACAAATCTCAGATATAGAAACCCTAATACTGAACCTGAGATGTTCAAGACTCAAGAGCCAGAAAGAGTTCAAGAAACAAAAAACCACAAAACAGCTCAATCCTCATACACATGAAGAGCTGAAATATTTGTTGATCTTTACGGAGGTCTGGCCCATTACTAATAAATCGTTAACAGGAACCCATGTGATCATTGCGAAATCTATTCAATCAGCACACTTTGTGAGAACTTACGTTAGCCTTTTTTAATCCACCTTGAATATGTCTTCCAAATCTGACATCGACAACCCATCTAAATCCACACATTTTCCAAAATCCATAGGACTTGTTTCCCAGCTGTTCTTTTCACCAACCGTATATTTCTCAGACTTATATCACCTGCATCAACTTGGTTCCAAAACTCATAGCATGCGCACTGAAGTAAACCATTCTCAGTAATATCATCAGCCAGTGGGAGTTGACCCAGTGAATTCTACCGATATGTGATATCTAAGAACATTAGGCACTGATAGAAGATATGTTTTGAATCCCAAAGCAAATGGATGGTAAGGGATCAGTCGGTCGAAGAACAACGATTTCTATAGAATCTGCATCCAAGGTGTTCATTGCAGACTGGATGTTGCGAGTCTTATCATAAGCAGAAACTTCTTGTTTGTATTAACTAATCAAGCCTTCCCTATAATAATTCTCATTAATATCCAAAAAATCAAAGATTTTTATAAAGATCTTATCAGTATCCTTCAAATCATGTAAGATAATAATGTTTCCATTCATTGATACTCTATTTAGCTTGGCTGATGCGTTGCAAACCCGGTTTAGAAAATATTTACCTCTTTGCCTGAGCCAGCATAAAGTGCTTGATTGCAATGTGAGATATTTACCATTTGCTTCACTAAATTTAATATGGAACCAACTTAAAACAACTTTCAATCTAAAAGGGGTTATTTCACTGATGTTCTGTTCATTTGGAGGAAAAGCAAATTGAAATGAGATTGATGACTCCATGTTTTATTGGAATCGCAGTGAGAGTTTGATTTGTTTGAATATTGGAACCTCCGTTCCTATCACCTACTTGTAAAACTTGGCTGTCATCGTATTCTTAACATTTCAAATCCACAGAGTCCTCTAAGTCACGGAGAATGTATAAACTCTTTTTCTCGTCTTGAATTCTCTCCTCTCTAGTTTCTGACAAGCATTTCAAGCATAAGGAGGCTAATCACAAACTGGAAGTTACAGAACTCTCAATAGCTGTGAAACGGAAACGACGAAGCCTGGTTGGTACTTCTGCCTCAGTTTTGAAAACTTTAGTTCTTCTTGCTTCTCCACGGCCTGTTTCTTTTTCCTCATAATGGCGTAGATTTTTGAGGTGCCAATTGAGGATTCATCAACCGGCTTATAATCTCCTAGTGTTTCCGAAGAAACCACTGATTCAACTTTACCATCATTTTCATCACTTATCATAACCTTCTGCATTTCAATTTCATCAATTTTGTCAATCTCAGCAATAATAAGTATGCTTGATAGGAAATCCACTGAGGGGTTACTCCTCGAAGTGTCAGATAAAGAACTATATCCAGATGGGATATTTAAATGACTGAACCACTTGTTCTTTGAAATTCAACGTATTCGTGGCAGCATCTGAAGCACTTGATGGACTTTGAGTATCTTAGTAATACCATTTGCGGTTTCAAAACCATCTTCAGGTGTTTGAACTAATCGCACATTGTCCTTACCAGCTTCCACTTTGACTTCAATTGGCAATAAACCAATTAATTCTTCATCACGAGTTTGATTCGTTCTTATTAACTGATCATATTCTTCGCTAGCTTTAGTTCCTTCTGTTGACAAACCATCCGGATCCTCTGTAATACATAAAGGTTTACCATAACCATGCCACCCAAATGGTCATAACGCACTCTTTCATGATATTGGGAATAAGTTCGACAATTTTTCAAAACATTAGACTTGTGATATCAGTGAAAATTGGAAGAAAATGATAAAAATATGATACTGTATTCAGGTGCCTTGCTATCCCACAATAACGGGTTTGAGACTGACTCTGAAAGGGAATCAGCTTTCCTAATGACCGTAAAAACATTGATGATTCTTCTTAGCACACCACTGGCGATGATTGGCCACCATTCTCGAAGAAATCTGTGACATACCCAACATAGCCGCTGAATAATTCTCTGAACGATGACAAATAAAATAGTACCTGTTCCAATTCTGCAAGCATCAGAGTAGCTAACCATTTTGGGGTAAATGGAAATGAACTTCGTAATGATCTGATTTAGAGAAGAAGTGTCCGGTTTCGACTTCGGTCGTTGTGGAACTTGGATCTCAGTCCACCATGTATGTGTGAGCAAAAACAATGGAGTAAACATGAGTAAAGTGAACGGAATAAACTGCCCTTTGAGGCAAGAATCTTTCTGTTTGAGAGAATCTGGTCAACTGACTGACCTGGATTCTCCAAAATGGTTTGGAATCGTATCACTGTAGTTTCAATACTTGATTGAAGTTCACCATCTGGATCAGCTGTGGCAGCAGTAAGAGATCCTTGAAGTTAAGTGGGTTGATACGTCGTCTTGCTGTGTGTTGCTGTAAAAAGAAAGCAATTCTTGTACCGCTGGCATCACGAGCCAGTGTCTCATGATAGTATGAAACTGTCGTTATTTTCTATAATAGATTCTTTAGTTGTCTTTCTAACTCTTCAATTCTCTTCTTCAAATCTTGCTCATCTTCTTTCCTTCCTCTTTTGGGTTTCTTTGGCACTATTTCGGTGATTGATGATGCTCAGAACGGGTTTATCAGAATGATTTATTTCTCGGATGTAGTAAACCCGAGACAAACGGTACATACACATAAAAAGTCTCATTTTCTCTCTGTTGGACAGTATACAACCATATATACTTTTAGCAGTCACGGATGGATTCTCAAGAATCCGGACCTTGCACAATACTAGTAGAAATGTAAAGGTCTTAACTGTCAAGAGGAAATCAGGTTTACATTTCACAATCACACGGCCGGAGGACCACGGATCTAGTTTTGTGTCAAAAAAAATATGTCACAAGGGGCAAAAAAAATACAACAAAATATTCAGAAAACATGGTATAGTACTCAAAACAGGGGGTCCAGCACCTCGTTGCTCTGATCAAAAAATGGTCAATATAAAAGCTTCTGGATTTTCCGAGACGAACACAACCATGTCCATCATTACACCAGCATGTTCTATTTCGACTTGGTCTCACTCTTTCAAATAATAGAACATTCATAGAACCAGAAGCTAATACACATAGTTAAAAAACAGTTACCCGTCTACTTCGGCTATCAATATTGCATCCTGTCACCGAAATGTCGTTCATTTGCCAGTATTTACTATGAATACTGCTTTCTACTAAAGAAAAAAAAATCAAAATCTCTAAGCATCTCAGCAATAAGATAAGCGATCACACAAATAAACCAACAAGTCCAGCATATCAAGCAGCACAAAATCTGAACGCAATGACACCCACCAGCAACGGTTAAAGAGTTATTCAAAACAACACTCAAATCAATGAATCCAACAAGCAACGAGTCGCAAAGTCACCAACGTCGCTACTCACGAAAACCAGTCAACAGTTCAAAATACGAGCCAGAATCGCCATTCCCCAAGCGCCAAAAACAAACTGATCAGAAGCGGCTTAATGGTATTTGCCAACTAAACCCAGCTAGATGTTTTAAAACACTATTATATATTAGCTTGAGGTCTCTTTTGTTGAAATAAAATAAATAACATCCTCTATAAGAGTATATACTTTCTGTATCCTTTTATAGAGAAGCTTTAATGCAATGTTTCAGGGAATGGATATACTAATTAATATACTCTGAGTAGCATTTATCCAACAAGTCTTGATACTATATATTAGTATAATTCTATGATCTGTGAACGGTTCAGCCTTCTGTAACGTTCTCTCTAATCAACTGGATTCATCACTCTTTATTTGCTTTTCTGAACCGACAATAACAGAAACTATATATAACCAGATCCAGGATATCATACTCTAGAACCGTCACATCTATATCTCTCCAGAGCATTCTTCACTATGAAGGTCTGTCCTTAGCAGTCCTTAGCAAGAATCGGTCTTAACCCATGATCAAGTTTAGCATAACTTCAACAGAAACCTGGCTAATATACAACACTCTTATGGGAAAAACAAACAGGCAAGGACGTACAACAAGCAGGAACCGACAATCGATGCACGATTCAAACTAGCATCATAGTACTCTTTCATGAGGGCGCAATGTACGAGCACCACAGAAGTAGCCAGCCCTCTAGCATAATAAGAGCCCAATCATTGGCTCACGGCTTCCCAGTCACCAGTCAACCTCGTATTCATAGGCAGTTCAGGCTGGCATGCAGGAACCTGCTAAGCCCTCTCTCACAACACCCAGAAACGCCAAGGTACCCACGGTGTAAAGATAGACTGTGCCCCACGGCTGCCAGTTGTCCCGACAAAAAATACAGTTTCCCGAGCAAGTTGATTGATAATTCTGTTGTATCCGGCAACGAGTTCAGCGACTTACTCTTAACTAGGTACGTGGGGGTTGTGTCAAGTGTGTTTGATATTCTTGGAAATGTGAGCATTGTTTACATTTTGCGAATGATAATAAAGACGAGCTATGAATACTATGGTAATAGCTGTGATGATAGAGGCTTAGTAGTTTCACAACACAAATAGCATTGGTTTGGGCTCTCGACAGTGTTGTTTAAGAACGAAGACAAGGAATCGTGCACGATAATATGGCTCACCCCACTTCCGGCACTGCTCCTTGCTGTTCAATAGTCTCAGATTTCAATCTCCTTGGCCATAAGTAGAACAACGAGACATGATTGTCGGGAATCATCAGTTACAAAGCCAAACCGATCTTCAAATTGATATAGTTCGGAAACTCAACATGTAAATACTGCTGCTGTTATTCTTCAATATGCTGGAGTCCTAGTTTATCTTTTTCAATATAAGTATGGCTATCATTAGTACTTGTGTCGTTGGCCGCTGAACAGGATCGTTGATCCTGTGACGTGACGAAGTCGGAAGGCTGTATGGTCGTGGGAGGCAGTCTCGAATTGAAAGTAATAGGGCTACAGTTGCTAGGTTCCGATTTAAGCCGCATCAATACACATCGAACCGACCGATGCTTAACATGCGAACGAAACACACCAGCAAATGTAGAAAAATGAAATCAAAGAAGAGGCAGAAAGAACTGATGTTGAAGTGATGCTAAACTTGATCATGGGTTAAGACCGATTCTTGCCAAGGACTGCTAAGGACAGACCTTTATAGTGAAGAATGCTCTGGAGAGATATAGATGTGACGGTTCTAGAGTATGATATCCTGGATCTGGTTATATATAGTTTCTGCTATTGTCGGTTCAGAAAAGCAAATAGAGAGTGATGAATCCAGTTGATTAGAGAGAACGTTACAGAAAGCTGAACCGTTCACAGATCATAGAATTATACTAATATATAGTATCAAGACTTGTTGGATAAATGCTACTAGTATGTCCATGCCCTAAAAGATTGCATTAAAGCTTCTCTATACATAGATACAGAAAGCCTATACTCTTATAGACTATTATGTATTTACTTCAACAGTTCCTAGGGGTCTCTGTTCTTCTTTCGATCAACTCAACTATGTGAATGTGGCTTTTGCCGTTGCAGATTTCAAATCGTGTGATATTCGTGTGATAGGCACGTGGTAATAATGTGGTGCTGTCAATACCACTTGTTATGGAGAGTCTATGCAGTAGTTTACAGTGTATTTCGGTAAGTCATAAAAGAAATTCATTGTAGCGGCTAATCTGTTAAGCAATCATCAGTGGAGAGTATCTGATATTCTCCAAGATCATATTCTGTGGAAAGCGTGAGCGTTTGTTCTTTACTATCGGTGTCTTCATCTGTGAAATCTATGATAAAGTCGTCCGGCGTTTCTTCTTTGGTTTGGGATTGTGGAGTAGCAACTGTTGTTTCTATTTCTTTCTTTGTTGAATTCGATGCTAATCTTGCGAGTGTGACTTCATTGAGGTGGGAATTGTCGATGACTGTTTTACCGACAGCATATAACTGGCCAGAGTACAATTCCACAGCAAACGTGCCATTCAGGTTCTCAAAGATCTGCTGGGCGAAACTGTCATTCAGTTTATAGAGACCAGTGCGATAGCCATTTGGTATTATTGGCTTGGAGCCTAATGATAACTGAATTCTGAAGGTTGCGGTTGATGATTCATCTGGCTGATAAATAAAGCGCAAAAACATATTTGCTGGTAACGGATGTCCTGTTTTGTTAATGAACTTAAACTTCAAATGATTTCCTTCGGAACGTATAATTTGAAAAAGGACACTTATGTTATCCTGTAAACCGTCGACCCTTGATTCCACATAATTCTCAACTATTTCTTTGATATCATCATTAACACCCCGTGCCTTAACCATTAAATCCAAAGACTGATGGGCCTCATAAACATCATTCAACAATTTGATTTTCTCCAGAGTATCGAACTTCTTTATTAATTTAACCACTTCAGCTCTGTGTTCACGATCTTCAAAGCTAACATCAACTAAGGAATCATTGGCTTCAAACTTCTCAGAAGAAACAGTACATCCATCAGAAGGATTGCCTGACGAAATCACTGGTTGGATTGAGGCCATTCTATGGCCAACGATATGGGAACCTGTGACCCTATTCATCTTGAAACACACCTCACAGAGGTCATAATCTGAGCAGTCTAAACATTTGTAACGGGTACCATTGATGAATTCACTATTTGTTGTGTCACATCCATCACAGAAGACATTCTTATGGGTTGATCTTGAGATGTTCAATTGATCTTGTAGCAGTTGTTTATGGTGATGGTGACGATCATGGTGACGTTTGTTCTTGGATACAACTTTCTCTGAAGATTCTGTGACTTTCAACTTCGAAAATGAATCAAGAATCACGTCCAACTTTTCTAGCACCTGTTTGTAACTGTGAGAATCAGTGTCTGGACTAACTTGTTTGGATACCAAACGCACTTTGATCTTATCCTTAACATCTAAACTTCTCAATAGATTCTTATAGTCATCAGCCGTAGAGAGGCCAGTATACCCACGGACCTTCTTGGATTTGCGTTCCAGTATATAAACGCTATTAGCAACGTCAACACAATTCTTGTCTAAGAAATTAATAGATTTCATCATATCTGGGATGACACAACCGTAGAAGTCCTTTAAATTGTTGAAAGCCGATGTATTAACTTTGAAACATTCAGGAGAGTTACTGCCTTCCTCGCAGAGAATTTCAACGAGGACATCTTTGTGGGTTCTAGCTTTGGTATCAGTCATTTCATAAGATTGATTGGGTGGTAGGATTGATTTTGAGGAAGGCGGATAAGTTTGATCCCCTTTTATAATTTTTGGCAATCATGGAAACACAGCAACTTTGAAAAAATCGCTAATTCTCTTATCAGAAATTTTCGCAGAAAAAAACCCCCAGAAAAAAGTGTTCTGCCACAAAAGCACTACGTCTTTCAACAAAAGAAACGAACAAGACTATTAAAAATTAATGAACTAAGAACATAGAGAGGAGATGATTATCAATTGGCATTAAGAAACAAATAACGGCACTAACAAGACATTCAATGTTTGATATCGAACTCATAATCAGGTGGAGCACCACTGACTTCAAGGTTTCCCTTTTCGTCGATCGTGGCATCTTCATCAGTGACAAAGACATTAGCTTCGTGAGCTTTGGTGATTTCATATTGGGAAACACCATTTGCATCTCTTGGAATCCATGATTTCAAAGGTTCATCTCTGATAGCTGGATCATAATATGCATTCTGTAGATATTCAGAAGAGTAACTTGGTGATAAATTCAAAATTGGTGGTAACTGACTTCTGATCACCTGGAAATTGTAACCATCCTTTGGATTGATGAATTTCTTTAAAATTTTTAACGGTTGCTTCTTTGCTTGTGATTCCAACTTGCCGATATCAGTTTCTTTGTTAATTTTCTCTTGCGTGAGTCTTTCACCACCAACTGTGTCATTTCTAGAAGAGTTAGAATCATTGACAGCACCCTTTTGTGTCTGTTGTTTGGATTCAAACGTAGCAGCATCATCAGCAGCACCAGAAGAATAGGCACCATTATTCTCAGAATAACCTTTACCAACTTCTTGAGACTCTTTCAAACCGAAATCTCTTGGATAATCAGAAGTAGAAGTAGCACTTCTTGATGCATTGATAGCACTTATTGGAACAATATCAAAACATCTTTCAAATCTATATCTTAGGTACAAATGAACAAGGACAGTAACAACCAGAATGACAACTTCCAAGGCAACTGGACCCCAAGTTTTAGCCATAATGAATAAACCTAACAAACAAATTTCGGCCAAATATAGACCAACAAAAGTTTGGAACAGGGCTTTTGGATAGTTACGACCTCTTAAATCAAACCCTTGACCTTGGACATAAGTGTACAAGTACAATTGGACAAAATAGAATAAACCTAAGGCAAAAGTGGTGAAGACAAGAATGATCGGAGAGATGATTGAATAAACAAGCATCAAAACAACCATTAGCTCTTGTGGTGGATAAATGATACCAAATGAAGGCCTTGACAAGACGTTTTGTTTGGTCCATTTCTTTCTTGGGGTGTTCAGTAAGAAGGCCAATGCATGAGATAAAGCAAGAGCAACAGCTTGCAAAATGGTCCATGCAGTTGTGTACAAACCCAATAATAAGAAGTAACTGATGTAAAAATTTGAGGCTTTTGGTAAGTTTGCGGCTAATAAAGTCATTGCAGAAGATGGATCATTAATAATGGCAGTAACAGTCGAAGAAGCAGAGGATGCCAAGGTCATAACAAGGAAAACTTGAATGACTTGGAATCCAAAGAACCATGATTGACAGTATAAGTCCAATTGTTGATATGTTTTGAAACCAGCAATCTTACCAATAGCTTTAATAAAGATTGGAACTAACATCATCAAAACAGCCAATGCAATTGTTGGTAAGGCACCGGTAATCAAACCTAACAAAACGTCGGGACAATTATTAATAAATCTCAAAAAAGGGACCTTTTCAGTCAAAAATGTAATGTTTGAAATAGCACCGACAACAGCCACTGGAATAGCCCAGAAAATAATCATCAAGGTTAAAACTGTGTTAGCTAAAACCCTCTTAAGAAGTTGAGTTTTTCTGCTTAAGCTCAAGTTATCCCAAATAATGTCTTCAGGAGCAATACCAATTAAGTAATCACCTTTGAATTCTTTGTTGTAACGTAAAGATTGGTAAGCACGTTGAGCTTCTAATTGATTAGGGAATTCAATGAAAACAGAACCGACTTTCTTTTGAGCCTCTGGGTTTTGCTGATGGGTTGTAATATCTTCGTTTAATTCAGGCAACCTCTTCAGAGAATAGTCAATAGTGTTAACTTTTTCACCAATCAATGGAATTTTACCTAGTCTGTGAGTTGGTTCTTTTTCAATCAAGCCTTGTGGTTCGTCAGGAATACGTTTTGATTTCTTTATTAATTTTTTGTGATAATTGACAGATTTTTTAACAACTTTGTTCAAAGTGGCTTCATATTTGTTGGACAATTTGGTACGTTCTTTGACCAAATCAGATAACTCTTTGTAATCTCTAGCATACCAAAATCTTGAAATCAAGGGGAAAGCAGTCTTCAACTGTTCTTCAGATTCATAGTTTTCTGGTATATCTGTAATCAAAACAGTTCTTGAAGATAATAAACCGTCATATAATGGAGTTGTTTGTAATGAGTGTCTCAAAACAGTATAATAAACCATCTCTTTGTAAATAACCCATAAGACAATACCAAAGAAAATCCAGGATAAGAAAACATGGGCATAATATCTCTTGTTGTTTGTGACATTAGCAAAAGATAGCAATTCAAAACCTTTCAAGTTATTACCGTTTGTAGCATTAACTGGCAACAAGATTGGCAAAAGAATGAAGCAACCTAGTAATGAGATACTGGCAAAGATACCAATGTATCTGACGTATAAATAACCGTCAACACCGATGTATTGTAAAAAGAAGGTTTGTTGTTTAGTCCATAAATCAGTGATCCAGGCAGTGGGGCCCTTGGAGACTTCTGGAGGTCTTTGTTGATCTTCTAATGTTGCCAATTCGAGCGCTTTTGGCTGGTAGACTTTAGGTTGTTTTGGTCTGAGGAAAGTAAAAGCGATGAACATGGCACCACCGATGATCCCATAAAGAATCAAGGTGGTGACGAAGGCACTGGTAGAGGACGAGGAGCTGGATGAGTCCGACATGTCGCTTTCAGTTGGGTATCAGTATAAATATTAAATCTGAGAAGTGAGGAAGTGGTGGGATAATATAGCAGAAGTTCAAATTTCATGTTTTTGTTTTGATGTGTAAATTGCTGTCTGAATGTACCTCGACCTGCATATCACGTTTTTGAAATTGCTGAAATGCTGGTTCAAACTTCAAAGCAAAAAAAAAAAAAACTCTGTGGGCGACGTCATACATAGTATGGGATGCGATAGTCCGCCATTAACTCCAACGTCCAAACGCTCCCGCCGTTGTTCGTTGCTTTAGAAATGACTCGCTTCAGGGAATTTAACCTCACCTGGTCATCTCAAAGATCCCATTTTACTATTAAAGTCCTCGTTGTCCCATTTATTTAGTTTTGCTAGTTGTATATGATGTGTACCCGATGAGGTAAGTGCTGATGCCTTAACCCGTGCACACTGTGATAAATCCTCTTCAAACAAGGGCATAAATAAATAACTTCTTTCAGTTTGAGTCCATTGCTGAATCTCGGCTTTGGTCAAACCACTGATTGCACGGCCCCTTCTACGATTTGACAATGTGTAAATCTGGTAGAGAGACAGGTGAAAGACACTTAAAAGCTATCTACATCACAGTGCCCCTAACGTTTTTATTACGTAATTGGACAAAGTCCGGGTAATGTTAGTTTCTTTCTTCTCGTTTTCGAAATCAAAATCTCATGTTTATCATGTTTATATGATTTTAGACAATCACCTCAAAATCTTTTGAACCCCCTACATTACTCCTTAGTAGCACGTGAATCCCCACACACACAATACAGGACCATCATAACGCGTCATCCGCCAACATGAAGTTCCTCGATGAGTCAGATATCGAACTTATAAACCAGTTCCTTAATTTCCAAACTTCTGATTGCCAGATCCAAGGTGGGTTTGATTTATTTGCAACTAAGCCTGTCGGTGCTGATAGAAAGCTATACAAGACCATTGATAAACAATTCGATGCCCTATTGGAATCAAATTCAAAAGAAGATGGTGAAAATGATAACCATGAAATAATACCTCAACCAAACAATGAATTCTTAGCTACCAAAAGAAGGTTTAGTTCCTCTGAATATCCCCATTTCACAAGACACGGAAGTATCAGTGAACCACAGAATAAAGATTCAATATCACCGAAATCATTTGAAACCGATTCACCTTTTGGTCCATTGAATGAAACAACAAGTAGAAGAACGTTTGCCTATTTAATCGGGATCCTTAATTCAACTTATCCAGATAATGACTTCTCATCGTTACAGCCAACAAACTTCCTCAAGATCTCATTTCAATTATTGAAATCAAAATTTGAAAACACTCTGATCTCCTTGGCTAAACATTATGATGATATGCAATTTATTTGGGATTTGATTGATGAACAATTGGATCTAAAAAACTCTGTGTGTTATGAATTATTGATCAATGATGATTCTTTCTTTAGTGACTATGACGGTAATAATTCATCCTCATTATGGCAATATAAATGGTTCATTTTCAACAAGAAGAAGAAGAGAGTTGGTTTCTTTTATTTGAATGGTTCAAGATTACAATCACCAAAATTATACCCTTATCAACCATCAACTTATCAACAAAATGGATCTGATAAACGAAGAAGGTTAACAATCGATGATGATTTAGATGAGGAGGAATATGATTTGACTTATAATTCTGATGATGAAAAGAATTATCAATATCAAGACGTTTTTGAAGATGATGAAGATGATGAAATGGAAGATGGATATCCAAATGTTGTTGCTGATGATGAGGATACAACAGTGGTTGGTAAGATGGAACTAAAGGCTTAATATGCTTTAAAGATCAACTGAATGAATACCGGTTTTATTGATCTGAAACTCAATATTGGATGATTTAATCGTTCTGTTCGAATAAACCACTTTGAAGCATCTTCTTAATACCCAATAATCTTCTAAATCATTACCCAACATACCCTCCCCATGTTTTAATTCTTGAGTCAACTCATGATTTTTATCATTATTCTCTTTGATTTTTATTTTGTTCTTATAAATTTCATTGATTCTGTAATTTTTCAACAATAATATTTTGACATCAACAAACTGTTCCCAGTTAAGTCCCATCGTAGATATCTTAGAGTTTCCATTGTAATCCCCCTCTAATTCATCATAACCTTGTCTTCTTAAAATGTCAGCTTTCTTCCAACCATTCAACCAACCAATCTGATAATCGATGTTCAACTTCTTGTAATCAGTATCGAGGATCTTCTTTGCTGGTTTTTCACTTATTTGATTTGTAACAACTAAAGCGAAGTTGTATTTGATACTTAAGTTCAATAAATTCAGTGAAATCTCAATCAATTTTTGTTTCAATTTCTTGAAATTGTTATCAAACTCAACTCTTAAATGATGTGAAATAGAATCAATGATCACCAACTTAACGTTTTGCGTTTCCAACAAACTTGGTAACTGAACATTGAAGATATGCTCCTGAGTCTCCAAGTCCATACAATTGATAGTGAGAATGTTATCCAAATTTGGGTTCACTTCAACCAACCTCTTTGTCTCTATGAAACCTTCAGTTGAAATCAGTACCGATTTGGAGTTTGGAAACTTATCAGAGACTCCCTTCGTCAATTGCATAGCAAACTGAGACTTACCAGCCGCAGCTTCACCAAACACTTCAGTGATTTGTCTTGTGTATATCCCACCACCCAACACATCATCAAGTAAAGCATCTGTAGTGGAGAAGCATTCATCTTCAATATCACACAGTGTCTTTGTCAGTGGTTCGAATTTGGCGATCTGTTCCTTTTTCAAGGAATGCACTAGTCTAAGTAGCTTGTTGAGATTGAGCTGGTATTTGTTGGAAAGCTCAAGAGGTGGCGTAGACAACAAATCCATACATGTCACATTGTTCTTTGTGAGATCTTTCAGAATGTCCTGAAAAGACTCGTCTAGATTGATAGAGGAGTCCGGAAAGTTCTTGTAGAAGTCCATTGTAGCACAATCAGCAGCACTTTGTAGCCATCACCTGCTCGTGGTTAAATTGCGTGGTGAATGCACAGAACAGTGGGTTTGTTATAGGTAAAACATCTGTCAAATTTGAACAAAATCTGATCTGCTTACAAAAACAATCCAAAAAAAAATCAGAGTCGTTTTTTTTTTCCTGCGCCAAAAAATAATCGTTTTCGTGAAATTTTCGAATTTTAGGGCGCAAAATTCCGAGAACCAAAGTTAGGGTTTTTGTGTCACTTTGAAAAGTTGGAAAAGTTGAAGAACCTTCTGTACACAAAAACGAGAAATGTTGCAACTTCCCGAACATTGGAAAGAAGAATGTTGGCGTATCGTGACTGTGGCCTGTGTCTGAGAGGAAGAGCGGACTTGGTTGTGTCAGGTCGTTTCACAAGGTCGTTGTGCCAGATACTGGTAACTGGACATAAATCACCGAAATGGTGAATCACAAGCTCATCTCCCAGAAAGAACGCCACCCCGTTTCTAATCGTTAGCCAGCGACTCTCCCAATCCCAACGGTCGCTTCAAAGTCTCCAGAAGCTGCCAAAACGTCCAACGGTCGCACTTCCCGCCTTTGCCTAATCCGGACAATCGCGCGCGGGCAGCGCTTTCTCCAGAAACGAAACTGATAATGGCTCACTATAAAACCTCGAGGTTTCCCACCACTTCAATGCGTTGCTTCCCCAACTCTCCAGAAACATACTCAGAATGGTCACTCCCAACTTCAGCGACACAGAACTCATCAGAAACGGCGCCTTCATCAACGGCGAATGGCTGACCACTGCTCCTTGCACCTTCAAAGTCACCGATCCAGCAACTGACGAGGTCATTGCCGAATTGCCAGACCAGGACATCTCTGTCGTCGACAATGCCATCAACGTCGCTTACGAGACCTTCCAAACCTACAAGAAAACCACTCCAAGACAAAGAGCTGGTTGGTTGAGGAACTTGTACAACCTGATGACTGAAAACCAAGCTGATCTTGCCAAAATCATCTCTTGGGAAAACGGTAAAGCCTATGCTGAATCCTTAGGTGAAGTCAAATACGCTGCCTCATACTTCGAATGGTTTGCTGAAGAGGCCCCAAGAGTCTACGGTCATACCATCCAACCATCAAACCCAAGCTCAAGAGTCTTCACCTTGAAACAACCAGTTGGTGTTGTTGGTATTATTACCCCATGGAATTTCCCAAGTGCTATGATCACCAGAAAAGCTGCTGCTGCTTTAGCTGCTGGTTGTACCGTTGTCATCAAACCAGACACTCAGACTCCATTATCTGCATTAGCATTAGGTTACTTAGCTGACAAGGCTGGTTTCCCAAAAGGTTCATTCAACATTGTCTTATCACATACTCAAACCCCACAATTCGGTTTGAAATTATGTAAATCTCCAAAAGTTAAGAAGTTAACCTTCACTGGTTCAACTAATGTGGGTAAGATCTTAATGGAACAAAGTGCTTCAACTTTAAAGAAATTATCATTTGAATTAGGTGGTAACGCTCCAATCATCATTTTCAAAGATGCTGATATTGATAATGCAGTTGAGCAATCTCTTGCTTCAAAATTCAGAGGTTTAGGTCAAACTTGTGTTTGTGCTAACAGAATTTACGTTCAAAAGGAAGTTTTGGAAGAATTTCAAACCAAATTTGTTGAAAAGGTTAAACAATTTAAAATCGGTCATGGTTTAGCTGAAGGTACCACTCATGGTTGTCTAATTAATGAAAATGCCTTAAAAAAAGTTGAAGCTCATGTTGAAGATGCTGTTCAAAAAGGCGCCACTGTCTTATTACAAGGTGGTAGAAGACCAGATTTAGGTAAACATTTCTATGAACCAACTGTCTTATCCAATGTTTCAATTGATTCGCAAGTCATTTCTGAAGAAACTTTTGGTCCATTAGGTGTCATTATTCCATTTGACAATACTAAACAAGTTGTTGAGTGGGCTAACGATGTTAACGTTGGTTTAGCTTCTTATGTCTTCTCATCAAACATCAACACTATCTATTCAGTTGCTGAAGCCTTAGAAAGTGGTATGGTTAGTTGTAACGTTGGTGTCTTTACTGATGCCTCATTGCCTTTTGGTGGTGTTAAAGAATCCGGTTTCGGTAGAGAAGGTTCCTTGTATGGTATTGATGACTATACTGTTATCAAAGCTGTCAATATCGGTGGTATTGACACTTTGTAATCATTGTCTTGTATAATAATTAATTTGGTTGGTTTTTTTTGATTTTGTACCCGACTGTAGATCGAAAAGGAAAAAAAGTACGCTTAATAATGGTCACACTACTACATTCCACCAACTGGGTCATAAAGATTCATGTATTAGAATACAGGTCAAGATTAAATTAAAAGGATGGAAAGAGGTATTAAAAAAAGGTGAGGAATCATCAAAACGAATCAAGTAGTCAAAAAGTAGAAATCATGTAGCTTTTTCTAGTAGATCAGAAAGTCCTTATCAAAAGGAAATCATTTCTTAACATGCGCCGGAGGTGGTCCCTGTGGTCTTTCGAACTCGAAATCATCGTTATTTGCCGTACTGTTGTTATTCACAACGTTTTCATAAGTTGGAGCCTGGTTAGTGGTGGAAGATCCAGCAACTGGAGCAGTATTCTGATCGAATGACGTTGTTGCAGTGTTTCCGTAATACCTTGAA
Source organism: Komagataea pratensis (assembly GCA_003707865.2). Classification (NCBI taxonomy): domain Eukaryota; kingdom Fungi; phylum Ascomycota; class Saccharomycetes; order Phaffomycetales; family Wickerhamomycetaceae; genus Komagataea; species Komagataea pratensis. Next base: position 181,869 of record PPMA02000009.1, read on the forward strand.
AAGTCTCTCTGGAAATCATGAGCTTCATCGTCTCCCGTTCTAAAAGTCTGTTGACCAGTACTATCAGGAACCAAGTTATTCAGATGAACAGCACTAGTTCCATATGCCTCTTGTAATTTTGGATTTGGATGAAATTGCCCCTGTCCGTCGTAGTATCCCATATCATTATCATTTGTTTCCTCAGTGTACTGTGGCACATAAGGAGGCTGCTGCGTCTGTGTCTGTTGATACGAAGGAGGTGTGATCCATGCAGTTCCTCTTATTGGTTGTCTTCCCTCCTGTCCTCTTCTTTTATTGATACGGATGGCACTAAGAATGATTAAAACCAGCCCCAAAATGAACAACACAAACAGAACCCAACGAGCCCAGTTCCAGGAGTTGGAACAACCGTAGCCGTAACACCAGTCTCTCTTGGATAAATATAGCGAAGGCATAACTATTGATAGTGGACTCTTCTAGTATGACAAATCTTGTAATGAATGATTCAGGTGAAATATGAAACCCTTTTTGCTTTTTTTGGTTTATCAAACTCGGATTTGGGTTAACCGATTTTGATGCAAAATGCATACTTTCTTGTGTCCATTGTTTACTTTATGGAAAACAATCAAGGTTTAAAATTGCACCCATTTGCTACCACGGATGTCCTCTTTCCCATACAAACATCCCTTCATAACACTCACTGCTGTGTTCCTCGCACACAAGCTCATACACTTCACAATCATCTACCTAACACCATCCATGTTTGACCTTTCATCGACAATACATACTCCATTCATCTCCAATTCAGAGGCAGTCACAGCTGTTCTCAGCAAGCTACGACACTGGGATGTAGTCTACTTTGCACAACTTTTTGAAACAGGTCCTCGATTTGAACATGAATGGGTGTTTAGTCCATTTTGGTGGAGATTAGTCAACTGGATTCCTGATTCTCATACCTCGAAGTTTATCAACGGTGTGTTTGTTAGTAACTTGAGTCAATTGTTGAGTTCTTTTGTCTTGTATGGATATACTCAATTGAAGATCAATGATTTGGGGGCAAATTCAATCGCTTTGAGATCAGCTGTGTTGTTTTTATTGAATGTTATGGGTGTGTTTGGAACAGCACCATATTCTGAGAATCTGAACACATTGGTGACATTTATTGGGTTATACTTGATTGAGATTGGTAACATTAGAAATAGCTCATTCATTTATTGTCTATCTTCTATTTTTTTTGAAATTGCATTCTGGACAAGATCCAATTCGTTGTTGTTGGGATTCATCTATTTTTATGATTTTGTGACACAGTTCAAGAAGAGAGCATTGATTTCAGGTATTTTGTTTGGAATTGGGATTATTTATTACAATTATCTACCCTATGTTGAGTTCTGTACTGGAGCTGTGGTGAAGAGTCCATGGTGTGAGAATACCATACCTTCGTTGTTTTCATATGCACAGAGTAAATACTGGAATAATGGATTCTTGAGTTATTGGACACTAAACAACATTCCAAACTTTATCATTGCGTTACCGCAAATTAATTTATTATTCAAAAGTGGGTTCTATTTTAGAAATTTTGCAAACATGACTGATCTAATGTTAATCAATTTTTTATTCTTGATCATTGCCTTATTTTTCATCAATGTTCAGATTGTGTTAAGAATCAGTTCCTTCATGCCATTACAATTCTGGTATATAAGTGCCTTGATTTCACAAGGACAAGGCTATTCATGGATAACTTGGATGATTGTTTGGAATTTACTACAATGTTCATTATTTGCTGCATTTCTACCACCTGCATAACCAGTATACATTAAAGAATAAATAGAAAAAAAGGTATATGTGTCAATGAAATGAATGTAGAATGGGGGGTTGATTGAGTTTACCATGGATATTGTGCCTTATCAGATTCTTTGGTATAACCTTCCTTTTCTTGTTCTTCTGCTCTTTTCTTCAAGTAAGGAAGAGTAACATCTTTGAAAATATCATAACCTTTGTATTCTTTAACATCAGTGTCCCAACTTTCAATACCATTCAATAATCTCAATGGTACAAAAGGTTCTTTACATAACTCAACAATTGGTATGAAATAAGTTCTAATTGTGAAAACAACACCACCACTCAATGGTAATCTTCTCAAACTTTGTCTTTCTGAACGATAAAAGATTTGATTGATGTCTGTGGCAGGAGGAGCAGTATACCAACCTACTTTCTCTGACGTTTCATCACCAATGGAAATAGACCAATCTAAATTATCATCAGTTTGTAAAAAATAATTGTTTCTCACGACAGGGGCATCACTTGCTATTCTTTGGAAGAATTTCTCCATACCTCTCTGTAAATTTGTTTTATATTTAGGAACATCACCAGAGAAATGAATTTCATTTAATGACATGTTAACTTTATCTTTAAATCTCCAAAATCCAGCTAATAAGATAGCACCACTCTTCAAGTAATATTCACCATCTTCACCTTCAACCATAATTGCAATATCATCTTGAATCAACTGGGTGATATAGTACATTGGATCTTCTTTCAAATTATCAAAATCAAACTCTTCATTAGTTGCAAGAATCTTAATACCAGATTTTGTCATTTCAAATAAAGAAGAATATCTCACAGGTAAATATTCTCTTAATTCATATAATAATTCAACAGCAGCTGGATAACCTTCAGGTAATGAACCATATAACTGATCTTTCAAATCAGAATTCAATCTCTTTTGTTTCAACTCATGATATTTCATCCATTCATTATCTAATTGGATCCAATCCTCCTTTGGCATATTACGAATCCCCATGGTGACATTATACTTATGTCTGAATGCTCTGTATGGTACTGGTTTGAAGTTTTGTAAGTCCCAATCTGGATAAGCTTCAGGTGTTGGATATTTATAAGTTTCTGGATGCCAATGACCAAATTTTCTATGTTTATTATCCGCTTTTTCAACAGGGAGTGGAGTCTTATTGGTGACTTTAACAGCCCATTCTGAATGTTTTGGTTGTGTTGATTTGTAGTATTGAAGTAACGATAAGAGTGCGATAATGGTGAACAATGCACCATAAAGTGGGTTTTCAATCAGTGTTGAAACAATAGCCATGTTTTGAATTCGTTGAATCTAACGTTATCTCGAACAGATCACATATTGTTGATTCTATTTCTTCCTATTGTCTTTCTTTTATACTTTCAGTTCATTTCGAAGAAGGTTCTGATTTTGGTGATGGATCTTTTGTCTGTTTTAGGAAAGAGTACGAAAACGGTATCTTTATACGCTCAAGAAAGTATGGATAGTCCGGAATCTGGGTAGAGTGGCCTCTTTTTAGCAAGTGGAAGCAGCAGCGAAATGGGGAAATGTCAGGGGGGCAGAGTGTGCCATTTTGTGCTTTTGTGTCGTTCCATATGGTTAACGATGGTTAATATCAGGGGAAGCATAAATCAGGATTCGGAAGAGAATAAATATGTCAGCATCAACAAAAAAATACCAGTGGAGAGGACTACAACTCTTTATCAAACTAAACTAATGTACATTAAACCATAACCGATAACCTATAATAACCTCAATATCATTAACACCAATAATTAAAACAAAGTCATAGCCTATGATCTTTCACCTCTTAATCTTCTAGCTAATTGGATATCTTTCTTTTGGATGGTAACACGTTTAGCGTGGATGGCAGCCAAGTTAGTGTCTTCGAATAAGGAGACTAAGTAAGCTTCAACGGATTCTTGTAAAGCACCGATGGCAGAAGATTGGAATCTTAAATCGGTTTTGAAATCTTGGGCAATTTCTCTAACTAATCTTTGGAATGGTAATTTTCTGATCAATAATTCAGTGGATTTTTGGAATCTTCTGATTTCTCTTAAGGCAACGGTACCTGGTTTATATCTGTGAGGTTTCTTGACACCACCGGTGGATGGGGCGGATTTTCTGGCAGCTTTGGAGGCTAATTGTTTTCTTGGTGCTTTACCACCAGTGGATTTTCTTGCTGTTTGTTTAGTTCTGGCCATTGTTGTTGACTGCTACTATGATGATAAGGGAGTGGTTGAGAAAGAAATGCAAAAGTGGCGATTGCAAAGGTTTTTATAATTTTCGGGGACGTGCCAAAACTGAGCGCTTTTTGCGGTTGGCGCAGACCACGATTTTCTCGCGTGGGAAAACTGACCTTTTTGCGCATGTTTTGTTTCGCAGATTTTGTATGTGTCAGGTCGTTGCTTCGCGTGCTGAAATGTCCCCACCACGCGTAAACTATAGTCCGGTCGCGAATGTTTGTTGTGTTTTCAAATGTACGCCTATGGATTGTGCGCTGTGTAAATCTGGGACATAGTACCTAGATTTACACGTGTTTGTGTAAACCCCAGCACGCGCTACAGGGCAACCTGCCCATACAAAAATACCCTTTTCAAAACACGCCCGTTTTCTGAAGCGTAATTTTCAAAACCGCGCAAGTGCCAAAACAACGCAATCGAGTGGCAATTTTGTCATTCCCTCAATTCATATTTAAAACACGCCCATTTCCCACTTTTTCTCATCCCCTGAGTTATAACAACAACAACTATCAACAAATAATATAATCAACAACAATGTCCGGTAGAGGTAAAGGTGGTAAAGGTTTAGGTAAAGGCGGTGCCAAACGTCACAGAAAAATCTTGAGAGATAACATCCAAGGTATTACAAAGCCAGCTATCAGAAGATTAGCCAGAAGAGGTGGTGTCAAACGTATCTCTGCTTTGATCTACGAAGAAGTCAGAGGTGTCTTGAAATCATTCTTGGAAAACGTCATCAGAGATGCTGTCACTTACACTGAACACGCTAAGAGAAAAACTGTTACTTCTTTAGATGTCGTCTATGCTTTGAAGAGACAAGGTCGTACCTTGTATGGTTTTGGTAACTAGGCTGTCTTTTAATTACAACGTATATTTAATGGGTTTTAGGTTTATGGAGTGGTTTTATAATGGTTTTGTATATTAGAGAAATAACAATGCTAGTTCATTGATACTTATGGCACTAGTAGATTCTATTAGTACCATTCTATTCTATTATTTGTTTCTCTTCATATGTAATTTTGTGATGAATGATCACTAACTTGTTGATAATTCACAAATTCCACGGACAAAAAAAAAGCAGTACACCCTCTATTACCTATACAAAAAGTGAAATAGCCACACATATATGAGTAGTAATACACAACCCCGCTCTCAATTGACTGCCAATGCTCCAACTCGTATAGGTTCAATAACATAAATGCATATTATGTAATCTTTCGGATATGCCGTCGGTGTAATTATAATTATAATCAAGTGTACAACTGTTTTCATGAACTTATATAATATAATAATACTAGCTCGTTCTGGTACTAGTACTACTAATTATATGACACCCAGACATCAAATAAATCTTCCACTTCTATATGACCATCATCCAAAACTCCAGGATTTAAACAAATCCCAACTTTACCATTAGAGTTTGATCTTGAGGTTTATTGATTGTCATTGAAAAGCAAAGTCTAACAGGAAACTGATTTCTAACAAACTCAAAAAAAAGACAGAAACCATCAACATCAGTGCAAATGTTTTAATCTAATCTTGGGTAAAGTAATAAATCTTTCTAAATTGAAGAAGATAGGCCACTCTAGCAAGAGGAAGTGTGTACCTTAGAAAATCGGAGAACCTCCAATAATTTGGGAGTTTCTTGTTAACTGTAGTTTATGCGAAATAGAGCAGTTCGACCTCAGAAGAATCTTTGATAACCATCGTTCTTAAACCATTAACCAAGCCATCACTTAATAAGACGTCGTTTATTAAAATAGGAATACTTGGCTTTAGTTTCAAATTATGAGAGGGAAAAATTAAAGGAACCACTTGTGATCTAAGGAATCAAACCTATCTTCGTTTGTGGTACCCTTGACCAATCAACTCTATGAAACAAACTATCACAAATCAGTAAGAACCACCTATAGTCCTTGGTGATATTAGTGTGATATCAATCAGAATTACCGGCTGTAGAATCGTGTAGGTTTCCATCTTCTTGAGTTAGCAGCTAGTGCCAATGCCACTACACATTTGGGTTGATCAGCACAGGGAAAGCTACTGGATATTGAAATACTCATTGTTTAGAATCAGCAGGAAAGTCAGGAGATAGTAAATACAACTCGTGACGATGCGAAACCTTCTCAGGTAGATGGTCACTCAGACCAAAGTTATCTATCGCCGCAGAATCTACAATGTATACTTCCGAAAAAGAAGGATTATTAAAATATGAAGGGTAGGAAAGACATAGGGTCTTGTCTCTATGCTGTCAGAAGCGACTCGCAAGTAGAAGCACAAACATGCAGTCAGGTTTCAAGATAGCCACAACTGTACAACAGTGATCCGTCTATATATAGTACGCTAAATTTAAATTTTTTTTTCAACTTTGCAGAATTGGTATGGGACAAAATGGGCAGCAGTTGATTTGCAATTGTAGGCACGCTCAACTTCCCGCATAGTTTTGCTACAGGGTTTCAAATTTGAAAATGATTTTGTATGGGATCTGGTCACCTGGTTGAAATCCAGTTTGTGTGAATATATAAGAGCTGTCCATCTTCCTTCAAATCGGAGGTGTCATTTCAATGAAACCTCATTACGAATTCAACACTCTTAGACAAGTGAACCAGCCTGAACTATGAGATTCGCCACTATTTTGACCCATCTTACTGTTGCCTTGGCTTTTCCAATCAATGACAATGTGAATAGGGACCCTATCATAACTGTTGACCTTAACCTAACTAGGGATTTCGGTGTCATTGATCACATTCAACCAGTCCTGTATGATTTGATCGTACCTTCCGAAGACCAACTCTCTGCTTTGAAGTCATATAAGGGATCTGTCGATAACAGGAACTTATCTTCTGCCTTGGTCAATGTTTTCCAAATGGCAGCAATGAAAACTGACAACAATGAGTTGTTGGAAGATGTCTCCGCGGACAAGGAGTACTATCTAAAGTTTGTCAGCGACGATCTTGTTAAAAAAGTTAATCATGACCTTGAAACCAGTTTCCAAAAAGAATTGTTTGACTTGTTTTTGAGCACCGATAGTGGCGATGCTACTACTAAGATCGAAGATGCTAACATTAATGAGAATGCTGGTGATGACGACAGCCAGGGAACATCCATTTCAAAATGGTTGTTTGAGCAGGTGATCTTGTTAAGCACTATTTGAAGCTGAGGATAGGTACTCAGTTCCATGCTTTCCTTTTTATGATATTACTACCACTTTTTTTGTTTAATGAGACCCTATTGAAGCAAGATTAACCTCTTACATATGACTATATACTTTTTCTTGATACAAGGATTACACGACATACAATAATTAAAGATCGTATCATTGGTAGTATATTCGCAGTATATCGTTTGAAACAACCCACCTTTTCAGCTGACCTGACGGAATTAGTCTTTAGAACAGGTCTGTGAAGAAGCGAATGGGGCAGGCCTTTTATTATGAGTTATCAGTTGTTATTTGACTTCCATCAGCTGAACGGTTCTGAGTCGACACTATAGAAAGTTGTAACACTAAAAACTATGACGTATCTGATTTTCAAACGAAAAACGTAAAACTGTCACCTCAAAAAGTTCCCGCATATTTCTGCAGGAGATCTACAGAATAGAGCTTTTAAGTACATGGGCGAGCATCAGATCCGGTTTGAAATTTGAAAGCCCTGCATAATTGCATGATAAACAGATGCTGGTTTCGAAATTGTTTACAGATATTAATGTGATCAATACTGTGTCTCAATATCATAATCAAATACAGGTTGTAATATTCACGCATAATTGCTAACAATTTAAAAATAGAAGAACTTAGAAATGGGCCATACTGTAGTGTAATTTCTAGTATTCATTATAAGTAGCGATCCATTCGCTATCAAAGAAGGGATAGTAAGTCCAACTTCAGCAATCATCAACTCAGAATGTCACATCCCAAATCTACTGCTTCCAATTCCAACGTCAAAGTCGCCCTTTGTGGCCTCTTCTTGCGCCTACTACAAGCCATCACCTCAATTCTTATCATTCCGTATGGCCTATACGCAATCAAAGACGTTTCTCGTCCGATATAAATGATCCTGCCTATCGTCACTGCTTACCTGATGTTACTTTATTTTCTGATCTTCTTCTTTCTCTCAATTTATAGACCTGGTTATTTGATCCCGGGTCTTATATGCTTTTTGGAACTCTTGATATTTAGTCTATGGGTAAGTTCATTTGGAATGCTTGTTGATAGTGAAGGACAAGAGGGTTGTTCTCCTGTTTATTATGATGCCATAAAAGAAATTTATGGAGTGATTGAGGATATGTCACCTTGTCATGCAAAAAATGTACTCATTGCACTGAGTTTTTTAAATTTCTTCTATTCTTTGATGTCTACGCCCTTATACATTTTGAAGGTTGCACGTTTTACTTTTCAACAAAACCCTGCAAATTTGCTTTTGACTTATCAAGATGGAAGATATTGGCTTAGCTGGTTATGCTTTGTTAATAAACCATTAGGTAAAGATCAAGATGATTCAAACGATAGGAATGAAGTGAATGCCAGTTTATTGGAGTCTGATGTGTGAGATCGTTGTATATGCACAATGAATTAAACGATAATTGTGAAAGCGAACCGAAGAAATAGTATATTAAACGTACAGTAACTATTAATAATTAAAAATCTAGACATATCAGCGTTTGAACTTTGGATCGAGCGATGAATAGGTTGCAAATTAAAATACACAACAGGAAAGATGAAGAGCCCTGGAGGTTTCTACCAGTTCAAATGATTGGAATTTAGAATTGGCAGCCCATATGTCCAATTTCAATCATTTTATTTTCTTGGCACCTGCATAAATTCCAGTTCTACTTTAGATTTGAATCTTGATCATGTTCAAATATTGTTTATACGTTCACATGTATTTGTCGTATATATATTATGTATATGATGCTTTGGTTCATTTTCATCATAGAATGTTGTCATATCGATATCCTTGGTGGCAGGTGTAGGCAGCATATGGTTGATGGTTACAAGTTGTAACTTGTAAGTTGTACTACTAACTTGTAACTTTTCATTCAAAAACGCTTTTGAAGCAGCATGCGCATGGCATCACATGTCTTGTTCATCATTAAATATTTTCATGTAGTCGAGGGTGCAATTCAATATTATATAGGATCATGCATATTGGTATAAAGGCTACAACTATTGATTTTCCACTCTCGAGTGGTCAAAAAGAACATTTAACTATCAACAGGCCCATAAGTTAAAGACTCAAGAGTCAACAGTTTTTTGTTTATAGTTATTACGAAGCTCAAAGGGATATCTCTCTATTCGACCAATCTGATATATAATATACATCTAACAAGTGCGATTGAATTATAATACATTATAAAATATAAGGTGCCAACAACTCTAAAACTAAGTTGACATTTGGGTAACAGCCTACCCAGTTTATTTGAGATTTGGACAATAAATTATAAGTAGCACTACTGAAATCAGGTTTGACAACAGATATTTATTTAAACCTGTGACCCCCATTTATCATAAGGGCTAATCAAGTGCCTCTAGATCCTTGAGTCCTAAAATAAGAGAGATTATTAGAACTATTCCCAAAAGAAACACACTATCATAAACTATATACTTATTGATCCTATAATCACCCACTATAAATCTATACGCAAAGATTCACGCATGAACTTCGCATATTTACGTCATTCTTTTAATAGTTTGAGATTTCAATTTGGTCCATGTACACTGTATTGATGTCCCCTAAATATATAAAACCCTTTTGAAAGTCTCAACTTTCTTCACCTTTTCTGTTGTGTGTCATTCACTCCAAGATATCCACAATTCACTATGTCTAAATACTCAGTTATTGGAATCATTATTCGAATCCTTCAAGCCATTTTCGCACTTATCGTGTTGGTACTTGGTACATACTCTTACGCTAAGTACAGTGGTATTGATACATCTCAAGTCTATGGTATATTCACATCAGTTTTCAGCACTGTTTACCTGCTCTTGTTTGCTTCTTTATCCCTTTTGAATCCAGGTATTATTGTTCCAGGTATTATCTTAGTCCTTGAAACTATCACTTGCATCTTTTGGCTCACTACATTTATAGCACTTGGTGTACGCAGAGGTTTCGAAGGTACATGTTCTACTACAGCTTATGACATTAAAACAGACAAATATGTGTACATGAGTCCCATTATTTGTCACATTTTCAACACTTTTGGCGGATTCTGCTTTTTAAATTTTGTCCTGTTTGCATTATCCACCGTTCTATTTGGTGTTAATGTTGGCCATTCAGTTATCAGAGACAATTACAGTAGTCTATGGAGAACCTGCTACAATAATGGATTTAAGTTGAACAAGTCTGGGCTGGGATTCTCCAACACCACGCGTAAAAAATAGATTATTTGAAAAGCCGTCCTCTCAACCAGTGAAACTGAGTATTTTTGTCCCCCCTCAACTCAGATTTGAAGCATTTATACAGCCAATGATGTTCTTCAACAAGCTTTAATATAACTATTACATATAATTTCTTAAAGTGTTTGTTCGTATAAAGTAGTATGTTATCTATTGACTACGTTACACTTGAAATGTGTAACTTCGATTATGTATAATAATATGGTTTAATATCATTTGGTTTAGTTCCCTTGTAACATATAGCTCTCAGATGGTAATCTAATGTTCTATTTTATACTTGAGTCTTATACCTATGGGAGACAAGTGCTACTTTTAAATATCCTCTCATTGTTAACCTTTGTAGACCCTAACGTACAGGTTTGACAGAGATAGAATGTGATGACTAATATATGTAAGCGAGAAGCGAGATAGATAGAAAAGTTCACAAAGCTTTCTGCATTCTTTGTAGTGTGTTTTGTACAATATTTGTGTTTTTATTGGACGTTTGGAAACACACCATTTGGTAAACCTCTTAAAAAGGCTCTGTGTCTTTGCTTTATATTTGATCTGGTCACTATCCCATAAACCAACAGCATCAGAAACCACGTCTTTCGCAAGACTGTAACTGAAACTTTGAATCTCATTAGACCAACTAATGCAAGCCTTTTCAGCATCCCAAGTAAGGGCAAAATGAATGGCTAAGTAATTTCCGATAAAGAATAGCACCGAATACTCAAGATATTGAACAATCTTAGACATGTTAAAAACTCTATAATATTTGTGGAAAACAATGGTTGGAGTAATATATCTCGTTGATCAAGTTTTTGAAAAATTCGTCAGGCCACGAAACAGGCCATGATAAAGTTGTAGATCTCCTGCAAGCTTATGCATAATGTTTTACGAGACAGTTTTTCGTTTTGAAATTCGCAGATCAATGCTGCTCAATTTTGTGTCCCGTAGCATTTTCTCAGCAGGGTCTAAATTTAGATCGAAATTTGAAAGGTGTTTCCACTCGCTTTATTTCTTCTCTAACAATTGGCTTTCATGAAACACACACATGAATCCAGAACTCTCCAAGGTGGTGTCCCAGGTTTTTGAAGGGCACGATGAGCAAATCACTCCTCCCAAGACCAAGTTCCCCATGACTGGCTTTTTTCTTCGGTTTTTACAGGCTATGTTTACGTTTGTGATTCTTATATTAAACATCAATATCTACGGGGAACAAGCTAGTACCACGTCCTACATGCCATATAACATCTTCTGTGTCGTCTATACCTTTGCCTACCTACTGGTTTTTACTGTCCTGATACACTTTGGACAGAGGATATTGATTGTTGGTGTTGTCTGGATTTTTGAGCTTTTGAACTTTATCCTCTGGATTTCATGTTTCATTGCAATCGGTGTCATTGATGGAGGAGTTTTTGATCTTGATTGTGGAGGTAGCACAAGTTCAAGTAGTGAATATAGAGGGTCCACATCGTATCGTGAATTTCTTCAATATTGTGAACTATGGAACGTGTTTGCTGCTATGAACTTGCTGAACTTTTTCTGGTTCTTCCTCTCCAATCTTCTGTTTTTGTTCAGTGTTGTGCTGCCTATTGCCAAACAAAAACCTTCCAATTTGTGGAGAACTAACAGAGCCAATGGTTTGACTTTGAACTTGACGTGGCTTGGTATTGCTGACAATTTTGAAGACAAATGATGTTAATCCAAGAGCCGCACTTTGAACTACGCACACAAGACTCAAGTACCAACTGCTCATACATACTTATCTCAGAGGAGCTAGGGCGAGTTGATGAAATCCCAAGTATCTAAGACTACAGAATGAAACTCACAATAGTCACATTTATCAGCTGCTACCACAATTGCACAAGTTCATCATTAGTAAAATTATCATCGAAGCCATCATCTTCTTCTTCTTCAATGGTTCTTGAATCACCCAAACCACCTTCATCATAACCGTCGTTCAATGTCGCTCCAGATCTATCAAGAACAAGAATACGATTTCAGACTTACATTACCATAATCTAGAAATGCTTTGTGTACGGTTACGTGCGATGTGCATTACCACTTATATGGGTTGTATAACGATTTAGACTGAACCAAGTGGTTGCCCTGTATGAGATACAGACACTGGTGTAACGAATCACGATCTTCATATCTGAAGATGTGGCTACTTCTGGCCGAGTACTGGATGAAATAATATCCAACTAAATCTGAATCATATTTATGCAATGGACGAAGCGAATGTACGAATTCGGAAGCTCTACAATAAAGCTATATGCCGTGGTCTTATGAACTGTGATTATTCCCAGTGTTAGGAGTTAAGAGTGAATCTTTGAATTAATCCTGTGCGGTCCATAAGAAGGGAGATACTAAATGGAATTACCTGAAGCTGATAAGCTGCTACATCTCCAGGCAAATGCGATTCACAAAACCTTTGTAGTATACACAACATATTATTCCTCAGACTTCAGTAGATTTATTTCCACATCACTTTTGCCAGCTCTTTTTCCGGGTCCTAATGGTCTATTGACAAAACATAACCAACTGAGCCAGTATCTTTCAGGATGATATATCAACAACAAGTCAGAAGGGTTCTGATAGGCAACCAAACGAACAATCTTGAAGCTATACAAGAATGTAGAACCCAAGGAAAACAAAAAATTGAAAAACGATAGAGCAATTACCATCTTCATAGCATGACAAGGGGTCATATTATCCCTCATTCCACGTACGCCTGTTAGTGGATAATAAAATTCACCAGAACAAGTGTCTTTTCCTAATCTGTTGGCCATCATTGCAAAGGAACTCAACCAGAGTGAGAAAATCAAGAGCTCAAGAAAGCATATCACACCAGGGATCAGAGCACCTGGTCTGTAAACCGAGAGCACAAAGAAGACCAAGAAGTACACCAGCATAAACTGAGCAGTGAAAAGAGCGAGCTTCATGGAGATATCATGAGATGCTTCGCGTAGTGCGTAGTAACCCAAGGCAATGACCAGGATTGAGACGATGGCTTGCATCAAGCGCAGGAAGAGTCCACCAATGGCGACTTTGACGTTGGAAGCAGGCATCTTATGCGTTTTATACGTTGGATATACTAGAGTGTTGGTCTGAAACATGGTGAAATCAGAAATAAGGGCACCTCCATTTATTTATATGTCTTGTTGGAGTGACCACTACTATAACCTGTTCAATACCGGTGTGGAATGTCAACACAGGTTCCAAATTTAGATCCCAACGGAAATTCTCGGATCTGATACTACAATCATATATATATATAGGTTAAAGTTGAAAGGTGAAACACGATCTTTGCTGCTCGACTAGCTCTTGCACCCTGGGCTCCTGAGGACGGCGTCATGAGGATCTGATGCCTTTAACAGTGATTCTGACTTAGTTTACCTTAACGGTGCTTATTATATGGGACCCTGAAATTTTCAATTTGACAGCTCATACTTAAGACCTTGAAATTCGGGAATTTCCAATTTAGAAGTTAGACACTTCTTGATCTGACATATGCATAGGGCACGCTCGTAAGTTACCTATATATATAACTTTTTAAGTTCCAACTGACATGTGCAGATGTAGCTGCAAGAAATCTGTGATATGTATGCTACGGGTGCATGAATGTTTGATATACATGAGAGCTCAGAGTACAACGCATGTCACTGGCCAATACAATGTCTGCTCTCAATGAAAAGCACCCATTAACGTGGAATTTAACGCGACAACACTATAGAAAGGTCTACCTAGGCGTGACGGTCCTAGTTTGTTCCCCGTAGATATTGATGCTTAATATAAGAATCACCAGCGTAAACATGGCCTGTAAAAACCGAAGAAAAAAGCCAGTCATGGGGAACTTGGTCTTGGGAGGGGTGATTTGTAACTTGTTCATCGTCGTGACTCCACCTTGGAGATTTCTGTGTGGTTCATGAAAGCCAATCGTTAGAGAAGAAATAAAGCGAACAGAAGCAGATTTCAATCTAAATTTGGACCCGTTTAAACTTTACGGAAATGCTACGGAACACATTCTTGTCAAACTCAAGCAGCATGCATCTGCAAAGTTTCAAAAGGATGTCACGTAAAGATTTTCTGCATAAGTTTGCAGGAGATGTGCAACCAAAAGCGTTACCAAAGTTCTGTCGAAGGGTTTGAAATTTGAATATTTGAATATATGGTAATATAATAATAAGACCTGGCCATATTTCCTTCAAACTGGAGGTGTTGAATTATTGTTGAATTATACAAATAATTCAACACTCTTAGACAAGTGAACCAGCCTGAATTATGAGATTCACCACTATTTTGACCCATCTTACTGCTGCCTTGGCTTTGCCAATCAGTGACAATGTGAATAGGGACCCTATCATAACTGTTGACCTTAACCTAACTAGGGATTTCGGTGTCATTGATCACATTCAACCAGTACTCTACGAGTTGATCGCACCTTCCGAAGACCAACTCTCTGCTTTGAAGTCATATAAGGGATCTGTCGATAACCGGGACTTATCTTCTGCCTTGGTCAATGTTTTCCAAATGGCAGCAATGAAAACTGACAATAATGAGTTGTTGGAAGATGTCGCCACCGACAAGGAGTACTATCTAAAGTTTGTCAGCGACGATCTTGTTAGAAAAGTTAATCATGACCTTGAGGCCAGTTTCCAAAAAGAATTGTTTGACTTGTTTTTGAGCACCGAAAGTGGCGATGCTACTACTAAGATCGAAGATGTTGACATTAATGAGAATGCTGGTGATGACGACAGCCAGGGAACATCTATTCCAAATTGGCTGTTTGAGCAGGTGATCTCCTTACGCACCATTTGAAGCTGAGGATAGATACATGATATTATTACCACTTTTGCTGTATAATGAGACTTTTGCGTCGCTATCGAAGCAAGGATTATTAGTTTACATATGACTATATACTTTACTTAATGGAAGAATCATACAATAATTGATGATTGTATAACTGGTAGCTCATTCTCAGGATATCATTTGAAGCTACCCACCTTTTCAGCTGGCCTGACGGAATTAGGACACTTTCTCCTTTTATCAGTGCCAACAACAGGTTTTTTGAAGTTCACATGACTGCTAAACAAATCGTCGATTAGACGGTTTCCCAAACTGAAGATTCGTGTTCGCTTCAAAACGGTTTTGTTTTGTTGGTCAAAAACGATGATCAATTCCTGAATAACGTGTATCTAGTATCTACAAAACGAACTTGAATTGCCTATTGCCTGATGACATCAAGAATTCTCCCGAAAAGGCATTCGAATTGTTCAGCTCTACTTGCATTGTTTCTCCCACAAACAAAGCTGCCAATACTCTTAACACCGAGTGCTATGCGAAATTCAGGACAAAAGAATACGTTACTGTTGCCTAGAATTTGAAGGTAATTGCTATTATCTATATCTAACTACGTTACAAAACTAACCTGGAATTCCTGTGATCATGAAGAGTCTTAACGGGTGACAAGTTACGTAACGTTACATTTCCTAAGATAAGAATGGAGATACCAATCCAATGATATTTGTTGTATGATTCGTAGAACTCAGTTTGTGCTTCTCAACAAATCTCAGAGTTGGAAAAGTCGACATTCATTTCGGGTTTTCAGTCATGGTCAGTTATAAGTTTCTTTTTATAGGTTAACGAATCTTCAGAATACTAAATTAAGTATGAGTTGGTTGAAAATGATGATAGTGTTCATATGGTTGATGTCGATAACGTTGTTTTGAAAAAAGTGTGATCAGATCATCTCCATGGAGAGATAGTGTAGAATTCTAATCTATGCGTTACTTGCCACCTGGGTTCTGCACATGGAATGCTGTGTGTTGATAAATACACTCATGTGATCAATAATATTACAACGTCGAAAAAAAGGAGCCTCAAAATCTTCCACTGGTGTAACTTCTGCCATAGAAGTCATAGAAGCTTGATTTAAGCGGGTATGCGCTCTTCTACAATTACTTTCGTCCCCGAGGGTCTGAACAATTGATAAAAGTGAGAAATATATATAGTTCTACGTCAAATATATAGATTCGATCGACTCTGTTGCTCGTACCAAGTCTGGAAACCCCAACTTCCAACTGGCTCTTTGCCATGATATTGGAGGCACTGAGAAATGGTACACGGCCTTTTGTCAAAAGGGGCAGTATAATCATTAATGCAGTAGAATAGTTTTCTCCATTTGCCAAGACGTTGCAGTTGCCGAGGGTGACGGGCAAGATTTCCGCATGATTTTGCAGGTCTGTGATGGTTCCTTTTGGGTACGCTGTCATTTTCAATCCTCATAGCGGGCTCCAATTCATTATTGACTTGGAGATGTTGGAACTGAGCTATACCTACGACGTTCTGCAATAATGGTTTGGGATTTGTTAATGGGATCGTGAGTATTCATCTTAGTTGGGACGCCAGTATGACCAGAGAGTCTGTCAGTCTGTTCTAGTAGGTCACAAGGTTCCATATCTAAGATTTGTATATATAGAGACTTCCCATTCCTTGAACTTCTAAACCTTTTTCTTCTTTCCTTTATGTGTTTCCAATTTATACTACGAAATGATTTCAATTACTGACTGTGTTTTGCTTCTTTCTTCTTTAGCAACTTTGGTTGATGCTAGATTCATAGCCTTTTCTGGCAATCGCTGTGATGGTGCTGGTGGAAATATTGTTGATTTCAAGGGATGTACCAATCTGCAAGATAGACATTCTTTCAAATTTGTGAATGAGTTACCATATGATGACACCTACGTTTCCCTCTGGTCTGGAGCTGGTTGCAACAACAACGAAAACGGATACCACGACCTTGTCCTTAACCAGTGTTATAATATTGATACCGGTGGTAACGTTGCCAGTGGTAGAGCTTATGACTACTGTCATGTTTCTCAATTCAGTAGTATTTTTAAAAGCTGTGCAAATATTTCTAAACACGCTGTTAAGAGAGATGCCACAGAACAGGTGGGTTCCGTGATTGTGACTGCAGTGGACGACTCTGGTTCCAATCCGATTTTCATCAAAGACGACTACAGTAAGGACTTCAATGATACCATTGCAATGATTAAAGACCGAGGTGAAGTTAAGGTTAGGGAGAATGCTGGCGATGACGACAGCCAGGGAACATCTATTCCAAATTGGCTGTTTGAGCAGGTGATCTCCTTAAGCACTATTTGAAGCTGGCTTCTCCTTATATGATTTCATTACCACTTTTGCTGTATAACGAGACCTTTGAATCACTATTGAAGCAAGACTCATCTCAATTTACATATGACTATATACTTTTCTTAATACAAGAATCACACATTAATCTATACTTGTAACTTCAATTTACTGATATCATTGATGTTCTTTGTAGAATGTGTCAAAGTCGTGGCCCTACCAATAATGTTTTTGCAATGAAAACAGAGACCATAAGATCACAATGGGCATTGGTTGGATAGAGAGACTTACTGGTTACTATTAAATGTGAAGGACGATATTCTTTAACCTCTACTTCCGAAGTCTTAACCAGTCCTTTAAACACTCATTACTGGTTGGAAATATAGAATTTCGTTGTTGACTCATCAAATTAGTATTCATTGACTATTTTCGGAAGGAAGCAACCCGAACGCTGCACTAAGAAAAATGTCATTCCTACATTATGTCCAACCCCTGTCAAATTTCAGCCAGGACGACGGTCAGCAAGGCAGATATCAAAAGCACACAAAAGAGACCCTCCATGCACTGCGCCTTATTCCAATCTCCCATGAAACCACGTCTTCTAATCTAAACGAGTAGATAAAGAAATGAGGCCCGCTTATGCCTTAAATCCGCCTAACTCCTGCAGAACTTCTGGAACTCTCCATAGCACTTCTTTTCCGAATCAGGAAAACGCCTATAATTAAGCCCCGTTACCCGGTCTTTTGTGTGTCCCCGACCAGTGCTAATCAGGAATTAAGGGCTTTTCTTAAATGCCAACAAATTCGGAACCTGTTTTTGTTTTAAATCAACCTTTCGAAACACACTTAACTTCCTTCCAAAAGGGTATTTAAAGCCATTTGAGCACCCTTAAAACGCATACAGGAGAATCTCACAACACACAGTTTCACATACTCCGTTTTTTGCACTCAAAAAACACGGGATTTGCACTTATTTATCAGTTACTTTTTCAAAGGAACAGGATAGATTACAAATCCTTATTTCAAACACATCAAACCCACCCTTAAAGAGCGTTTTGAATCCACAACAACACACAAACAACCAACTTTCAGACAAGGAAGTTCCCACCACCCCGACTGATCCCGAAACAATGACCTCTTTAGCTGCTTTCCCGCAACTACGTCGTACCCTGACTGATGTTATGGAAGATGAACTATATCATGTTGCTACTCCTTCCCAACAATCTTCACAATCAGGTGTTTCATTTGACAACAATAATTCGTCATCGGCTAAACTCCAGCATCTATTACAGCATAATTTACAACATCATTCATATAATCATTCACCCACGTTAACGCATTCAAGATTATATAGAAATAGTAGTGCTTTGAATTCAGAAGAACTACTGACTATCCCTGAACTGGAGGGTAACAACCATAACAATCTGACTAGTAATCCAAACAATACTAGTTCATTATCCAAAGTCAACTCTCATGATATGTATTATGATGTTCCTGAACAATTGTCTACTGATTTCAACGATGTTTCATCCAATAATGAAAATACCAATTCCAATAATAATGCTAATGCCAGTACTGTTTCAAATATCAGACAAATCTTCAATGAATTTGGTGATCCAAATCTAACAACCACTAACAACTCATTTTTCAACACTGCTTCACAACATCAATCAATCCCTGTTCCTCAACAGCCACAGTTTCAACAACCAAGATTTCATCAACATCATCCACAACCTTTTGATCAGTCACATAGTCAACAACCTACTAAATTATTAAAATTCAATGATGATTTGACATTAGATTATTTTCAAGATGACGAAGATGATGAAGGTTCTAAATTTGTTATTTTCCCAAATGCTGTTATATCACCAAATTTAATACCCGAAGATATTGAAGATGAAGAATTAAGTGATTATGATGATGATTTTGATGATTTTGAAATGAATGGAACTCAATTATCAAGCTTTGGATATTTGGATGATAATAATTTGAAATCAGAATCTCGCTATGATAATGGTATTGCAGGTAATGCATCATTAGATATTGAATCTGATGTCGATAAGATGAGCTTAGTTAGTTCTGATGATGATGATGATGATGATGAAGATGAAGATGATATTTATTCATCAAATAGTTCAGTTATTGATGATGATCTAACACCAAGTTTTAATATCAAGAAGCCAATTTATTCAACACAAAGAAAAAGTTCAATCTCAAACACTATACCAGTACCAAGAACCACAAAGAGAGATGAAAGACCAAACCCAATACCAACAACAACCAATACCACCAGTACAAGCATAGGATCAACCATGGATAATGAACACACGTGTCATTTAATCAATCCATCCACACATAAACCATGTGAGAAACAGTTTTCTCGTCCATATGATTTAATCCGTCATCAAGAAACAATTCATGCTGAACGAAAGAAAATCTTTAGATGTATTGTTTGTAATAAATTAGAAGGTGGATTAAGTAAAAAGACATTCTCCAGAGGTGATGCATTATCAAGACATGTTAGAGTCAAACATGGATTAAGTGGTGATGAAGCTGCTGATGCTGTTAAGTATGCTAAAGATCATGTTGAATATTTGTGATGTGGTTTTTGCTGTTCTTAGGATTTTCTTATATATAGTTTACAATAACGTTTTTTTTGATAATGATAATAATAATACAGTTTTTAATGATTAAATAAGGGATTGTAAGATTTTCAAAGAAAAAAACACTACGATTGGCCTAATAAATCAAATTAAGTTAACGATTGTGCACATACACAAATGATAAATGAGGATTCCAAAATGAGTGAATCAAGCAGTTGCATTAAATTCACCTTCTTCTAATTTAGTTAATTCTAAAGGTTTACCAGTAACTCTGAAATAAATATCTTTAACATCTTCAGTAACTGATTCAAAATGAGATGATGCATCATAAGACTTTGAAATGTAAACGTTATCATTTGAACCATCTTCTTTAGGTTCAAATAAATCACTTAATCCCATAAAAGTATTTTTAAAATTCTGAACCCCTAATAATTTAAAGGCACTTTGTAATTGAATATGTGGTGGTTGATCACCTTCAATAATTGAAGAAACAATAGCAACATGTTTACCTGCTGGCGCAACTTTATGATCACCACCAATAATAGCGAGATAAATATCATTTTTTCTATTGATTTCTTTACCAGGAATGATGATTTGACCTGAATTTTCACCGTATTTGAAGAATGGCAAAGAATCTAAGATTGAGATAGTCCTAATAACTTTTTCCTTCTTGTTGACTTTTTCTGGGAAATAAGTTGGATCACCAATAATGATTTTAGATTTTGCAATTTGTTCTTCACCTTCTAATTCTAATTTAACACCAGCGACTTTTCCATCATCATCATATAAAATTTCTTTAACTGGAGTACCTAACATAAAAGTACCACCATAAATAGCACTTAATCTTGAAAAACCTTGAGGTAATTCACCAAGACCATATAATGGATATAAATATGGAGATTTACCATATCTTGCAACAGATTGAACATATAAGACGATTCTTTCAATTGCAGTTCTTGCAGGTTGTTGTAAATAATCATCATTATCATATAATGCCATAGCATGACCAATGAAATTCTTAGTACCTTCTTCTAAACCAAATTTATTATAAACGGTGTCAGTGGTATCAACATCAAGATTTAAACCTTTATGAGTAGATGGTTCGTCTTCTTTATAAGTAGCAACGAATTGTAAGAAGTTCTTTAATCTTCTCTTTTCCCATAAACCGATTAATCCTGAAGAAATTGCTTCATATTCAGTAGCAGGAACTTTTGAAATTTTGTTGTATCTATAGACAAAAGAGCCTTCAATTTGTTTAAATTCAACATATCTTGTAACATTGGTATGAACCAAGATATTAGTCAATTCACCATTTGCCATTAAGAATTTAGGAATCAAATCAATACACCAATCTCTATTACGACCTAATGTTTCAAAATCTGGTTTTTCAGATGGTTTAAATTTAGAAAATAATTGTTCCAAATTCAATGAAGCAGATTCACCACCATAATAGTCCTGACGATCGATATGAAGGACCTTCTTACCTTCGACAGATAATAAACCAGAAAGGACACATTCTGTCAATCCAGTTCCTGAGAGGCAGTTAGTAACAGTGACTCTTAATTCGATAGCCACCCCATACACAACAAACGTAGCACTTCTCACACAGATGACAATCAGTTAAAAGAGAAAACATACCCAGCACAATAACATCGTATTCTTCGTCCATCTTGTCTATTGAATTCCAATTGAGTTCGATGAAAGTAACTAAAGAACACGAGAATTCTTATGGTATACTGCCTATATTATATTATATGATGATTTTGTGAATTGCCCGAATTTCAAGGTGCCTAATAGGGAGTGGCCGTACCAGATTAGGGATATTTATTAAATCAGGATTTAGTGAATTAGGCAGAATCAACCAGAGCCGATTAACTGCTGAATAATAGGCAGAGAGAAGTCGGTGCCTTCACTCAGAAGAGAACAAGTTACAAGTCACAAGTTACAAGTTACAACGCTGATCAGCAGCCTGGCAAAACTTGTCCACTTTGTTTGCTGTGTCACGTGCCGCCCATCCCCATTATTAAATCATTTATGTGCCACCGATAAACACTTACTACTGTTTACATCACTGATTCCTCTAATACCCTTGACAGTGAGTGACACAGTCACAATGGAAAAGACTCCATTATCTCCACGGTCCAGGGCAGACACAGTGCACTCGATTTCAAACAGTGTCAAATCCGTTGCCGGTAAGGCTAAAGCTGTCCATGCTCCATTATCCCCAATCAGTTCCAGAATGCGTTCGTTATCACAATCAATCTCCAGAAAGAGAACTGGCACTTTCTCAAGTTTCCTGACTCCAGACTCTCATCTTGATACTGTTGGGGAATCCAATGATGATGATAGCGGTGTTGATGTTGCAAGACCTGCAGATATGGCTAAAAGTTTTGTTAGTTTATTGACTACGGCTACCATGTACACCGGGAACTTACAAGAATTGAATCCAAATAATCCTATCAATGATGAACATGAACAAGAACAAGAGGAAAGAGTCATTGAAGATGATGATCCTCTTTCATTCATCCCACCACCTGAAACTGATATCCCGCAAGATCCGTCAACGGATTTAATCGAAGAAATTCCAGATGCTGGTCAACATGGCCTGCTGGTACCACCTGCTCCAAAATTTGATAGAAGACCTTCATTGTTTCAATTATCAGTTGAAAGAAAATTGTCAGTTAATAATACATCTGCAGAAAATGCAAATGATAATGCTAAGAGGGTCATTGCATTAACTGAGAAATTAAGAAGAAGTTTCGGAATTCAGGAAAATGATACCTTCATTGCAGATTTTCCATGTTGGTTATTAAAAGATGTCTTATTACAAGGTCATTTGTATTTAACACAATCCCATTTAATGTTTTTTGCATTCTTACCAAAGACAGAAAAAGAGAAACCATCAATGGTTGGTAATTTATCAATGGAAGTAGTGCCATCAATGAGATTAGTTCGTTATTATGCAGTCTTACAAGGAAATACATTATCATTTTATAATAAATCAACTGATTTGTATTTCCCTGTTTTAACTATTGATTTAAAGAATGTTATTAGAGTTGAAATTATTGGTGATTCATTCGCTAAGAATAAAGGTGGGACTTGGATAAAGATCTTAACTGAATCAAAAACTTATAGATTCCAAGCAGATTCTCAACATAATGCAAGATCATGGGTTGGATTCTTAAGAAAACATGTCTTTGCAAGTAGAAATAAAGGTGATGAAGCCACTATTAAAGTTCCATTACAAAACATTTTATCTGTTGAAAGGAATAAAATATTTGAAGCAACAGAAACAATGAAATTGAAAGTTTTAGAAAATTTGAATTCTTTTGTTTATGATGATTATTTTTTCATGTTTTTCAATTCTGGTCCAGAAGCTTATCAAACAATAGATTCAACAATGAAAAAGAAATTAAATGCTGATGTATTGGATGATGTTATTGATAGTACTGCAACTATCAAATTAGATGAAAAGGTAAAGAAATCCAAAAATCCATTATCACCATTAAAGAAAGTCCTCAGATCACCAACTTTAATCTCTTTTGATGATTCAACAAATCCAACAGAATCCACTCAAGACACAATTGAAAAAGTCACCACTAAAGACGCTACAACTGATCCTTCATCACCATCATCATCATTATCATCTTCTTCACCATTCCAATTGCCTACCTTAAGTGGAGCAAAGCAAACCCTTGGTAAATTTACACCAAGAGTTTTCAAATCTGCTACATCTATGTGGAATTCCAATCCAACCCATTATACAGATTTTCATAATCTGGGTGAACAAGATGAGTTTTTGAATAAATCAGATAAAGATAAAACTATTGCTAATAAGAGATTCAGGGAACATTTCTCGTTGTCCGAAAGTCATGAATTGGTTTCTACTTATTATGCTTATTTACATAAGAATATTCCAATTTATGGTAAGGTTTATTTAAGTAATCATGAGATTTGCTTTAGATCATTGTTACCAGGTACAAATACAGTCATGATTTTACCATTGACTCATTTAGAAACCATTTATAAAGAAAAGGGGTTCAGATTTGGTTATTCTGGTTTAGTTTTAGTTATTTCTGGTCATGAAGAACTATTTCTTGAATTTAGTTGGAGTGGCGCTCGTGATGATTGTGAATGGATGATTTTAAAAGAATTAGATGCAATTGGTCATACTGCAGGGGTTGATGAAGATCCATTAGAAATATCAATTCATTCAACAAGAGATTTAGAGGCTGCTAAAATTAGGTTATTTGAAGATAAAATTTATCATGAATCTGGTTTAGATGTTCCTGTTATTATTGAAGATCATCCTCTTTTAAAAACAAAATTAGAACCTGGGAAACATTGTAAATTTGGTCTTTTGACCATTGGTTCTCGTGGTGACGTTCAACCATATATTGCACTTGGTCTTGGATTATTAAAAGAAGGTCATTCAGTTACAATAATGACACATATTGAATTCAAAGATTGGATTGAAAAACATGGTATTAAATTCAAAGAAGTTGCAGGAAATCCAACTGAATTGATGTCATTGATGGTTCAACATGGATCAATGAATGTTGGATTATTAAGAGAAGCATCTTCAAAATTCCGTGGTTGGATTACAGAATTGTTAAGTTCTTCATGGGAAGCATGTAAAGAAGATTGTGATATTTTAATTGAATCTCCTTCTGCAATGGCTGGGATTCATATTGCTGAAGCATTAGGAATTCCTTACTTTAGAGCTTTTACCATGCCATGGACAAGAACAAGAGCATATCCTCACGCATTCATCGTTCCTGATCAAAAGAAAGGTGGTAGTTATAACTATCTAACTCATGTATTATTCGAAAATGTGTTTTGGAAAGGTATTAGTTCACAAGTTAATAAATGGAGAAAAGAAACTTTAAAAATTCCAAAGACCAATTTAGATATTTTACAACAGGGGAAAGTTCCATTCTTATACAATGTTTCTCCCACCGTGATGCCACCACCAGTTGATTATAATGATTGGGTTAAAGTTACAGGATATTGGTTTCTTGATGAGAAATCAACATACACTCCGAACCCAGAAATAGTCAAATTCATCAATGATGCTAAAAAAGATGGTAAGAAATTAGTTTATATTGGATTTGGTTCCATTGTTGTTTCGAACTCTAAGGAATTAACACGAGCTATCATAGATGCAGTTATTGATGCAGATGTTCGTTGTATTTTAAACAAAGGTTGGTCAGAAAGATTAAATGATCCAAAACAAAATCAAATCGAGGTACCATTACCTCCACAAATTTATAGCTCTGGTTCTATTCCTCATGATTGGTTATTCCCACAAATTGATGCTGCTGTACATCATGGTGGGTCTGGTACAACAGGTGCTACATTACGTGCTGGATTACCTACAATTATTAAACCATTCTTTGGTGATCAATTTTTCTATGCTAATAGAGTTGCTGATATTGGTGCTGGTGTTGGATTAAGAAAATTGAATGTTAAGAGTTTAAGTAACGCATTGAAAGAAGTCACAACTAATACCAGAATCATTACTAAGGCTAAAGATATTGGTGAGAAAATTACTAGAGAAGATGGCGTTAAAGTTGCTATTGACTGTATTTACCGTGATTTGGAATATGCTAGAGAGATAATGGCTAGGAAGAAACAGTTATCAATTAATAAAGATGAAGAAGAAGTTATTGAAGAGGATAATAAGAAAGGAATACCTAATTTGAAAGACTTGGAACAAGTTAGACATGGTTTAGGATTATCTGAACCGGATGAAGAAGCTGTATTTTTCGATGCTGTTGAAGATGATGACAGTTGGTTAGTCGTTGATAAATAAAGAAAAAAAAAACTTTTGATTTATTAGTTAGTTCAGAGATTATCTGTGATAGTCGTATTTTGGTTTTTTATTCAGTTCTAGTTTTCGTGTGTTTTTATGAAATACTTATCTTGTACTTGTACACCCACTCGTAAGCTACAATATCATTCTATTAATTAAATTTTATTCACATGACTATAATTACCAATTTGTGACATCTTCAGCTTCACCAAACACACTTTCAGTAATCTCAGTAACTGGTTCCTCTTCCCATTCAGTTCCTTCACTTTCCATAATCTCTTTACAATTCACTTTCAAAAATTCAATAATCAACTGATTAATAGCAGCAAATTCCAATAAGAATGCATCATGACCTTCAGGAGAATCAATCTTTTCTAGTTTAGAGTTAGGCATATATCTAGCAATGGTCTCTTGTTCAGAATACGTGAACAACCCATCTGAACTGATCCCAATAACCAAAGCAGGCTGTTTCAATGATCCTAACAACGAGACAATAGTTCCATCTCTTTCTCTGGTGATATCATGAGTATCCAATTTTCTAGAAATTGAAATATAACAATTAGCATCAAATCTGTCCATGAATTTCTCACCCTGGTAACGTAAATAACTCTGTGCTGAGAAATAAGTCTGATGTTTATGTGGGATAGAAGACGATGTTGTTGATGTTGATGAGTCATTTGAATGTGACCTTGTTCCTGTGTTACTATTTGAATCTATTTGTAATTTACGACCTCTTTTATTACCTTCGTTATGAATAGCCCAATTCTCTTCCTGGATCGAAGAAGGTTGCCTTTGGACTTCTTGTTGAGATGATGTTTTCTTCAATGTCTTCTTTATTAAATTTGGATTCTTTCTTCCAAATCTTTGCTCGAAACTGTTTCTTGATCTGTACGTTAATAAAGCTGACATTCTAGCAGCACCTAACCCTTGACTTGGTGGTTGTTCCAATGAATAATACCCATCCAGATACTTAGGATCCGAATAAATACACTGACGTTGTGCCTCACTCCAACTGATACACCATGCTGAATGTTGTGCAGATGTGGCTAAAGGAATGATATTCTGGACATAATCCGTTCCCAAAAATGCCCATTCCAACACAAGCATCCCACCCATGGATCCACCAATCACTACAGCCAATTTCGTCACTCCCAGGGAATCCAAAACCAGTTTATGAACCCTGATATCATCTCTAACAGTACATAATGGAAACTCTGGACCGTATCTCTCACCAGTTTCAGGATTTAAAGTAACAGGACTAGCAGACCCATAAGGAGATCCCAACGAATTTAAACAAATGATAAAGAACTTGGTCGGGTCAAATGCTCTTGCTGGACCCAATAATGGCCCCCACCAATCAGCAACATCAGCAGACCCAGTCAAGGCATGACAGATCACCATACAATTATCACCAGCTTCGTTTAATTTCCCCCATGTTTTATAAGCAACAGGCACTTGTTTTAAGACATCTCCAGATTCTAATTCAAATTCTGGGACAATGGCGATGTTCTGGCCCTTCACCAGTTTCGAGAAGGGATTCTCTGGCTCTTCTTTGACGATTGGAAAACCCATTGTTTTAGTAGTTTTCTAATTCAGTGCGATAACATGGAAAGTGAAATATTTCTAGAATTTTTCATTCTGAAAGTGGTTCGGAGCGATGACAGGAGAAATCCATTTATTACATAAGCAAAAACACCATCGCTCCGTAACCGAGGGGCCTTTCCTAATTCAGCCGCGCCCAATAAAGTTGCAATCAACGTTTTTTTTTGTTGACACAGAAATTTATTGCTTTCAAGAGAAATCGGTGGCCATGTTGGTTCTTTCCACTCAATAGTATCACCTTCACCACAAGCACGCATTCCGCGATCACGATGAAACTACTACTGCAGAAGAAATTGCCTGCTCAGCTTCGCCCATTCCACGGCATAATCCACGACCTGAAAGACAGACTTCCTCTGTACGTCTCCGACTGGACAGACGCATACAACTACCGGGTGATCCCGTCAACGATCCTGACATTCATCACCAACATCTTCCCTGCGCTGGCCTTCGCACAGGACATGTTTGACAGAACGGACAACTCGTATGGTGTCAATGAGGTGCTTCTGGCCTCAGGGATCGCAGGTGTCATATTTGGTGTCATTGGTGGACAACCATTGACTATTGTTGGTGTTACTGGTCCGATTGCGATCTTTAACTATACGGTATATGAGATTATACGTCCTTTGAATGTTCAGTTTTTCCCATTCATGTTCTGGGTGGGGATCTGGGCTATGATTTGTCATTTCGTGGTTGCGACTTTGAATTTGGTTAGTTTATTGAGATTTGTTACTTGTTTCCCGTGTGATGTCTTTGGAATGTTTATCAATGTTGTTTATATCGAGAAGGGAATCCAGATCTTGGGAAGACAATTCACAGAGAAGGATGATGGAGTTAGTGGATTTGCTAGTTGTGTTATTGCTATATTGATGGGTGTTGTTGGATTTTTAGGGAATTGTGCAAATGATACGAAATACTTCACTCACTGGTTGAGACAATTCATTGTTGATTATTCAACACCAGCATGTGTTGTTTTCTTTTCAGGTATGATTCATTTTGGTGGTTATTTCAACGGCATTGAATTTGAAAAATTACCAATCACAAAATCATTCCATCCAACCTCAAGAGCTAATTGGATTGATGTTTCTGGATTATCTGTCAGTCATGTCTTTCTTGCATTACCATTTGGTATAATCTTAACCATATTATTCTATTTTGATCATTCTGTCTCATCATTAATGGCACAAGATTCCCGTTTCAAATTGAAAAAACCAGCAGCTTTCCATTATGATTTCCTGGTGCTTGGTCTAACCACCGGTATTGC
Organism: Komagataea pratensis; assembly: GCA_003707865.2. Classification (NCBI taxonomy): domain Eukaryota; kingdom Fungi; phylum Ascomycota; class Saccharomycetes; order Phaffomycetales; family Wickerhamomycetaceae; genus Komagataea; species Komagataea pratensis. Next base: position 210,700 of record PPMA02000009.1, read on the forward strand.
TTCATTATTAGGGATCCCATGTCCAAATGGTTTAATTCCCCAAGCTCCATTGCACACAGAATCATTAGTTGTTAGAAACAAAGCTGGTGAAATCACAGGAACAGTGGAACAAAGATTAACAAACACTGTCCAGGGTCTAATGATGTTTGGTATGATGACTCGTCCATTATTAGTCTGCTTAGGGTTGATTCCACAATGTGTCCTTGCAGGATTATTCTTCATTATGGGTCTGACTGGATTAAATGGAAACACTATAGTTAACAGAATTAGATACCTCCTATCAGAAAGAGGATCCGCAAAGGGTGATTTCGTGCTATTAGATCAAATCAGAAAGAGAAAAGTCTTGATGTTTGTGATATTCAGTGTTTGTGTCACCGCTGCTGAAGTTGGTATCACAAATACGATTGCAGCTATTGGATTCCCATTGATTTTATTATTGAGTGTCATTGTTACGTTCTTCTTCAGTAAGGTTTTCAGGGTTGATGAATTGGAGATTTTGGATGGTCCTGTTGCTCATGAGGAGACAGTTAAGAATTTATAATCACGATCCCTTATATTCTTGCAAGTTATCTATACATCCTTCATTTCATATAGTTTTTCTACTATTTTTAATAGAGTAATGATTAATTTGGTATCACCGGCTCAACTATATCCGACATGGATCACCAAAAAAAAAGCAAAACATCATCAAAAAAACATCACAACAGACAACAAAACACGTCAATAACGCCACCAATTCCCACCACTTTCCTCACAATCATGAAGCACATCCTCACACTAACCACTCTCCTGCTTCTCCTTCCACAATCCCTCGCCTCACCGGGTGACAATCTCCCACAATTCCAAAACTGTGTGTCTGATTGCACATCCCAATGCCCCAACTCATTCCCATCGCAATCCATCTTCCAACCTCCAACCTTCTTCCAACGACTCCTCCTCTGGGATTGCCATTCCAACTGTGACTACCAATGTCAGCAAATAATCACGTCTTTTCTAATACGAGATGGTGAGCCAGTTGAACAATTTCATGGGAAATGGCCATTTTTGAGATTGTTGGGAACACAAGAACTAATGAGTGTTATATTCTCCATCTTGAATTTCATTCCTCATTATAGGAACTCATCGATCGTATGGGAGAAATATTCACGTGTGAAAGGGACAAGGGAAGGTGGTGTGAAAGTACTATATTGGAATATTTACATCGTTAGCATTATTACTAGTTTTGCATGGGTTTTCTCTACGTTGTTTCATATTAGGGATTTAGACATGACTGAAAAACTTGATTATTATTTTGCTGGTTTGACTGTCCTTTCTGGATTCCATTACTTGACAATCAGAGTTTTCCATTTACATAACAACAAAACAATGCGTCATAGAGTCACTGTCCTATGTCTATTGTTATTCATTTATCATATTGGAAGATTAACATATGATTGGTCGTATACGTATAATATGCAGGCAAATATCTTTATTGCATTATTACAATATTCATTATTCTTGGTGTTGGCTTATAGACATTACAAACAAGGCAATATCAGGTTAGCTATTATGCCATTGGTTTTAATTGGCAGTGTTGTGTTTGGGATGAGTTTTGAAGTTTTTGATTTCTTTTGGATTGGATTACAATTGGATGCTCATGCGGTTTGGCATGCTGTTACTGTTTGGCCTGGGTTCTATTTGTATGATTTCTTTTATCAAGATGTGGAAACTTTGAGAGGTTATGTTGATTGAGGGAGGTGCTTTTTCGTTTCCTATATTTAGTTCCATCTGATGTAGATTGTACTCTCCAGAAACTACACACTTTCAAAATATATAATAATACAATTCCCAAATAAACACGTAAATGATCATTTTACTAAATGACACCTTTAAAACCCTTTCTAACATCTCCTAAAAACCGCGTTAGATCTCTACTCTCATTCAATTTCTTCACCAACTCTTCAATATTCTCTAATTGTGGACTTGATTCAACAACTGTGTAATCCTCCTTACTAACATCCAACACCACATAACTTTCCTTCTCCCAGTCATCATTCTTTATATTTTTAAACACAAGCTTCAACACGTCTTCTTTCAACCCAACAATCTTCAATCCTAACAATCTCTCGAACGATAACAGCTCAGGAAGGTCTTTCTCTCTATTGCTATTAATCCCCTTCTGTAACTTATTCAACTCATCCCTATGTCCAGTGACTCTCTGTAACAGTTCATTAACCTGTCCCTGCAATGATTGTGTCTCCTCACGTAATTGGACCTGACGCTGAGTCAACTCCTCAACATGCGTTTCTGACTTCTGCACCTCCTGGAGTTCCAAATCAAGTGCCTCCGTGAGTTCCTTTTCTTTCTGTTGAAGTTGATGGATCGTGGATTGCAGTTGTTGTTTTGATGATTGGATCTGGGATAACGCGTTCTTGTGCTGTTCGTGGGATTGGAAAAGCGTGGATTTCTGGGAGGTGATGTATTGGTGGATGGAGTTCGACACGCGGCCCATTCGCTGGTCGAGGTCCGGCATTATGGAGTGGGGGTTGGCTGATGTCCTTGACGCTTGCTGATTGTTTTGATTTTGTTTTGTTTTTGTTTACTTTTTGTGCTGACGCAGAAAAAATAAAATTCTGGATCACACAAACATTTGAAGGGTTTCTCCTATTCTCAAAATCCACACAGAAGTTCTAATTTCTATCACAAAATGAACTCCTCTGGCGAGACGAAACTCTCGCTATTGACACTAAATGCCTGGGGGTTAAAATTCGTGTCCAAACACCGCATTCCTCGTCTCAAGGCCATCGCCTCCCGTTTAAAAACCTCAGATCATTCAATTATTGCACTTCAAGAGATCTGGTGCACTTCAGACTGGGAAGAAATCTCCAAACAATGCAATGAAGAATACCCCTACCAACGTTGGTTCAGTTCAGGTGTCATTGCTGGACCCGGATTAGCCATCTTGTCAAAATATCCAATCAAAGAAACATTTCTCTATAGGTTCCCAGTCAATGGAAGACCAAGTGCTGTTTGGAGAGGTGATTGGTATGTGGGCAAATCCGTCAGTGTCACGGTGATAGATGTTGAGGGACAGAGTGTTGCTGTGTTGAATAGTCATTTACATGCCCCTTATTCGTTGGTTGGTGATGCTAAATATGAATGTCATAGAACATTACAGGCATGGGATTTTCAGAAATTGATCAATTGGTTGAAAGAATCAGGGAAGGGTGTGATCGTTGTTGGTGATTTGAATTCTAGAAAGAGCGAGTTGTCATATGAGGTGTTGACCGGGTTGACCGGGTTGGTAGATAGTTGGGAGCAAGTTAATGATGTTGTTGATTTAGAGGTGTTGAAGAATATGAGTCCGATTGATCAAGTGGAGATTGGCGGTGCGACTTGTGATTCTGTGTTGAATACGTGGAGAGCAATGAGGGAACCATGGGAAGCCTGTAGGTTGGATTATGCATTGGTTGATCCTGAAAAGTTTGAAGTGTTGAGAGGGAAAGTGGTGTTTACTGAAGAGATACCAGATATTGGATCATATTCTGATCATTTTGGTTATGAAGTTGAATTCAAACTCAAGAGTCTGTCCAAACAGACACAAGATGGGTCAAAAATCACTGTCAGAGAACAAATCCAAGTCCATAAGGATCTAATAACGTTGATCAACACATACAAGGCCACTTCAAAGTGGCAAAAGACATGGAGAATGGCACATTTCTATACTTCAATTCTGGTATTGATTGTGATGCTGGTTGTTACTTCTTTCACCAGTGCAATTGCTCCTTGGTCGAGTGTGTTCTGGGTGTTGCTTACCATTGTGGTGAGTGTGACAGGTGCCATTGATGGGATCTTTGGGTTTGTGTTTGGAAAGTATGAGATGAGACAGTTGAACGAGGTGGAGATGGAGGTTGTTGATGGACAGAGATGGCTGGAAAGTGTTGAGAAAAGTGCGGATGCTGTTGCTGTTTAGAATGGTGGTTTAATACAGGTTAGATTAATAGATTCGAATATCGTGTATTCGAAGTGGTTTACCTGAATAGTTGTAGTTTGGAACAGTTCTTCCTTCAGAGAAAAGAGAAAAGATCCTGCTTATAAGCTTTCATATTAGCCACCGAAGTACAAAAGGTAGACAAACAATATAAATTAAATAAACAATAATAATAAGCAGACTATTTCGAGAATCTAGTTCTTCACACTCAACTCTTCATCGATATTCCTGATCGCATCCTCCCCAGCCCCGTGGTTGGTTCTGGCCATTTCATTCACCGCAGCAGAAATCTGACTCTGCACAACGTGCAACTCCTCAGGATTGGATTCTTGCCATTGTTTCAACTTATAACTCTGACCACTCAAATCCCAATAGATACCTCTGACAGTGGTGAAGATACTTTCTCTGCCCTGGATTAATGGGTAGATGATCACACAGAAGGCAGAGAAGAACAACCACAGCATCCAGATCACGACCCAGGCAGTGAATCCACCTTTGGAGAAGATGTAACCTGTTCCGTATAACGGCATTGGCACCAAGATAATGAAGATTAGGAAGAAGACAGGACATAAGATGTATGAAACTTTGGCATGTTTGTTCAAGATTGTTTGTTCTTCCTGGAAGATCTTCTCTTTAGAAGAAATGGCTAATCTTTGACCGATTGTGGCGACTGATTGAACAGGCTCTAATTTCTCTTCATCATCAACAGTGATATGTTCTTGTTCCAAGATTTCTTCGGTTTCATCAACTCTAGTAATTTTGTATTTCAACTGATCAAAATCGAAATCTTGAGCTCCAAAAGCATAAGTGAAAATAGGAACCAAGAAGAATGGAGTACCAAAGGCAGTTAAATTACCACCCAACATTGAATAATCTTCAAATAAGTTATCATAATTAGCAGCACCAAATTTGACTTTAGCAATAACAACCCAAACAATAATAGCCAAAACAGAACTTATAATAGGAGAAGCAGTAACAGCAATTAAATTCTGTTTTTTCCAAAATAATGTCAAAGCACAAGGCAAAACAGCACTTGAAATAATAATCCCCATGAAGTTATACAAGAATCCCAAACTCACTCTTGATTGAATCAATCCAATACTGAACCCAACCATAACTGCAGTGAATCCAATAACACCAATATAATTAACAATCATTAATCTTTTACCACTTGCCTTTGGATTGATATAACCTCTATAGATATCATAAGTGACAATAGAACTAACTGAAATGACTTCAGCACTCATTGCAGAAGTGAATGCCATAAAAACTAACAAGACACTTGCAGCAGCACCATTTTTTCCTAATAAAGTATAAGCTGCGGCAGGTAAGACCAAACCTGCACTGATTTGATCTGGAGTTAAACCATATGGATAAAACATAAAAGCTTCATTGTTTTGTAAAGCACGACAACCTAATCCCATAGTGGTTGAAACTAAGACAGGGATAGCAACCCAGGCTAACCCACCAATGGTATAAGCAGATAATGTTGTCTTTGGATCAGAAGCAATTGATTTTTGCCAATAACCAGAATCCAAAAACACAGCAGCAAAATTACCACAAAGATTAATAATTAAAAAGAATCCAGCACTTTGATTCTTAAAAGTTAACCAACTTCCTTCATGGCCCTTTGAAGGATCAGTTTCCACTAATGCAGTTAATTGATCCCACATAGCAGAAGGTGAACCAATCAATGGATTAGTAGCATAGACTTGGAATGCAAACACAAACAAGATGACAACAATAATAATAGTATGAATATAATCTGTGATGAAGACAGCTCTGATACCACCATATAAGATATATGCAACAATACCTAATGGTAATAAGAACAAACTTGCAATTTTATTAATCCCAGTTAAGAAATGTAAAGTATCACAAACACCAGCCAATAACATTGCACTCACCAAGATATTTGTAGCAATACCATAATACATAAACACACAATGTCCAAATTTCCCATATCTTGCCTTAATGATCTCTAAGAAAGTATGTGCTTCCGGTGCTAATTTCTTAGCTCTAATAGCCAATGTTGCAAACAAAATGACTTGAACACAAGCACCTGCACCATACATATAACCACCACTAATCCCATTGTTAAAACTCTGTGTCGTGGAATTCAAAATCGTAGCCTCCCAAGTCCAACTTGAAACAACAGCACAGATGACCAACGATTGCTTCACAGAATGACCAGCAGTAGTGAATTCTTCAGCAGTCATTAATTCCTTCTTATAACGTTTGAGGACTTTTGTAGTTAACATCATAAGTAAGGTGAATGCTGCACCTAGACCAATAAGGATACCATAACCAAACCCTTGTGATAATGGAGGAGATTCCATTGTATAGAAACTGTATTAGACTTTTGTTGATGCTGTTTGTAACTTTGTGGTTGATGTGTGAAGGGGTCTTGTGGGTGGGCTTTTATATGGAGCATTCCATTATCAGTTGGATAATCACACAATCGGCGAAATGCACAGTACGCACCCAATGGATGCATGGCCGTACCGCATCAATGATCAAACTAACAAAAACAGTGGATGTTAATTATACTTTTGATAAGATAACAAAATAATATGTGGAAGGCATCGAATGCATAATGCATAAAAAAGAATCCAGTTTGGAATTTAACGGGTAATTAACGCTGCAAACAGGCCGGTAGAGAAGTGGAGTCACTGCCAAATGACGGAGTTGATGTATGTGGAAGCAAGGAGCATTGGAATTTGGCTGTCAGGAAGGTTGTTGGCCCCGAGATTGAGTATAATTTGAGACTTAATGGTAACAACCCACCCTGCACTCATCGAAGAAAACCATAATCAACAAACCATCTGGTCCAATAACAGTGGATCATGGATCAGCTCAGTCATCATACAACGCAGTAAGTGACAAGCACTCTTGCCTATTGCCTATTGCCTACTGACTGACCATCACATCGATGACCACTTGTCCACTAATATTAGTGTCGTGCTCCTACCGGCCATTTCGCCGAAATGAAAATTGACAGTATTTTTTATGCTGGTGTGATATGATTGGTTGATCAGTGTCAGATTTTTGATAATTTGCAGTTCGGCCAATAAAAGAAATCTATGTGTGATTAAGAACATTGGACTGTTATTGGTGCGATGGCTGTATCGTCTGCTAACGCCGTTTAATCTTATTGTATTTTTAATGTGTCAAATATGGCCGCAAACAAGAATTACATGTATAGTAAATGAGATGACTCCATTTCGCCTAAAGTACTTAGCGTCACCGATTCTTTGTCTTGATAGTTCGATTTGGAAGTTTGATCCATTAGGGATTTACGGCGTATTATCACAGCTCAGTGCTCACTACAGGGACGCAATTGATTGGAAGGCAGCCCATTCGTGCTTAAGATAGATGGAGGAGGAACGAGATTCAGATCTACGCAGTTACCCTCCCGATGACATAATCATAATTCATACACCCAGACACCGCAACGCGTCAAAACCTTTTTTTCCGCATTACGTCATAGCGTTCCTAGACAAGAAACATAAACAAGAATTTGCTGAAAAAAAATAGAATATCCTATTTTTAATTAATTCTCCATATTTCAACTCTAAACAAATTGATTCTGAAACTTAGCTGGTCTAGCATCAAATCAGTACACTGACTCCTCACTCTTTGCCCACACTCCGCCACGCCACTCACACGACTTGTCAATAAGTGACACAATCTTGCTTATCTTCCAAATTCTCACTTATCTCATATTCAAGATCCCTTAATACAAGCATAAACAATAGTGCGTTTTGATTTAATGCCATTATGTCAGACGAGGAGTATCAACAACTGCAACTAAAGCCCAGTTATCTGGTGGGTAAACCGCTCTTATATTTCACAACGGTTTTTGTCTCCCTTGGTGTTTTGTTATTCGGTTATGAACAAGGTGTGATGTCCGGTTTATTAACCAATGAACATTTTAAACATTATTTTAAAGATCCTAATAGTGCCGAGATCGGTACGATGGTTGCGATCTTGGAAGTAGGGGCGTTGATATCATCGTTATTATCAGGAAAGATCTCTGATAAGATTGGTAGGCGTCGTGCTATTAGATATGGTGCTATTTTGTTTGCAATCGGTGGATTTTTCCAGGCATTTGCATTTAATTTCACAGTCTTGACTATTGCTAGATTCATTTCTGGTTTAGGGATTGGGTTTTTGACTCAAATTGTTCCTGTTTATCAATCAGAAATTTCACCTTCACATAAAAGAGGATTATTAGCATGTGTTGAGTTCACCGGAAATATTGTTGGTTATTCTGCCTCTGTTTGGACCGACTATTTCTGTTCTACAATTCAATCAAATATGGCTTGGAGGTTGCCATTATCTATCCAATCGTTATTAGCAATAGCTTTGTTCTTTGGTTCTTATGTGATTGTTGAATCTCCAAGATGGTTATTATCAAAAGATCATGATGCCGAAGGGATTGTTGTCATTGCAGATTTAACCACCAAAGGTGATGTTCAAGATGAAAGAGCCCGTAATGAATTCCGTGAGATCAAAGAAACTGTTGTCTTGCATCGTTTAGAAGGTGAAAGTTCCTATAGTTATATGTTCAAACGTTACAAAAGACGTGTCTTTATTGCTATGTCTGCGCAAGGGTTTGCACAGATGAATGGTATAAATGTGATTTCTTATTACGCTCCTTTAGTTTTTGAACAAGCTGGTTGGAAGGGAAGAAGAGCATTGTTGATGACTGGTATTAATTCATTATTTTATGTTGCTTCTACATTACCACCATGGATTCTTGTTGATAAATGGGGGAGAAGACCAATTTTATTATCTGGTGCTTTAATTATGGGATTTGCATTGACCAGTATTTCATACTCATTATATTTAAATACTGAAAGAACAAGACATTTGGTTGTTATTTTGGTTATTATTTTCAATGCTGGTTTTGGTTATTCATTTGGTCCTATTCCATGGTTATATCCTGCTGAAATTGCTCCGTTATCGGTCAGATCTAAAATCACTTCATTATCAACTGCATCAAATTGGTTTTTCAATTGGTTGGTTGGTGAAATGACACCAATTTTACAAGAATTAATCACTTGGAGATTATATCTTATTCATTCAACTTCATGTTTTATTTCGTTCTTTGTTGTTTATTACCTATATCCGGAAACAGCAGGTGTTGGATTAGAAGACATGGATTCTATTTTCGATGATAGATCATCAACATTCAGTTATTCTTCTAATTCAAATTATCAACAATTAGCCGATCCTGATGATGATTTATCCACAAATCAAAACTTATCAGGTGCTGCCGTGGCCAGACAACAAGCATTATTACATCCAACAGATCCCCTTCAAAACAAATCATTATTATCTAAACAAAGATCAGAAACATCATTCCGTACCCAGTTAAATGCATTCAATCCATCGAGTAATCAAAATCCAAGTTCGAATGCTTCTCATTATAGTGTTGAACCACCTGATTTTCATGACATTGTTAAATTTAAGAATTCTGATCAAAATTCATTAAGTTCATCAATTAGAAGATCAAGCGCTACTGTTAGTTCCTTTGTTGGTGGCGTTTTTAAGAAGAAGAAAGATTTTGGAGGGACTTATAATGGTGTTAGTAATAATGATAATGTTGTTGAATCAGATCAAGAAAGTTTGAATTCTCAAGATAGATAGATTTTAATACCCTCATTCAACTTACATATTTGTGCTTTTTATTTATATTATTTCTATTGTACATTAATAAATTATCATTTAATAATCCGAAGTTTGTAAAGTTATTGAGGATTTGGTAATCTTCTATAAACTTTGATGTATTTACTACCTTTATTTCTTGCAACTTTCTTACCTTCTTCTGTACTTTCTCTCATGATTTTGACACATTCATCATTATTTTCCCATTCCTCACCAACTCTTTCGAACAATGGATGCTCATCAAGATGTTTAACCATCCATTCATGCAAATCCAAAACGTCAGTAATAGTGTATATGATACCACCTTCTTTCAAAACATAAGCGTATTCACTCAATAAAGTATTCGTGATGATTCTAGCCTTATGTTTTCTCTGTTTGAAATGAGGATCAGGGAAGCAGAAAAACATCTTCTCTAATTGCGATTTATGAAAGAAATTAGGCAAGAATTTCATAGCATTACCTCTAAGGACATTAATGTTCTGATATCCATTAGTTTCAATATTTTGTTGTCTCAATGCAATGATCCGATCTTCAACGTAATGTGTCACTTGAACACGGATTTCCATCCCAAGAATCAAATTTTCTGGAAATGCAGGTGATAAATCAACCAATAACCCACCAAATCCACAACCAATATCAGCAATAGTGACATCTTTCGTCATCTTTTTAGTTTCTTCATCGTAAAAATATGGGAAAAATTTCGACCAGTCCATTAAATCTGGAGATTCTGGATATTCCAACTGATGATCTGAGAATGGATTTGAATGAGCTCTCTGTCTATAGAATCTCTTTCTTGGTAACTCAACAGATGATTCTTTAACAGTACTTTCATCAATCTTGACATGTTTTAGATTCTTTCTTGTTTCTTCCTGTTGTTGACGATATGCCTGTCTCTTGGCAAATGCCTCACTGGTGTGTTTTTCTTCTTCCATGGCGAACGAGTGCGGTGACCAGTCGTATAAATACGAACCAGTACTACGACCACCAGTAATAAAATTCGATGAGTAGGATTTTTTTTTTTCACTGACAGACCCGATTGGGAAGGCAATTACTGGTTATGAACATATGGCCTATTACGTAATTCATTATTGGTGCAATTGCCCAGTGCTGCTTAACCTTGCTGCTTCTGGAAAGTGACACATAAATACTAGAACAATTATGTACCACCACGCAAAAGCAATTTCAAACCAACAACTCATTGAATCAGAGCCCTGGAAGTTTCCGGCTTGAAAATTGATATAAGAAAAGATATTAAGCAGCTCACAGATATTCGATGACGATGATGACGAAGAAAGTGAAAATGATGAAAGTTCAGGAGAAGTGAAGAGTCCTCATGGTGTCCGAAAAAGAGTAGAGAGAAAAGAAACGAGGCTTCTACAGGAATGAAAAGACAAAAGGAAGCAGATACAGAATGTTTAGAGGATGTGCCTGGTTCCACTGGATACCACAATTTGGACCAAATGAATCAATCAAAATTAGGTCAATCTTTCCCAATTCTTCAGTTACTTAAGACAGTCACACTAAGTTTTCCATTCACATCGATCCAGAACTTTTGAGAGCACAAACAAGATCGAGTAGCTTTGGGATGTTTTCAAGATAGTGGCAAAGCATCCATTTTTTAATCCAGAAGTTGTAAATGATTTGAAGAAATTATATGAATGGGTAGACATCTATGAATACATCTAAAGAACTCTTGGCCCAAAGTTAGTTGACTCGGAACATTTAATGAAATACAAGGACCAAAACATTGCTATTAATTTTTGTCAAACTGACCCACTTGAAGTGGCCTATGACTTAGAGTCTTTTAGAAATCTTGAGTTTGAGAGAAAGTTCCAAACTTTTGAAACCTTCTTGAGATTCTCTACGGAATGAAGGTTTTGCAGTTAAATACAACAAGATCAAGGGTTTCACACAATTAATAAGAATCTTCCCATACCTCTTTGTCATTTGATTAAAACGCTTTCGGAGGTTATACTAATGAGCGGGCACCAACGGATAAATGGTTAGGGTGCACCGAATAATTACGTAACTTTCGGAGTTATTCGGACTTGATATTATCGGGTTCACAAAGAAGCTTAAAATTCGAAAAAAAATGTGTTTGTTTACGCTTCACCCCATAGCCAGACCAGCCACTTCCAGGATGCTACTTTTCGGGATCAAGAGAACGATATGGCATTCCACCAAATCAACGATAATATGGTCCCGTGTACCAGGCTCTTCAATGTCACGTTTCAAGCTCAAAAATCCAAAATCAATTGGTGTCAGATTCAATTCATCAGCACCTAAATTATCACCACATGATTCCAAAGCCAATGGATTCAGTGATATCAAGAGACTATTCCAACTAGCTAAGCCGGAGACAAAGCCTATAATTGGTGCTTTGGGACTGTTGGCTGTGTCGTCTGCCATTTCTATGTCTGTTCCTTTGGTCATTGGGAAGTTTCTAGATAGTGGGAGTGAAGATCTGGAGAACGTGAAAATCTTTGGGTTGAGTATGAATCAATTCTTTGTTGCAATCGGTGGTGTTTTCATTATTGGTGCTGTGTGTAATGCTGGGAGGGCTATAATCATGAGAACAGTTGGTGAGAAATTGGTTGCTAGATTAAGAACAAGAACTTTGAGGGCCTCATTAGAACAAGATGCTGCATTTCTTGATAACAATAGAGTCGGTGATTTAATTTCTAGATTATCTTCAGATGCTTCGATCGTGTCTAGATCTGTGACACAGAATATCAGTGAGGGTATTCGTGCCGTGTTGAGTGGTGGTGTTGGTATCACTATGATGTCATTAGTGAGTTGGAAATTGACTGGTATTATGTTATTATTGGGTCCACCATTAGGGTTGATGGCTTTTGTGTATGGTAAGAGAATAAGAAACATCTCAAGGCAATTACAAACATCAATTGGTGATTTGACCAAAGTTGCAGAAGAACAATTGAACGCTACAAGAACAATCCAAGCGTATGCTGGTGAAAGATTAGAAGTTCAGAAATATTCTAAGAATGTCAGAGATGTTTTCAATATTGGATTTAGAGAGGCTAAATTGTCAGGTATCTTCTTTGGTTCTACTTCATTGATAGCTAATATTGGGTTGATCACTTTATTAGGTATTGGTTCCAATATGATTAGAAACGGGAGTTTGACAGTTGGTGAATTATCCTCATTCATGATGTATGCTGTTTATACTGGTTCATCAATGTTTGGTTTGTCTAATTTCTATTCTGAATTAATGAAAGGTGCAGGTGCAGCATCAAGAATCTTTGAATTGAATGATAGAAAACCTGCTATTCCATCCACGATAGGTATCAAGCCTACTATTCAAGATCTACAATCCACAATTGCATTCAAGAACGTCAATTTCAATTACCCAACTAGACCAAACACTTCAATTTTCCAAAATTTGACATTCTCAATTAAAAATGGAGAGCATATTTGTATCGTTGGACCTTCTGGTTCAGGTAAATCCACAATAACTTCATTATTATTAAGATTTTATGATCCACAGTCAGGTCAAGTGACTATAAATGATAAAGACATCAAATCATTCAACTTGAGATCATATCGTTCAATGATTGGATTCGTTCAACAAGAACCTCCATTATTCCCAGGAACGATCCTTGATAATATCACTTATTCAATCCCATTCAAACCAACTGATGAACAAATCCAGACTGCGTTAAACCAAGCAAATGTTACACGTTTCCTTTCTGAATTCCCAGATGGATTACAAACAACAGTGGGACCTCGTGGAACTCAATTATCAGGTGGTCAAAGACAAAGAATTGCACTTGCTCGTTCATTATTATTAAATCCACCAATTTTAATATTGGATGAAAGTACTTCTGCATTGGATTCTAATTCTGAAAAAGTTGTTGCTCAGACATTAGCTAAAAGAGGTGATGAAGGTAAGACTACGATTTCAATTGCTCACAGAGTTAGTACGATAAGACATAGTTCTAGGGTTATTGTTTTGGGTAAAGATGGTGGTGTTGTAGAGACAGGCACTTTTGATGAATTGAAGAAGAATAAAGATTCCGAATTGAATAAATTGTTGGCTAAGAATGGGAGTGAAAGTAGTAGTGAGAAGGCTGAAGGTAGTTTTAGAGAAAAAGTTGAAACTGCAGTGGGTGACAAGGAATTGGAGACGTTGGAAGTTGAAGAGGAAGTTTTGGAAGAGTTGGAAAAGGAAGAGGAACAGAGAGTTAAAGAGGATCTTTCATTGAATAAATAGGGTTTTTGCTAATTTACTACATCTTGTATATAAAAGTGTTCAAAGAATATTGTCATTCTTCCATTGAGGTAGTTTGAAGTACCACTTGCCTCATAGGGAACTAAATAAATTATTATATAGGAAAGCACCTCATTATCGATCTCACCAGCTTAAAAAAGCAGTAAGAATCAAAACAAAGGTCAGTCCTATCATAGTCGTAAAGATCTGAGAACCGTGGCACTGGTTTACGATCTAGGATATTGGTCAGGTATTAGTATCAAAAGAAGTTTACAAGGTGATAAAATAAATCATTATCAAAGACATATATTCCACTATACCCTCATGAAAAGCAAGTATCGACTCACCAGCTCAAGGAAGCAGAGAGGACCAAAACAGTAGATCATGTTGTAACTTATTCTAAGCTAATGCTCAAATACCTTGATTCGTTTCAGTGGGAGTCCAGATAATATCACGTCTTCATACGAGAAACCAGTCCCGACAAACTGGATCGATTAGTTTTTTACTCAACAATGCTTTGAAGCGTAGTCCACTACGTTGAACAATGGCCTCATAGAAGACCAAGCACCTAGCAGCACGATAATTGATTAGCGTTTGAAGAGTTGAAAATGATTCAAAAGAAGTAGAGTATCGATGCTCTACAGGCCCCAGTCTCCACTATTATTCCTGTTGAATTGATATCATTATTGTTATTTGAACTTGTAGAACCAAGGCATGATCCAAAGACCAACCACTTCATCTGCCAATGACTTTGAAGATATTGCAAGCACAATTGTTATCCTTGAAAATAACGTCAATCATTGTCCCACAATTTATTATAATATAACTGTAGATAATCAGCTGATAGATCTGTTTAATTCAGACATGTACTGCGGTCGGAAATGTATTTGGAAACTCTCCTAGACGAAGAATTAATGAATTATAATTATCAACGTTTCATATTTACTTCTTCTCCAATTCAGTAATTCTTTGACCGACAACTCTAATGGCATCCTCCCTTTTCAATTTCTTAAAATCGCCAGTCCCACTGACATCAATCTCAACTTCTTCGTTATCTTCAGGTAAGATATTAGCTTCAACGAAAAATTCATTACCTGAATCCAAAGGATGTAAAACTTGTATTGTGGAGCTTGTATCTTTCAGGAATTCAAGTGTCTGTTTGTACTTTCCCAGTAGTATTTCTTTGGACTCCAACATTGTATGGAAGGGATGACTGGATGAGGAACGTTGCTGCTCTCTTGGACAGTGATTGATGAAATCTGTAATAAAGAATTTCAGAAAAAGTCTATTATGAGTTTCTGGTTTGGGACACATATTATTACGTAACCGAATGTTGAAAGGTAAACAAAAAACATGAAACACGTAAAGTTTTTGTTTTTGATTTTAGTTTTTGATAATCTGTTTAAAAATGGCCAAGATTTCGAGCCATATGATCCAGAAGGAGCTTGATACAGAATTCAGTGAATTCAGTGATTTTGATGACGAGTTTCAGGGAGTGCTGGACGCGAGCAGGCTGAACGAGAAGTTCATTAACTATACAAAGGGTCTGTACAATGAAAAAGAAACTGTCTATGATGGAGATCGAGATGAAGATGAGGAAGCTGAAACAGGAGAAGAAGTTAATGAACTTGTTCCTGAGAAGAAATTTGGGCGGATGAGAGAATATAGTCTGTACGAGGAGGCACTTCGGTGGTTTTTCAAGGTTGTTATCAAAGTGAAACAGAATTCAAAGAAGGTTGTGATATTTTTGATATTAGTGATAATCAATCTACTGATAATATTCTCCATTTCCAACCAAGACACTCAATCAAGTCAGATAATATCGATTAATTCAACTCAGGATATTTCTAGGTCATTGTCAAATTTACAGTGGCAGATCAATGAATTGAATACAAAGAATAAGAATAGATTAAATGATTTTAAAAATTATTTAGATTTGAAGATTGATGAGTTTAATGGGAAATTTAAGAAACTAGATGATAGAATAGATGATGTTTATTCAAGATTAGATGGGTTGAATTTCGATGGTGTTCAAATAGAAGGAAATGGGAAAGTGCCAATCATTTTGGATGAGTACAACAATGTTAAAATATTGCCTGAATTTGAATCCTTTCTTCAAACTTACATTAATGACTATCTACAAGGCAAAGATTTAAAAAGCATATTCAAACTTAACTATGATTCTATAATTGAAAACCATTTGGACAAATTTTTAAACTCCAAAGTTGGATTTATGAAAAAGCAAGAGATTTTATCATTAATTTCATCACAATTTCAAGAAAACAAGAAACAGTTACTTCAAGAAATGAAACTAATACAGAACAAACCACAAATTCCACCATCTTTAAAATTACTCAACAATGGATATCATAATCCATCAGATAATCAAATCAATTATGCTTTATTCTCTTCAGGTGCCAGAATAATCAATTACTTAACATCACCAACATTCACACCAAAACAAAAACCCTCAATGATGAAGAACATCCTCAAAGTTTTCCAATCATCCACAGACACACGAGTCTCAGAGGAAGAAGATCATCAACTATCAACCTTCTCATCAACACCATTCATTACATTGACGTCAAATGAAGGATATTGGAGATCATCAGTTACTAAAGGTACCACATTAGCTTTGAAATTTTTAGAACCTATCTATCTAACTACTTTCAAATATGATCACTCTAATGTTATGAATGGTGCCTTGATAACGTCAGCACCAAAGAAGATCAGTGTGTTCGTTGATACGTTCAATAATGAAAAATATTCCAAATTGAGTGAATTTAATGATTCATTAGATGGTTATTTCAAAATTGGTGAATTCACTTATGATTTAAATGATGAATATCATGATGGTCAGGGATTTAATATACCTAATTGGGCTAAAAAGATACTGATAAAATCAATAATCGTCAAAGTTGATGAGAATTACGGGAATGAGTTCTTTACAAGTTTGAATAAATTCAAGATTCATGGAATGACAAGATTTGATGTTTTTGCAATAAAGGAATTATTAAATAATGATGAGATTGATGATGATTTAAAATCAAAGTTTAAAGATTGGTTTAATGAAGAAACAGAAAGTGTTAATAAAAGAGGTGCGTTCGGTGGAGATGAAATTATTTAGGACAATTAGCTGTTAATGAATTATACTATACTTTATTCAAGATATTAGATTCAGTTTTCGTCTGAGTTTATGAACCCCATCTCATAGATAATGCCACACGATGCATCAAACCTAAAAATATCACTAATTTGATCGGATCAGTTATATCTAGGAAGATCCATGTTATGCAGCTGTCAGCAACATGCATTGTTTCTATGGGTTTCTTTGCTATGGAGTAAGTGATGCCATACTCTAGGCAGTCATGAAGTCATATTAGTTATCCTGAACCCTCAGGATTAAAACGATGATCAACATTTGAGATCACAGCCCCCAATTCGAGCAACTAAGCAACTATTGACAAGTCATTGATTCTAGTTCTTGTGATTCTTTTCAATCGATGACATTCCCGATTGCTATTTTTGATTAAGGTTCGTTTTGTTCACTCAACCTTATGTGAGATTACACACCCTGATCTCTGAATTGAATTGGTTAATTTACAAAAACATCAATAACTCCAATGACTACAATGAGAGTTTGGAAGTATCAAAACACAATTCAGAACCGAATCTGCAACTGTAGCTTTTTTTTATATTTTTCCACTGAGACTTTTAAACTTTTACAACTCAAATACTAATTTTCGCAAATTTGGGTTTTCTTGGCGTGTGCTTATCAGTTATGCAACCGCTTTTGTGTCTTATTCTGTCCCGATCGGGAAATCACTCTCGGGATTAGATTGCACCCTTTTACCCAATCGGGTCAAAAGAGGGTGCTTTTTACGCCATTTTGACACAACCGGATAAATTTGACGCTCCCTTTTTCGCCAATTTCGTATAGGCTGGCATTTCAGGTGGACATGGCCGTTTATTTTTTATGTGAGGGGGAGGAACTTTAAGCGGAGCTGAGAAAATGGGAAAGATGCCAATTCTCTGATTCGTTCATGCTTTTTTTTTCTTAGCCATAATTTCTAATTTGTTGGTTCGTAACTTTTCTGGTGCTTGGGTTGTTTGCTAAGCCCCAATTTTATATAAACACGCCGCCCTCGCCCCCCTCAAAAGCAGCACCCAATTGCGCTTTCTATTGTTATCCATTAAGTCACCGGACATAGCCACACATCTAGTGGACAATTAGTTCTCGTTCTGTGACTGTTGTTGAGATCAATCAATTAATTCCACTAAATTTGATTGTGCTCGATTGCGTCATTTTGCACATCCATCCTATTTTTTTTGAAAAAGTGTGTTGTCTTTCGAGACGGTCAAAATCTGAAAGGTATATTTATATAAAAATTTCAAGTTCCGTTATTACAGAAATTGAAAAAAATAGAAAGATAACGAACGAGACACCCAAACCCTTTTGTTCTTTCTCATTCCAATACAGAATCAAGAGAGCAAATGATGGGAATCAAATCCATCTTCAAGAAGAAAGAGGTTCAACCAACAGTTGATTCCTCATCATCACAGGAATCCGTTGCTACCCTTCCACAATCTCCCGTTTCTTCGATAACCTCATCATCCATCTCAGCACCAACCAACCAAATATCCAACCAGAATTCCAGCAGTCTCCATGATCAATACCGATCATTAACTAGCTCAGATAGTGTCAATAAGGAACTGGTACCAATAATCACTTTGTTGAACTGTCAGGTATCAAGAGTGTATTTAGGCAACCATTCCGTCTTGTTCAACACTGAACATAAGAATGAGACAAATTATGATCTCAATTACACATTTTGTGATTTCTTCATTAGAGGAACCCAACTGAAAGTTTTCCAACATCAACAAGGTGATATTGATGGCGATATTCAAAATGTGAAATATTTCAAACCGGTTTCTATCAATTTGATTGATTCTTCATCCATTCATCTTAATCATGGAGACAACTCATTAATAATCACACAGACAAGCACAGTTGCACATCATTTGAAGTTTGATGACTTAGAGACTCTTCAATTGACACTTTCAGCTATTAAATTATCACAGTATGAATATACTCGTTTAAGTGAGGCTTACACTGCCTCGTTGTTGAGTTGTAAAGGTATGGGGCTTAGTGATATTCATGTCGTTTTGGCAGAAAATAGATATGTATTTGAAGAAAGATGCAGTTTGAAGTTGAATGGAGAATGGATTGATTGTGTTTGTGTTGTTAGCCCATGTGAGAAGAAACTCGTTGGTAATAGAAATAAGAAGAATGGGAAGGTTGAGTTTTATTCAGTGACTTCAAAAGGTAATAAGAAGAAATTATTATGTTCTGTTGATTCCATTGAACATTGCTTTGCAGTCTTTACACACGTTGATTTAATTGATAAATCTTCAATGATTAGAATCGATGGTGATGTCACCTACTATCAAAATTCCACATCTTCATTTTCAAGATCAAGATCATCCACAGTCAACTCATTAAGCACCAATAACAATAGTAATGCCTATCCATCAGGCCATCACAGAAGAAAGAGTTCCATTTCATCAATGACTTCGACTTTATCCACAAAACCATCATCATCATCAGCATCCGTTTTCCAAAATACTTCAATCCATGTCATTCCTCATCATCATGCATCTGTTCCTAATTTTGAAACATTGATTCGTTTCTTGATTCCATTGTTTGATTCATTTCAATTATATGGCAGACCAGAGAGATTGAATGCAGATAAAAAAGATTCAAAATCTTTATTGTTTGGATTACCATGTTTACCAAGTGTTAAGATCTTGAGTATTGAAGTTGCATTAGGATTAATTCAAGGTCATTGGAATAGCATTGTTGAATTAGAAGATATTTATCGTGATAATTTGGATGCTAACGGTGGTGTTGCTACCAATACAGTTGGCGATTTCAACTATGATGGATTGTTTAATTCTAAAGTGGAATCATTATATGCTAATGCTAAATATCAAGGATTTGGTGATTTGAAGAAAGAAATCAAAGAAAGTATGAAATTCATTGATCCTGTGATTGTTTATAATAGTCCTTCAATTAAAACTGATAATTTCTCACCATATCAATCAGAATCAATCAGTCCTTATGAATCATCAGTTTCTTATCAAGATAATAGAAGATCGATGCCATCCACTTATGAATCAAGATATGCACCAAATTCAACATTTGGTGATAGATACAGAACAACTAGTTTGACATCAAAGGATGTTGGATCAGTCAGTATGGTTGAAGGCATTGCTAAGAGACATGATACTTTGAGAGAGATTAGTATTGATGATGATGGAATCAATGGGATTAATAACTTGGATTTAGAAGAGAACCGAGTTGCTGCTTGATTTTTGATTTAAGTTTTATGATAATATGATTACTTTTTTTTTTGTTAGTTTTATTTTTATTTTTTGAAGTTTTGATGTCTTTATTGATTTATATGGGTTTGTCAAAAGCGTTTTGATTATACAGTTTTATACAGAGTTTTGAGGTTTCATTTAAGAGGCACTGCAGAAGACTGTTGCGTTGCATACCTCTAACGTAGACGTGCACGAACCAGTGTTCTTATTGCAACAGTTGGCTTTTGATAATAATATCAGCATTTGAGAAGGCTTTTTCTCTATAGTCTCCTTGGACTTTGCGAACTTATACCAACTATGGATCTGGTTCAATAAGAAGGTATCAGATCGGACCAGTACTGTGTTGTTAATCAGTTGCTTGAAGAAAGCAGATACGACTGCTGATATGCCACCAGACAGGCAGGGTAATATAAAACAATACTATTTGATCAAAAGGATATATTGTGTGGTGTGCCCGTACCGAGAGTTTCGCCCCTCTGGAATTTTTGAAAGTCTGAAGTTGGTTTCGCATTTGGTCCAATTCCAAATCGATAGTTGTGGTGTGTACCTGGGATTTAAAGAAGTCATGCAGTGTTTTGTTGTGTGAAACTCTTCGCCATGATCAGTTCGAATTGACTCCAGTATAATTGAAACCGTCGCACCTGTCATCAGGTTATGAGAGCATTCATCTGCCTCTATAACTTTTTCCTGATTGAACCCGATCTGTACTATCATATATGGTATCGTGGTTGAATCTTGATCGAGTGTGATCATTGATGCATCGCAGCTGATCTGTTTGTCTGATTTTGATAAGAAGACGAGACTCGCTGTGGTTGCCACTGGTTGGCACATGTATGTGTTGATAATACAATACTTGAGAATTAATGATGTAGTCGAATTTACCGTATCACTACTCTACAGTACATGGGGGTAATTAGTACTTTTCAATGAAAATAGGTGCCCGTAAGTGCGATATTGAACTTGTTTCAGCTGACTGTGGAGTTCGTCTATAAGTGTTTTGAAGTTTTTGGTGTGCTCTATATGAAACTCTTCCCAGCTCTTCATGTAGTTAGTTACGTAGCCACAACTCACAGCCTTACTGGTACTACTAATGGATTCACACACCAACTGCAGTCTACTGCCACTACTAAATCCTTCAATATGTCCCCAACCAACGCTTTGACTTGACACATTCCTGGTGGTGTCTGGGTGCCTTTTCCGATTAAGTGTCATTATCGAAATAAAGGCGAATAGATAATTCTTCCGTTGTCAACAAACACAACAAAAGCGAGTCTTTTCTGCACTGCGATATGGCACGCGCTAAGGATCTCACATTCCGCCTCCCACGTACCAGAACCATCTTGGAGGTCTGGTCCCCAGATTTTCAGAACTTTGCCATCACCAATAAACAAATAACACTGACATTGGAAAATACAGTAAGTGATATATTTGAGGTGATTTCACTCAGATCTGCTGAAGAAGAAGGCATTTTGAATTCAAGATGCTTGAAAGCATATTATAGACATCAGGAACTCATGCCGTTTCAACCATTGACTGATTTTCTCACTACTGATGATATCAAAGATGATCAAGTGATCAGAATCAGAATCGAGATCAATAAGGATTTGATGGCCGTGTCTCCTATTAGACCAGCACTGTTGAATATCAATCTGAAATTAGCATCAGGGAAGACTATTTCCGTTAGGGAACCACTTAATGTTAGTGTGAAGTCGTTGAAATCTTATGTGGTGGAATCCATAGGCATTGATGAAAGCCACATAGACCATTTTGAGTTCAATGGTGGTGTCAGCATCCATAATGAAGATTCTACGATCGGTGACTTGTTAGGATTGGATATTGCACCTTTGGGTGAATTGAATCTCTACGTTGTGTTAGAATCTGATTTTCAAATCAAGTTATCTTCACCTGTTGAGAACATTTTGAGATGTAATACTGTCTATAGTATGTTGGATACTTCAATCCTGACAATCAAATATTTTGTTATTGATCAATACACGGGGAATAAACAGATAGGTTTAGAAGATATAAAGATCATTTATTTTGGAAGAATATTAGCAGATTCCTCAAAATTAAAGGATATTATTCATGCCCATACTGATATTTCCAACATTACATTACATTTTGTGTTGAGGGAACCCGAAGATCCATTACCATCGCAGGGATTCTGGAGTGATTTGAGACGAGGTGCTTTATTTGAATTCTTACCAAGAGAACCAAATCCAAATTTCCAACAAGAAGTTCAAAGAGATGAGAGACTAAGAGAACAACTAAGAAACGGTAATATTCACGTAAGTGACATCCCAACAGAGTCCGTCCTGGTACAAGATGATATCTTGCATTTAAACAACAACTCTAATCAAGAAAACACATCACATCAATACATTAACGGTCCTCCTCACTTACCATCTTCAAATAATTTAACTGGTGAATCCTTCGACACGATAACCACACCATCAAACATCACACGTCAAGTGAACCAAGTCAACTTATCCACAATCGTTTATAAAATCACATTAAACACACTCTCTGGTCAAAGAGAAGTCATACTGTCAAGCTCACAAGCAATCATCAACGATAATGATCCGCAAAACCCATACTTGATGTTATCACCATCAGGATTTGCCAAATTGGAACAATTAGGTATAGATATTGAAAAACCAGAAATTAGAATTGAAGAAGAACCAAATAGAAATATCAATCCACCAAATTTTGATATCAGAAACTTAGGAATCTCACAATTGAACATACCTAATCAAACACAAGCTGCGATTCCCCCACAAGATGTTGATATCCCTGGTGTGAATATCAACATCAATGGTATTAATATTCCTCAAGTTACGAATACAATCCCTCAATTCCATGTCACAAGAATAAACTTGGCTCAACTAGCTACTAATTTCCTTGTCCCGATTTATGGAATTTTGAAATATTCCTTAGTTTATTTGATAGTTTTTGAAAACTTGGAAAATAAATATCTGAGATGGATGGGAATGGGCATATTAGCAATCCATTTCTTAACTAGGAGGTCGAATAGTCATATCTTGAGATATATTAGACAGAGAACAATTGGCGACACAGCTGTGAATTCAATGATGGTAAGATTGAGAATGTTGAGAACTAATGCTAATGATGTGGTAAAGAGAGCTTCTAAGTGGTTGATTGAGTTGGCCATTCCTATGGAGAGAAGATCACTAATTGTGGAAATTCCAATAGGGTTGATAGTCGGACTGTTGTCCTTTATAATTACTTTCATTCCTCAATTATCTAGTCCGTTTCTTGAACTTATTGATGAAAGAAACAGAGAAGTCGAGGAGTTCAATAATGATGTTGATGATGAGGTTGATCAGGGTCAAGTTTTAGGAGCAGAAGATCATCATGTTGAAAATGTTGATATTAATGATGGAACAACTGGTGTTGAACGTCATGAAGTGGCTCCTGAGAATTGAAGCTGTTCCTGTATATGACTTGAATGATTGAAATATATGGATTCATGGGATTGTAATGTAGAAGAAATACAAAGCACAATTTTTTTGATCTTGAAGATTTCCATAATCTTCTGATGATGATTTTGTTGAGAAGAGAAAAGAAACCGGGTATATAATCCCACTCAGAGCCAATAAACCTCGCAACTTGAACTGATAAGTTGATTAAATTCAACGACATTGATCCAATACACATAATGAACGATTTCTGGAAGATAATAAGTCTTTCTTTTGTCGATATCCTTGGCTTGTTACTTTTTTTGGTTGGTTTTTTGATGGTGAGCCTCTCCATTGGTCTTCCTATGGGTCTTGTCGTATTCATTGTCTACGGTTGTAATTGTGGATCTGTGTTTAGCACGAGAAGAGAAATAACCTTTAGGAAGAAGTGAGAAGATGGCTTCGAAGGAATGAGATATTGACTTTACTGAGGATAACTGTTCCTTTGTCGTCTTCAGCAGAACATTGGCGACACGAGCAGCTTCCTGGAGTTGGACATCAATTACATGAAAATTGGGGGTAAGGACTACTTAAGGCTTCAATGTTGAATCGCAATTTCTATATTTTAATCACCATTCAAGAACCTTTCTCTAATATACAATGTGAGGTTAAACATTAAATAATGACTGATTCGTATCAATCCCACAAATTGTGACTCTCTCAGAATAACCAACTAATGCAATATCCAACAAATGCACCTAAATAACCACCACCAACGATGGTCATTGGCCACGTTTGCCATGGTCTATCCCAATCCAAAGGAATAGCAATCGCACCCAACCAGGCACCAACAGCCACCGCAATGCCTGTCTTGATACTTATTGAATTAACACCAACTTTCATAAAAATGACTAAACTTGGGTATAACAATCCACTCAAATGCAAAGCAAGCATATAGTTCTCAAAGACAGTAGTGAAGGGGGCACCAAATAGCACAACCGTTCCAAAAAGAACAACACTTAGTAGCAAAGATGCAACAAATCCAAATAATAAATGGTGGTAATCATTAAGGATATTGAACTTGACGCGTTTCTGGCTTTTGACATTAAATAATTGTGAGAGGAATAGCGTCGTATAGACGGCCTGGGTGCCAATTAGAGAATAGAGAGACTTAGTCAATGTTTCATTCACCTGTGTGCTGAGATCATTCTGGAAGATGAAGTATACTTGAGCTAATAAATGAATTGGGATGATCTTGATGCTTGGTTGGATCTTGTATAAATCGACATTGGATTCCGATTTTAAGGCTGGGTTTGTCGAGTCTGAGAAAGACACGGACTTTTTAGACGGAGTCGGCTTCGAAGCAACCATTTTGGTGTAGAATTGGACGGAATTGGCGTGGTTTGTGGTTTTGTGGTTTGTGTGAAGTGTTTTGTTTTGGTTTTTATGATTTTTCTGATCTCGGCCTTACTCGGGTCTAACGGGAAGTAATAGCCTACGTTGAACTTTTCTCTATTCTTATTCTATTTTATGTACACTCTGAACTCACTGCAGATTGTCCAGTGATGTTTCAATCTCAATGAAATCCATCCATAGTTCCAAATATGCATTCTTACCAACCTTACTACTGAAATTCAATCTCTTATCCAGATTAAAATAATTGAACCAATATTTCAACAGATTAAACTCCAAAATTGGTTTGAAACCAACTTCATTATCAGCATATCTATTACTCTTTGGATTCAACCCACAATAATGGGCAACTTTATCACTGATTTGTTGCTGAAGAACGTATAATCTTCTATAACTTTCTTCATCAATTGGGGAAACTTTGAAAATAGAACCATCGATATTAACCCCAATATTTTGGAAATTTTGTGGATTTGAATTCATTGGAATCATCTTCAATGCCGTTGTTAATGAGTTTGTCTTGAAACTTGACTTCTTTAATAATTTCTGACCCATTAATGATTTAACGTCTTCTGGATCATATGACAACAACTGCAAATTCTCATCATCATCAGCAATTAAAAAGTAAATCTCATCCTTGAAAACAATGAAATCAGCAGATGAAACATTAACATTTTGTAAATCTTTACCTAATAAGAATAATCTATATGGTTCTGCATCAAATGCCAAAAACCAAACACTTTTCAACGTATCACCAAGTAATAACAAATTACCAAAACTCTTAGATTCTGAAACAAATGTAGCACAATCATAAAATGCAACAGGAACTGTAGAATTATCTTGTTGTAAATCTCTAATCAACACCTTTTGGCCCTGTGCTGTTAAAAATCTACCACTGATTTCGTTGATTGTAGTAGCAGCACCTCTCAAATGTTCCTTGGAGATCTCTTTGAATTTGAATAGAATTTCTGGTTTATTTGGATCAGGAACAATAGAAATGATATCTTGGATATTATATTCACCATAGACTGTCAAATCCTCAATTCTATATTTTCCAACAGCAATACCCAAAAATTCCTTCTTCTTTTTAGATCTTGAAGAAATTGTTAAATTCATTGATTTCAAATCATTGATTATTTGATTCTCCGGGAATTTAATCTCATCAATAACTGTCCAATTCTTAGGATTGATTAATTTAACAGAACTTTTGAAAGTGTACGATTTTGGTTTATCTTCTTCAGCACCAACAATAGGAACATCTTCTTCATCTTTTGCATCGTATGGAATCTTAGTCAGTGTTGATATTATAAATAGTTGTGAAGTTTCATGATATGTGATGTTATTTATGGTTTCTTTGAAATTGAATTTTTCAATTGGTAAATTTTGTGAATAATCAAATCTTGAATTATTTGAATCTGGGATTTCCAATTGACAAATTCTTGCATTTTTTTGATTATCAATGTACATGAATTCATCATGATTGTAAATTTTACAAATAGAAACTGCATTATTTGAGGTGAATTTGAAAATCTTTGGAAGTGATTTTGATGTTTTAATAATGAAATATGGTTGTTTACCAGTGACAAAGATTAAATTCTGATCTTTCAATTTGATTGGGATTAATTTTCTTTCCAGGATGGTTGAACTTGAATAAATGTTTTCTGGAGCACCTGTGAGTAAGTTATTGACAATCTTAATGAATTTCACAGTACCGTTATACTCGTATTTCTTGTAAAAGATCAATTCACCACCAATGGTTAACAAAATCAAGTATTCTTCTTTGTTCAAATCATCACCAATCTCCAACAATTCTATCTCTTTGAAAAATGGATCAGGAATCAATCCAGTTGGTTCTTCATCATATTGTTTAACATCCACAACTTCATTCAACTTGTTAACATTTGACAAATGGAAGAAATTATCATTATGATTTCTATTAAACGCAAACAATTGATTATTAACAGTTGAGACAATAAAGATTGGTTCCTTTTCACTTTGTAGATTCAAGATATTTGAATTTGAGATCGTACCTGAAGTCAAAATAGTTTCTGTTAATCCAATAGGTAACTTGACTTTGTTTAATTTCTTACCTCTCTTAGGATCAATTTCAAAAATCTTAATCTCACCCTTTGATGAAGTTATAAGGACGTACGGATCATAGACCTTGGCTGACAAGATCTCAAAATCAACATTGATTTGAAACATTTTCTTGAAGTTATAGTCAAATAAGTAGATGTTTGTCAATGTAATTTGAATGATTCTATCTGATTTGGCCATAGTATCAATGTTGATTGTGATATTATTGTTCTTGAAATCTAAAGTTTGGAAATTTCTAAAATTCTCATTGATTAAAAAGATCTCCGATTTGAAATTTTGTAAATCTGTAGTGACTAAATACTTGTTCAATAAATTCCATGTCTTGTTGATATTATTAAATTTCAAGGTGGATTTGATCTTTGGTGTTATTGATGGATTGAAACAAGTGATGGAACCATTTGCTTCCTCACCAGTTGAACAACAGGTTGAAACATCGTTCAAGTTCGGATTTGGTAAACCTTGAATAACTTGTTCTGATGACAATTTTCCTAATGTGAATGATGATATAGGACCGTTGTTTATCAAGAAATCAGTTTCCTTATATTTCAAGATGTCTTTTGTTTTAGTATTGCCATTGGACTCTTCATCAGTGTATAAGTCATCGTCATCATCAGCATCTTTTTTGACTTCTTGTTTCGTATCTTGATCTTCGTCACTATCAAACTTCTTCAACAAGACAGAGTTTGATGATCCATTACCAATGAAGATGAAGTCATCAAAGACAGTCAGACTCTGGGTGTTTAGTGCTAGCACATCTAATCCAACAACAGGAGACACATTCAAATCTTTAATCAATTTACCATCCAATGAGAACTCAATTTCATAAAACTTCCCATTTTGATCAATAATTAACACATTCCCATCATTCATTAATTCTAGTTTGCAATCTTCCAATTGTAACTCTAAAGAACTCAAATCTTTCAATTTCAAATCAGTACATTGATTCCAGAATGAGTTAACGCCACAACCTTTAACATTACCCGAATTATCAACATGTAAGATTTCATTGGCACCAATTAATAAGACACCATTCAACGGTGATTTCAATGGTTTGATTTGATAAATATCATACGGAAGATTTTCAACATTAAGGATTGGAGTAGATGAGCCAGTACTTAAGTCTAATGATAATAAGATGAAACTGGTTGTATCTTTTCTAACCGATAAATCAGCAGCCCAAGTCATTGATTTGTTGTAAAGGATACCCAATGTAGCATCTTTGTAATTGTATAAGAATTCACAATCAATAATGGAACTGATGGAGGCTTCTAATTTGTTAACTGGAACAATGATGGAGTCTTCATATAACGATTCATTATGGATATTAGTACTCTTTTCAACTTCATAGACATCAACATCTTCATCAAACTGCTTGAAAGGTAAAAATGCAAATAAATCATTAAATAACACTAATGAACAAATTCCATTTGGTTCTAGTTTCAGTCTAGCATCATTAAATTCATCCTTGTTATTAACACTCTTCTTTTCAAACTCCAGTTCATAAAAATGTAAAGATTGTGTCTGAATAGTATAATTTTCAACATCCCAACTAACCAAACTTAATTTAGCAAATTTTGTCAATATCAACAATTGATCCAATCCACCAGAGTTTATCTTCTCTATCCCATGAACTGTACCATTCAGCTTGAATTCATGGATAAGTATTAGCTTATCACCATTACCCACCTTGAATATCTGTAATAATGTGTTCTTGACAACGATGAGGTTGATGTAGTCCTTCGACGTTAAGTGACAAGATACGGAAAAGGAAACCCTTGTTGGATCAATCAGCTGGTCAAAAACGTCCATTGTGAAAGACTGGTGTAAAGAATCAGTAAAAGATTACGATTAAGTTGATGAAATGAATGCAGCTTTGATGTTTGATTTTGTTAGGCTCGGGTTTTTGTTTACTTTTCATGAAAAATTGGAGATTCTAAAGCCACCCATCGGAGCATAACCTTTGTCATAAAGGTTAATTAAATTAGGATTGAAACTATTATTTGGATGGAAAAGGAGTCAATGAGCTGTGTACGAGATGATCGAAGTTGGACTCTCACTATAATTCTTTATTTGGTTAACAAAACGCCAAATTGAAATTTGTTTCAAGTGACTTACCAAATTAGGAAATACAGCGGAATCACAAGTGTCAAAATGGCGGAAATCGGAAGAAGAATTGCGCAATTGTGCCAAATACGGTAACCAACAAACAGAACTGTGCACTAGATCTTCAGCTATGAAGATAAAAAAAACTGTGAAATTTGAATCAAGAGACAATTAAGAAGCTACGGGCTGAATAAAATAGCTGTGAATTGAAATATAAAACAGTAGTGTTTGTGGAATAATGAATTTATGGCAACGTTACTGCCTTGGTCATCAGAGATTCAGTAAAGAACTGATTGGTGGAAGTGTGATTCTCTCATTTGAGTCCTGTGGTCTTACCACTGGATTGTTGTTGGTGATGTTGTGATTGTAGTCAAAATGGTATTGGTCTATGGAACCTATGGAACCTATCGATTGATGTCTCGAAAGTTTGTAATTGTCTGGAATCAGTGGAGTTAGTAGCAACTGTTGTTTATCTGATGGGGAATCTGGCGACAGTAATGTGCTTGCTGAAGATGAGATACTGGAGTTTGAAGTAACTGGCCGTATGGATTTCGGCGATTGTGAAGATCTTGAAGATGATGAAAAAGATGGCTGTCTCTGAATGGTTGGGTTTGGTGTGGCAGATACGGATTTGGTAGAAGAATTGGATGAAACACTAGATCTTTTTCTTCTTTTGATTCTGTTGAATCTTATCAAATTATCATCAATCTCCAAAAACACATCATTATTTGTAACCTGGCTGCCGCTTAAATTTATCACCTTGCTGGTATTTGCATTGCGATGGTACCCTTTCTTCTTGTAGTACAAACCACAAGCATTGCAGATGTTGCGTCCCTGGTCATCTTTTCTCCAGATCGAGGTGTTGATGTTATGACAGTTGGCACAGTGGATGATGCTGAGGTTGTTAATGTCGATGTTCTTTAAGATGATCTTATCGTGATTTACCGAGTTGCTTAGATTGTGGTCCTGCTGCACAATAAGCTTATCGATGAGTTCCGACGTTGATAGGGACTTCTTCTTGGAGATCAGTACGGTGGGTCTGTGTCTGTGCTTGGACTTGTAGTAGAGGCCACAGGCGTTGCACAGGGTCAGCACGGACTGGGTCTCGTTGTCGAGTGTTCGCCTCCACATGGGGGTCTTCTCTGTCAGGCAGTTGTGACATTTCATCTTGACAGGACAATAAAATGGGTGTGCAGATAACAGAGATAAAGCAAGGAGAAGGCCACAGGATTTGTGCAGTTTATATACTTTTGTGCGTCTGTGGAAAATTAAGCTTGGGTGGTATCAGAGAGGATCTAGATTGCGATTAATTCGTGATTGTTCGAGCAGAATTGCGATTCTTGACAGGTCGTTGTGGGAGAGGACTGTGGTGGCATGTCGAGCCATGGCCGGGTTCTCTGGATCCGGGTCAAAGAGGAGCTTGCTGGCTGCTCCAAAGAGAGAGCAGTGTGTGCTACGGGGTGCTGAGCTCGACTATCATCTGTGTGTTGGAACTTAGCACTGTGCTACGTGTCGCACGTTTCAATCATATTGTATCTTCTTCTTTATTTTGTTGTGCAAAGGCGTGCCCATAATTCCAAAACCCTGACCCTAATGCACTAACAAGCGTTGTGAAGATCGCAGCATAATAAAACACAGACACGGTACACCAACCTTCAGTCTTCAGATAGTGCCATGATCTATTTGCAAAGATTAGCACCAAATTTCAATCCCGTATCAGCCAGATCAGTATCTAATCAATACGTCATTTTTTAATCTTTGACAGGTTATCTATGCCACACAGTGCTATTCCCCTATAATTCCGAGACAGATTACGTAAGTTCTCATTACGGTGTCTGGGTGTTGGAAGAATTGCGTAATTTCCCTTTCCGGAGTGAATTAGATTAAGCTTTTCGTGCGCAAATTGGCGCAAATTCTTTGAGTTTCAAAACGTTTCAAAACAAAAGTATTGTTTACTTTTTGAAATAACCACACATCCATCACCAGATTTCACACACATCCAGAATGGAAACCATCGACGTCTTGTCCAAGTCCTTTGTGGTCAAGTGGGTCAATGTGCCCGACAACTGCACCGTAATCTTCCAGGCGAAGCCCATCAAGAGATCAATCAATTTGGCCGTTTACAGGTCCAATGATCCCCGTCAGAGTCCCATCACTGAACACGAAGACACCAGCAAGGATAACGTGTCTCCCTCCGCATCAACGTCGCTGCTTTCAAGAAAGAGATCCAACTCCACGCTGTCATTGTCTTTAGAAGAGAGAATCTCGCAATCTGAGTTGTCAATTGTGAAAAATTACGGTCAGATTAATGGGAATGACATTTACAAGAGTGAATTGAAAATAGAGAAAGGTGGGATCTATGCTTTCGTCTTTGATAATACATTCTCCAAGAATTACTCCAAGAAGATCCTATTCAACAAGTTTTTTGTTCCAAATGACGCCACATTACAAACACGTCAACAACAAGTCCAACCGTACCAACAGCATCGTTCAAACTCAACAACTTCTGTGAACTCCGCATCTCATCATTTACATCCAGCAAAAGGTCAGTACCTCCAAGGGTATTTACTGAAGAAGAAAAGAAAGAAGTTACAAGGTTTCACTAAGAGATTCTTTATTCTAAACTTCAAATACAACACCTTGTCATATTATCAAAATGAGAGCTCCTTGAAAATGAGAGGTCAAATGCAGATCAACATATCTACCATCAGTGCATTGAAGGAAGACAGCACGATTGTTGTTGATTCAGGAATGGATGTTTGGATTCTTAAGACGCTGAATGGTGAGGATTGGAACAATTGGATTAACGCATTAGATTTCATTAAATTGAATGGGTACAATCCAGTTGATCTAAGCAATGCTAACAACTCACCAATAAGTTCTCCTGAATTTCCACCTGCTCAATCATCTTCATCCACAACAAATAACAATAAAAATAGTAGTGCATTGATTAATAACAACAATAAAACATTGGGTAACCAGGGTGAAGAACTATACGTCATCTATAAACAATTGAACCTATTGAATAGTCAATTGAATTCCACAAATGATGTTAAATCAATTCAATCAGAACTTTCAGACATTTCACAAAAAGTCAAAGGATTAATCAAAAATCAAACAAATTCCAACATCATGTCCAAATCACCATCCCCAGAAAATGATTCCAATTCTATATTTTCTCAAGATTATTTTGATGCTGAAGAAGGAGAGGATTTAATTGATAACCATGTCTTAATCATTCAATCTCGTGGTCGTCATTTATCAACTATTTCAGTTGATGATTTATCTGATGATGAATCTATAAATATCTCCAAATTGCAAATCAGTGAAATCAAAGAAGAAAACCTTGAAGATGAAGATTTATATCCATTACCAATTTTAACTCCAGTCAAAAGAAGAAATAATATTCCATCATCAACAACAGAACCACAAAGTTTATTCTCATTCTTGAGAAAGAATATTGGTAAAGATATGTCAACATTATCAATGCCAGTTACATCAAACGAACCGTTGACAATTTTACAAAAGATTGCAGAATGTTTTGAATTTTCAAATCTTTTGAATGAAGCATCATTAGAACAAGATCAAGATTTAAAATTTTTGAAAATTGCAACATTTGCTATTTCAAGTTTGGGTGTTTTTAGATCCAAAGAAAGAAATTTAAGAAAACCATTCAATCCGATACTTGGAGAGACTTATGAATTCATTAATGATAAACAAAACTATAGATTAATTGGTGAGAAAATCTCACATAAACCTCAAGTATTTGCATTTCAATTAGACTCTCCAGATTGGGAAGTTTCTTTAACTTTAAACCCAGAACAGAAATTTTGGGGTAAATCAGTTGAAATTATAAATAAAGGTTCAATTAAATTGATCTTAAAGAAAACAGGTGAAATTTTTAAATGGTCGCAACCATCGACATTATTAAAGAATATCATTTCTGGTGATAAATATTCTGAACCTGCTAATAATTCATTAACGATTACAAGTTCCATTGGTTTGAAAGCTAATGTTGAGTTTAAGAAACACAGTGGTGGTGGGTTATTTTCAAGTCAACCTAGATCTGAAGAAGTTATTATTACTATAAGTTCCACTAAGGATAATCATCATAAGAAGTCTGATTATTATTGTGCTGGTAAATGGACGGATACAATTTATTTAAAGAACTTCAAGAATACATCAATCAATGAAAAGATATGGACAGTTTCTAAATTATTACCTGATGAAAAATCCAAATGGGGATTCACTGACTTCACCACCCAACTGAATGATATTTCTGAATTAGAAAAAGGAGTTATTCCATTCACTGACTCAAGATATAGACCAGATATTAAAAAGTACGAAAATGGTATTGTTGATGAAGCAGAGAGATTAAAATTAGATATTGAACAACGTCAAAGAGAAGAACGTCAAAGATTAGCGGATGAAAATCTAAAATATAAGCCAAATTATTTCAAGAAGATTAACGATTTAGATTATGAATTCATTAGAAATAAAGGTGTTAATTATTGGGATAGGAGAAGGGATCAAAATTGGGATGGTATTAAAGAGTTATGGTAACTTGACCCTCCCAGATAGAGGAAATACATACATGTTCATAGAGACCTCATACTTTGAAATCCAGCGTAGTCTCTACACTCAATTTATATCCAAAGACAACGTATTTCGTGTATTCTATTCATCACTATCACATTCTTTGATCCCTAGAATGGATCTTCATATGGATCTTCTTCATCATAATCATCATCCTTTTCAAATTCATAAACAATAGCACCACCATTTTCGAAATTTTGAGCATCAAGGAATGGTAATGCAACGGAATCTCTTGCAATCTTCTGCTTTGCTGATGTGTTCAAGTTGAATGTTGTCAAGTTATCAAACATTGATAAATCATTAGAAGCCGAATCATCGCTAATGTCATTGATGACTTGTGCATACTCATGATTCTGTAAGTTCATTTGAAATTTATAACTTATTGAACGACCCGATTTTCTTCTATTGATGAAATTGATTTTGATAGAGTCAGTCGAGTTTAACCCCTTAGGTATCTTCAAGGAGTTCAATTGTGCTTGTAATTCTTCATTGTCTTCGTCAACATTAGGTATGATTTCCAAAATACTTGAAGCAATAAATTGTAGGATTTTCAACGCTTGAGGATAGTAGTGGTTTCCGACATTAGGTCTAACATCAGGCAATGAAGTATGGAATGTCCCCAAGACGTTTGTATTTGGTTTGATGATACTGGTCAAGAATTTGGAAATCACTTCACCATCAACGTAGTTCAAAGAATCAATAATCACTAGGTTCTTCACTCTTGAATCATAGACATTATCAATTGCTTCAACGACATTCTTCAATCCCACTTCATAAGCTTCAATAAAATGAAACTCGACATCTTCTTTCTCCTTCAATATCGTAATAAACTGCACTGGTTTATTGATAGTTTCAAAGGAGACATATATCACATTGACCCCATTAGGCAAATTATGGAAAAACTCTTTAACTAATGAATAACTCGATTGTGCAACCGTGTCCTGGATCAAAATCAACGGCGAAGATTCTTTCAATAATAAAACACGGTTCAGCAGCACGCTGGCACTCTGAGTAGGCGTAGACATAGCAATGAGTGACTAGTTTCTTTTGTGGAAAGGTCTGAAGTTTGATGGGTCTGGTGAAATTCATCTAAATTTTCCGGTCGGAGATGAGAGTCTGCACGCGATGTCACGGGGAGAAGCTTAATTTAAGTTTTCTGCCAAAGGTCGGAACTGAAATTATGTGTCAAAATGAATATGGAAGATAGTAGTTATCGCGGTGAAGATGATGATAGGCTGGTGATTGGGTCAATACAATCAATTTGTGGAACTTGCTATTTTTTTGTGTGCTTTCTGTGTTTAATTTTATAACACATTTCCCTCATACCAATCACAACCAACGCACAGCAGCAAATGGTCAAAATTACAGAAGAAACGGTGCTCATTGCACAGAGACTCCACAATGTTGTTGATGTCTACGCAACAAAAACACCTGGTCAGCTACTCACACCAGATCAGAATGACACAATCATCGTCTTCAGAACATGGCCACTGGTTCTCACATCGCAGAAGTCCTCTCAGTGTTGCTCAGACAGATGAAGTTGGCAATCGAGAACGCACTAAGTGAAGATGCACCACCAACATTAGACCAGTTCTTCATAAATATTGGTGTTGATACCCATGAGAAACGGGAGGTGGTGATGAATATTGTTGCTGATGGACCATTTGTTACATTGTTATTCCCAATGTTCGAGGACAACAGAGAGGTTCTACAAACCAACAGAGATAACGTTCTAGGTGGTGCTGAGAAAACTAAGTCAAAATCGTTTCAGGATTTATTCAGTTGTCTACCAGAGGCTGCTTCAATTGAACAAACTGATACACAGCATATCCTTGATTTGATGAATTACATCTCTTTGGTGTGTTCTCGAAGAATAGCCTGTTTTCAAAAATTGAATAATTCAAACGACTTGACGTTACTGTCGCCATTCCTCACTAAGAGCCTTGCTTGTTTAGAAGAAATGCTACATTTCAAAGATAAGTTTGGCAAAGTTAAAAGAGATGGACCCTTCGTTAGTGAGTCTGCTTTTGAAAATGTATGTGTCTTTCCATGGATGGGAGTCATGGAATCATGGTTACATTCTTTTGGTTGTGAGGAGGGTGTTGATGGTGAGATTGGTTTGGGATACGCTATCATGTGCTCAGGCACGACTGAAGCGAGTTTCGAGACCATTGTCAAAAGAAGAATCTCTGATACTGGTACTCTTAATGAACCAGATATGTCAATATATTATGGCACTGTCAATGTTACTGGAGACCATGAGAATCCTCACCAAGCCAGTCCCATCCCTAAATCAACAACTGACCAAACCAAAATTGAGTTTCTTAGAGATAACATTCTTGTTGTTCAAGAGCATAAGCAATTGTTAAGACAAAGTTTGGTTGTGGATGACATCGGTGCATGTTTTTATCATCAAGATATCAATGTTCAGAATCCAGCTGATGGTCAACAGTGTGATCTGGATCCTGAAACATTGGAAGAGGGTCAGGAATCTGGGTTTTTGATGAATTTGAATTCATCCATCAGACAATTCTGAATCTCAGAATGCAACGCCAACTCAAGAAGGATTTACTACAGCTATGATGTATTATGCTTCGGTGTTGCTTAAAGAAAGAAATTTCCTTAATACAACTGAAAGATCTAAGGTTCAACACGCTATAAGACATATTAAATATTGTCTTATCAACTACACTGATGATGGTTTACTAATTGAATTCCAACCTTCAAACCCAACGTCATTAAGCAGTAATTCATTTAATGAATCAATACAAGAACGTCCTGAGAACCCTATAATACACCGATTAGCTGATGAATCCAACACCACACTTCCAACAAAGAGAACCCGACCTTCTGTTTCGTTTGAAGATCAGCCTATTCATGATATCATTGCCAGTACCGGGTCAAGTACTGATATTGCGGAGCAGCACGAACAAGAGAACCCCCATGAAGTTGCAGTGAACTATGTTGGCCCATTTAAATGTAAAACCATCAGCATGAAATTGAAATTACCACCCAATCGTGAACATCCAATCATATCTACTTCTGATATTGAACAAACATTTGTAAAGTTCATCACCAACTCTAATACTGATATTGCTGGACTAGAAAATGGGTGGATTGATGAAGTGATCTCATCTGTTGCAATTCTTAAACTCAACACATCAAGTTCGAATGATATCGCTCAATGTGTTGAATATGAGATCACAGAAGATCTTCTTGATGCCGGTAAGGAGGAAAGTAATATCAAGACCTGGTTGGAGAAGTTTGATGGTAAGGAAGTCATCCTCAAATTTATGAATTGGAAAGCATTTTCATGCACATTTCACCATAGGGACGCACTTACAAGGGAAGAGTTCAACAATGATATGGAAAAGATGTTTCAAGAATTGGTTTCCGCTCATCATGATTTTGAAGTGCAGTGTTACATCAGAATCCAGAAGTTTAATCAATTAACCGATAAGACCAAGATCGTGGAAGTATCTAGAATTAAGGATGATTCTCTCGTGTGTATACATGCACCTCAACTTTATTGTTATGGTGAAAGCTTTCAGTTACGCCAACCACTTGTTAAATTATTCGGTGGCACATCTGGGCCTTTCATGATCATTGAGAAGTTGGAAGGTGAACTGGTTGGTGATTTGGAGAGAGAGAGAGATTTCCATTGAAAGAAGAAACCATTAAAAATGCCATTAAGCAATTAGAATGTATGGTTAAGTGTTTGGGTTTTTATAACACTGATTGGCATTCCTCTAATTTGATACTCGTTGATGATGTGATTTATTTCATAGATTTCAATAATGTGAAATTTCTCGATGGAAATGATCGAAAGACTAGAAAGGAGCTAAAGAGAAAGTTCAAAAGAGATTCTAAACTTTTGGAGGGGCTTCTAAGAGGCGAGTTGTTTGATCAATAATGCTGCTGCTTTATTTATATATATCCTGAGATTGAGAAAGTGTGATGTTGTAGAGCCTTGTGTAATTGCTAACGTTTCGGCTGGTCTTGAGCCGGCATTTTTGGTAAGAGCACGACGGGTATACCAATGGACCTCCTAAAACAATGACCCAGGGGTCTTTAAGGGGTTCAATTGTACTTGTAATTCTTCATTGTCTTCGTCAAAATTAGGCATGGGTTTGAATTTTCCAAATTGCTTGAAGCAATGAAGTACGGAGTGTCTCCGAGATACACATCGAGTTTGTCAATTGCTTTCTTTAATCTCACTATAGACTGAAACTCAACATCTTCTTTCTCCTTCAATATTTCAATGAACTTCCCTGGTTTCATATTTCATAATGGTTTCAAATGAGATGCATATATCACCTTGGCGCCATTAGAGCACAATCGCAGCCATTCTCAGATGATAGACTACATTGAACAAGAAACAGAGCGAATTAATCTTCTCTACAATTATAAACTTCACGATGCTCATCTGTCTCTTTCTAAATGTAAATACAGATGTTCGTCTTCGTATTACAAATTACCTGGCCTTTGGAACTTTCTCTTGTTGAAATTAGTAGCATTACCAACAGCACAAGCTAACTCAGCTTGAAACTGACCAGATTCGAAAAATTCCAAGTTCAAATCACCTTGTAAATGACCCTCCTTCTCATCACCTGTCTCCAAATAATCAGCTTGGTCAAGAGGTTCAATATATGGCTCTTCACTTGAATCATCATAGTTGTTACCGTACATTGAGGATCCACCTTTCAGTACAACATCGTTCCTGTCCAAATTGTACAACCTTCTGACGTATTCTGTGATTTTTCTTGATTGGAATTCCAACACATCTTCATGGTCAACAAGCAAGTTTCTTGTTGGTGGGTCATTGCTTAAATAGTCTATCGTGCTTGAACAACTTGTGATAGGAATAACAGCAGGATAACAATCACTGTGCCAGATCTCAAGACCATCCTTTTCTCTCCTCAAGAGGTGAACAGGCACTTCTTTTATCCAGGTATTGACCTTCTCCTTATGTGGCATGTTTGGTGATTCTCTAGGATTGAAACTTGTTGGGAACTGTTCAGCCTGATCAATTGCATGGTCAATACCATTTTCTCGTAATAGTGGAAGATAATCTCGATTATTGTATGTGTAATTCCCCACTGCAGTCTGATAGAAAATGGCATCATTGTTCAAATTGACAGGATTGAAAGGACTGGATTCTGGTTGTAATGTGGAGTGTTTGAAATGCTCAGCAGTGAGATAATTCTTTGGAAAGACAATGCTTTGCTGCCACTGTTTGGAACCAGCAATTGGAGTGTGATTGTTGTACTGATCAAAAATCTCCTGGTACGAGGCATCTATCTCTGGGACATGCTGTTGCTGGTGCACATAACTGGAATCCTTCGACTGGCAGTTGAGCTTGTTCTGGTTGACATGCAATGGATTGGTGGTGCGTTTGAGGGAGTTTTGTGTGACGTTCTGGAAGGTGCTGATGTTGCCCTGATTGTACGGTGAACTGCTCATGGCTGGATGGAAAATGGTCGATTTTGAATGGATTATAGTTGAAATGGAAGTAGTGAACTTTGAAGATCAGCTGGTGATCGACTTTCAGTGGATTCCATTTTTGTGGTTTTGTGTCAATTGTAAGCAAATCCCACAATATCTTCAGAATTTGATCACAAAAGTCAAAAAGTACAATATACGTGACCCATTATGTTTCTGGACCAATTAGTGGGGTTTTTACCTACCACAGGAAACACTTTTGTGTCACTTTTGTGTCACTTTTGTGTCACTTTTGTGTCACTTTTGTGTCACTTTTGCGCAGTTCATGACAAATTCCACAAACGATCGAAAGAAAGAGACCTTTCAGAACACCGTACCAGTTTTCACAATATCACACGGTTCCTGAAACATAATTTAACCCCAAAATACAAACAAACATTACAAATCTTATTATTAAATATACATACCCACAACTTTCTAAAATATCTATATATGAGTTCCCCCTTTTGATTAAAAAATATAAAGGCTAAAGAATTCTAAAGATAAAAGTAGCCAGAACAGACAAGGACAAAGCAGCACAAATGAAAGTTGGACCATATTTATCATCATAATTAGCAACGACTTTAGCTCTGATATTAATAACTCTCCACATGTACATAAAAGTAGCGTAAACGACTGTACCAACAGTAGTCAAAAAGAAACCAACAGAAGCTGCTAATGAAACTCTATCACCGTAAGTTAACAAGGAAGTTGTTGTGGCAGATAAGATCAATGCAATGGAGATCCAAGATAAGAAGGTTCTTTCAGTAGCAAAATAAACTTTTGGTTCGACTCTAACTGGAACACAGATTTTTTTACCTGGTGGTGCTTGAAATTTAGTATCAAAAACAGTATCTTTTGAAACTTTATAAGTATTTTCATCAGTGAACCAATATTCAAATTGTTCAACTGTTTTATTATATGAGTTAATTAATGGATTTGAAGAAGTTTGTTTTGATTGAACTGGATTTGATGATGATGTTAATAAATTCGAATTCTCATTAATGTTTGATGATGATTGATTTGGTTCTAATAATTGTTGATTTGTTGATCCAAAATTTGAACCTGCTAGTTCTTCTTCATCCATATATTCACCACTTGATGTATTTGTTGCCGAATTATTGGTATTTGCAGCTCTAATAATACCAAAATCACTATCCAATGCAGGTTTTCTAATATCAACATCCATTTGTGGTAACCAGAATGGAATTAAATCAACTTTTTCTGGTAATAAAGTAGCACAACCATGAATGAATTTAGAGAATTTTGGAACTGCTTCAACTAAATGAGATGAAATCAAATTTCTAACCCATTCTGGTGGTTCTTGACCTAATTGAGTTTGTAATTTAACTTCTAAAACAGCATATGGGAATCTTTCAACATCTTTTGGTGCTAACTGATTAAATGGCCAATCAACACCAATATCCATTCTTCTCCAATTACCTTTGGTTCTATCAACACCATCAAAGTTATCTTCTCTAACCATGGTTAATTCAGTATCTAAAGAGATACGAACTCTAGCATCACCTGGCAATTGGAAAGCAGTTCTGTTATAAAAGGATCTCACAACAGGTCTTA
This sequence comes from Komagataea pratensis, assembly GCA_003707865.2. NCBI lineage: Eukaryota > Fungi > Ascomycota > Saccharomycetes > Phaffomycetales > Wickerhamomycetaceae > Komagataea > Komagataea pratensis. Next base: position 251,639 of record PPMA02000009.1, read on the forward strand.
ATTTCTTCTTCAAGACAGTGTATTGAACTTCTCTAGCTAAGGCTTCTAAGTTTTCAATTTCCTTTAATGGTTTCTTACCATCTTTTCTCATTTTTTCAAACACTTGAGGAACAGTATATTCACCCTTCATAAAAGCATTGACATATTTTTCCTTCAATGGAAATCTAGCCTTAACGGATTTTTCACCAGTCCAATCTTCACGATGAGTTTTTCTTTCAACAAAAATAGTATCAGAACCCATACCACCGTACCATCTTAATCTATGAGCTTCAGCACCTTCATCTTTTCTCAATCTACCATAGTATAAATCCATGTTTTCATTATCATAATAGATGGAAGTAATGGCAGAATCTTCTTGTTCAAATTCTTTATTACTATTGAAGACCAAGACTGGCAAATGTTTCAAAATGATTAATTTGACTTCAGTAATATTATCTGGATGAACCCAGTATTTAGTGGTTTGACGAACGAAATTCTGTTGACCACCACCAGCAGAAGAATCACCTTTGACTGGATTACCCCTTGTTCGAACCAAATCATATAAAGTGGAGATCTTAACCACCATGGAATCATAATTCTCTTTGAAGAATGGTTTAGCATCCAATCTGACCTGGAAAACAGGCTTCAAATTCCAACCAGTTTGCTTGTCGTGCTTCTTGATGATCTTCTGGAAACCAGTGTAGTTCAATCTGGTGAATTTGGCCAAGTCATGGACATCAGCAATGACATCACTCAATTCCTCTTCCAGGTCCTCGAAGTCCTGTTCCAAAGGAGGTTGTTCGGTGTCGATGGCATTGATCACGTCGGTGACCTGCTGCTGGGCATCCTTGATCCTTCTGGTGATCTCCGTGCCCTTAACCTTCTGGAAAGTGAAGACCTTGTCCAATTCGGCTTCCAAAGCTAGAAGGAAGTTCTCCTCCAATTGGTTGTTCCATTTCTTGTTGTTGTCTCTGAGACCTGTTTTGAGCAGGTTTTTGAGGTCGTCGTAGGAAATGTAGTAGAAGTTGTAGTCCCTGATCAGGGAGGACTTCAGGTGCTCACCGAACTTCATTCTGGCTGGTTTGGCCTGGAATATGCTGTGGAAAGAGAAGAGGGAAAGACCAGTAATAAATAGTAGCTGTTCTCCCCATGTCAGACACGTGCGAGATTCTTTTTTTTTTTTTTTTTGATTTTGGCAGCTTTTTGAGCCAAATACGGATACTTTCCGTTTCGGGTGGGTTTTGTGGGTTTTTTTAATTTATCTTTGCCCACTTGCAGAATCGAACGGGGAGCGATTTGAACAATGGCCATAAGGCCGGGTAAGCCAGTCTCGGGAAAAGTCAAAATTATAAGCTTTAGAAGCATTTGCACAATTAATTATTAAGAGTACTTTAAGATCGCTCGAACCTTTATTATTTACATCCATCATGAAAGTGTGTATTTTCATCTCAAATGTTCAGTCTCCAAAAGTACTAACCCACTACAACAGGTCGAAATCGCAAGAGAGAAACTACTATCGAATTTTGAGGTATATGAACATTTAAAGCAGCTTCAGGAAGACTACAACTGGAAAAAAAACCCTGATAGCAGGAAACTTAAGAAATCTTTCAATCCTAACCTCGAGATCATCACCAGAGATGTTTTGTCATACCTGTCTAAATCAGTCACAAGCCAGCAGTCTGTTGAAACCTTCACTGATTGTATGAAAGAACTTGCGAAATTCCCATTAGAAAAGATCGAAAGACTTCAAATAATCAACTCAACTCCATATTCATTAGTGAATCTTTATTCTGTTGTTGAAGAATGTGATCAAAGATTCAATGAAGAAGAATGTCAGGAAATACTGGATATTGTTGCTGCTTATTTCCCACAACAAATAGAGGAAGACGAAGAAGAAATTGATGAAGTACCAGTGGATCAGGATCAAGACGTACATATGCATGAAGAATAATACAATTAGCACCCTACAAAAAATTGATTAATATACACCTTTTATGTATATTAAATACCTTTCTTTCTGTATCAACTTGGTTTCTCTCTCTCCCTCTGTCTATTCTTGTGTCTTACGGATACCACTAACAATATCATCAACTCTCAACAACAAACTAGCACTTTCAATAGCTGTTTTTATACTTTGTTGTTTAATAACCTCTGGTTCCCAAACACCATAGGTTTCCATATCAACAACATTACCATTCTCCCCATCAATACCATAAGTGTGTTCACCTTTAGCATGTCTTGATCTCAATTGAGATAAGATTCTGATTGGATTACCACCTGCATTTTGAATCAAAGTTCTTGGAATAACTTCGAAAGCATCAGCAACTGCTTGATATGGCCATTGTTGAACGCCTTCTATAGTTTTAGCCTTTTCACTCAATTTGACAGAAACTGCCATTTCAATAGCACCACCACCTGGAGATAAACTTGGTTCTAAGAAAACATTTCTTGTAACTGCCAGAGCATCTTGTAAATTTCTTTCAACTTCATTCAAGATATCCTTTGAAGGGCCTCTTAACATAACAGTACAAGCTTGAGGAGATTCACATTCAACTAAATAGGTGAAATATTCATCACCGATTAATTCAACTTTGAATAATCCACATCTAGTACCAATGTCTGATTCTTTTAAATCTTCAATTCTATTAACAATAGTGGCACCAGTAGCTCTTGCAATTCTATTTTGATCGGATTTCTTGACTCTTCTTAAAGCACTAACACCACCTTTTAATAAATAATGTTGAGCTAAATCAGAAACACCCTTTTCAGTAATAATTAAATCTGGTTTCAAAGCTAATAAATTCTCACACATTTCTTTAACTTGTTCTTCTTCAATTTCCAAAATTCTATTCCAATCTTGTTCTTTAGTGATCTCAATATTGGTTTGAGATTCACCCTTTTTATATTCTAATGGACAATCTAATAAAATTATTCTTGGGTTCTTAATTAATCTTTTCATTTTTGGATGAGTAACATCTTTGTTGATTAAGATACCATTTAACACTTCACTTTCTTCAATTTCACCACCTGGGATCTTTTCAATTCTAATATATCTCTTGATATCAATTTCTTTATGATTTGAACCATCATCAATCAAAACAGTCTTAACAGCTTTCAATGCTAATTGACACATCTTCTCTGACCATCTATTAATATATTTAGTACCAATCGAAGCACCAATCAACTTGATCATAGCAGATTCATTGGTGACATCAATAGTTTTTGATAATTCATGAATAATATCCAATGAATCAGATAATGCTTGCTTCAATGCTTGAATAATAATGACTGGATGAATATTCTTTTCAATATATGGATAAGTTTGAGCTAAAATTTCACCAGCTAAGATAATAACAGTGGTAGTACCATCACCGACTTCTTCATCCTGAGTTCTACTCAATTCAATCATTGATTTAGCCGCTGGATGAGCAACATCGATTTCTCTTAAGATGGCATGTCCATCGTTAGTTAAAACGATACCTCCCATTGGATCAAGAAGCATTTTCAACATGGCTTTTGGACCAAGACAAGTTCTCACAATGTCACTGACTGCTTTGGCAGCTGTGATGTTAGAGATTTGTGCCTCACGACCAGTTTGTCTGTCGGCATTGGTGTCTGTTTGGAATAATTGTTAGTATTCTGACATTTTTGATGGTGGCGATGAATGGGACTGGTGCTATGCAACGAAGTCTCGTTGGGGGCTAGTCTCATCTGGTGGAGTCTGGTACATACTCATAAAAACAACAGGGGCCTGCATCTTGGAGAATTAGGTTATTTAGTTGTTGAAAGTTTAAAGCTTTTACGAATACTGATCTTGTTAAGTTTTCACGCGTTGACTTTTTTTTCGGTGATGTTTTTTTTTTTTGCCTTTTGTTAAGCGAACGCAAAAATTTGTTTAATGAGATAAGCCAAATCCTACTGAAGAAATTTCAATTCGTAACCCTTGAACATGGTCTCAGTCGTCGAAAAGATCAAACAGATCGAACTTGAACTTTCAAGAACACAGAAGAACAAGGCCACAGAGTACCATATCGGTCTGCAGCGTGGTAAGCTTGCCCGTTTAAAAAGACAACTTTTGGAACCAGAAGCCGGTGGATCTGGAGCTGGTGGTCAGGGTTTTGAAGTGAGTAAAAGTGGTGATGCTCGTGTTGCATTAATTGGGTTTCCATCGGTGGGTAAGTCTTCATTCTTGTCAAAAATCACCAAGACCAAGTCAGAAGTGGCCAGTTATGCCTTCACCACCTTGACTTCAGTTCCTGGTGTTTTGGAGTATGAGGGTGCTTCTATTCAGATTTTGGATTTGCCTGGTATTATTGATGGTGCCTCTGAAGGTAAAGGTAGAGGGAGACAAGTTATTGCTACTGCAAAGACTGCAGATTTGATTCTGATGGTGCTTGATGCCACTAAATCGGCTAATCAAAGACAAATTCTAGAAGCTGAATTGGAAAACATTGGGATTAGATTGAATAAACCGAAGCCAAATATCTATTTCAAGATAAAGAAGACAGGTGGTATCAAGTTTAATTTCTTAACACCTCCAAAGAATCTAGATAGAAATCTTGTGTTTGATATTTTGAAAGATTATAAGATTCATAATTGTGACATTCTAGTGAGAGATGAAAATGTCACGATTGATGATTTCATCGATATCATGAATGATTCACATGTCACTTATGTCAAGTGTATCTATGTATACAACAAGATTGATGCTGTCTCAATTGAAGAAGTTGACAGAATTGCAAGAGAACCAAACACAGTGGTGATGAGTTGTGAGACAGATTTGGGTCTTCAGGACGTTGTTGAGGAAATCTGGTACCAGTTAGATCTACTGAAATTATACACAAAAAGAAAAGGTATCTCAGTGAATTTCAAAGATCCACTGGTTGTGAGAAATCAAAGTACCATTGAAGATGTTTGTGATGGTATTCATAGAGATTTCAAATCACAGTTCAAATACGCATTAGTCTGGGGTTCCTCTACAAAGCATAATCCACAAAAATGTGGACTTAATCACGTAGTTCATGATGAAGATGTCGTTTCAATTGTGACAAAATGAATTATTCCCTATATACATGTTTTGTTGTTAATTAAATGTCATATCTATTTCTGAATACCTCTCTTGTGTAGAAAATCTTTAGCTTCATTGATCTTTGTCGCCAAGTATGGGCTTCCTCCCTTATCTGGATGATTGGCCAGCATGATCTTTCTGTGTACCTCCTTTAGTTTCTTCTTAGTCAAGGTTGTTTCTCTCAAATTCAAGATCTGTAATGCCTCTTTAGCAGTCATTTTTGGACCAAATCCACCTTTGTAAAACGCTTTACCATTGACACCTGGCTGGTTCGATTTGAAAGAACCAGCAATGAAATAAGCAGCTGTGAAGACACCGACACCAGTAAATATTGGGTGGTCGCTCATTGCGTTTAGCGTTTTGTCAAAGTAGTAGTCCATTGTTCCTTGAGCTGGGGACTGGGACTGAGGTTGGTCTAGGATGATCTGGTTTGGAGCCTGCGGTCCTTCGCCCGGGATCGGAAGCGTTGGGATCTCAAGTATGTTGTTGGACATGGTTGCGGTCTAGTCTCCAGTGGGTCTAGTCTGGACTAGTCTTGAAATGATTAAAGTTATGAGTCTCGCATTTGAATTTTGAAGGTTGATTTTTCTGAAAAATAATCTGTCGAAGTAAAAAGAAAAAAGAAAATAATAAATAAATATTTACAGAAAATATACTAAATAGGTAATACGCCTAATCGGGAGACAATGGTTATGAGAGGCCGATGAGATAAAAAAATTTAATCTGGTGTAAAAATTTAATTTCAAATCTGCACACTACACCAATACCAACTCCCATCACCATCCACATACCCACACATCTCCCATAATGAGAGTCTATTCATGCCATTTCTGCTCATCGCCAGTGTATCCTAGTCATGGGATCATGTTCGTTCGTAACGATGCCAAAGAGTTCAGATTCTGTCGTTCCAAATGTCACAAAGCATTCAAACAACGTCGTAACCCAAGAAAATTAAGATGGACTAAAGCATTCAGAAAGGCAGCTGGTAAAGAACTTGCTGTTGACTCCACATTGACGTTTGCCGCTAGAAGAAACGTTCCAGTTCGTTATAACAGAGATCTTGTCGCCACGACGTTGAAGGGTATGGCTAGAGTTGAAGAAATCAGACAGAAACGTGAACGTGCATTCTATAAGAACAGAATGAAAGGTAATAATGAAAGACAGATGGCTCTTGATAAGAAATTGGTTGAGTCTAACCCTGAACTATTAAGAATGAGAGAAGTTGAAATAGCAAAGGCGTTAGCTAAACAAGAAGCTAAAGAAGCTAAGGAACAAGAGATCGAAGAAGAATCAGAAGACGAAGAAATGGATATCGAATCAGAATCAGAAGAAGAAGAATCAACCAAACAAAAGGTCTTATTGAAGAACAAGAGACGTACCAAACAACGTGTCTTATAAACAACTTAAAAAGGAAAACAGTCATATTATCTCCATTCAGATTCAATGATGGTTTTATATTCATATGGTTTATGTATAAGATCTATTTAAATTGACTCTTCCAGTGTAAATTATCTAAAACTACGTAAAATAGTTTGAACTTCATGTTCAACAGTTTGGACTCGTAGTAAACTCGATCTAAATGCATCTGGTTCAGGTTTCATGCCAACTTTGTGTCAACATTGATCTCCACTTAACTGACCAACCCAACCAGACTTCTCTGTTTTCTATTTCAACAGCAAGCACCTTCGTGCGCTCAGGTCCGTTCTGTAATTAGAAATCCAATCTTTATTTTGTGAGGATCCAGTATACTTTAGGGCAATTATCATTATCTGTCGATACACTTCTGCTATAGACAACGGACCTGCCACTACGGTACTGCGCATGAAAAATTGGGGGATTATAGATCGTGAACATGGTGAATGCATGACCCACAAACTAGCTTCCAAATACGCACCGGTTTAGTATCAGCTAAATTTATTTACAAGTGTATATTCTACGGATACCCGCTACTTTCTTGCACTACCAGTCTTCCTATTTACTACGAATGGAATCCCTTGGTAGCTTCTTAAAGATCCCAACGAATCCTCCTCCAACAACTCTGGATCCAACTTTTGGTCTGCAGACTACTCCTGTGTCTTCACTGGACCTTATTCTAGTAAACCGTAAATCCCAATCTTGTAAACCACCACCGATACCAGGCATCAATTGGACTGTTCTGATATGTGTAAGTTTGATGCTCTTGTCGTTTCTGATATCTTTAAGTACTTCCATGACTTGAGTAACTGATGGAGTGAAGATCACTAGTGGAGCATCTTGTTTCAAGTTATCCGATATCTCTTTAATATTGGAACTTATGTCTGCCATATCTAGAAAAGCACCGCTCAAGAATTCTTCCTCTATGTCTAAATCTCTGTATTTCTGACTGTCTTTTATCAACCATTCAGCAGGTGATTGGGCAAAATGGAAATCCACATCTTTCAAGTACATCCCTCTTCTAAAATCTTGAACATTTCTTGTTCCTCTTGTTAAATGAATTTGACTATTGTCAATCGAATGTAAAATAGCACCTCGATGTCCAAACGTATCCATAAAGCAATTAGCTGCATGGATCTTGTTGCAGATCGCCAATGTCAAAGACCCATGACCTGTTCCTGCCTCAAGAAATTGCAAAGGTGGATATACCAACTTATTATCCTCATCTAATTCTGGATAATCAACATGGAAATCAGCCAAAGTGACAATCGAAGCTGCATCAAGGGGATAAATCGGCTGTGCTGCCCTCTTTGCTAAATTTATGTAATCTTCAACGGATATAGTTGTCACAATATATGGGTTTCCCTTGACTGAATGGATTATGTTTCTTGATTTTTGACCAATTATGTCTGTATGATTGATAAAATCTGAACTGAGTTGAAGCTGGCCTGTTGGAGTCAGTGGCACGGACATCCAGAATTTGTCAGCCCGAGACAGCGAGCGGATCAGGACTGTGTCACCAACTCTGAAGGAGGAGAAGGCTCTTCTGAAGAACATCTTTTCGTGGTGGTTTGGTGGTAATTGATTTAGGATTGGTGATTATTTTTTTTTCGGAGTAAACATACGTATTATTAAGAGACCTACAGTTGTTGATTGTGTTTTTAAAACGTATGAAGCGATTATTTTATATACCTAGCAACCTTCCCTACTTCTAAATTCATTGATAGAAGTAACTACACCCTTAAACCTTTCCAGCATCGACTGAAATGACGACTTAACTGACTTTCTCGTTGGTTTGAATAACTCACAATGAGAAAAATCAATAAAAGTCACCTCACCTTTCGCATGAAATCTCAGATTTGAATCTTTTATATCATAATTAAATATCCCAATCTGAGCCAAAGCTTCAAGCTGACGAGTACATTCCGAAATGGTCTCTTCAGTTATATTATTCCAGTCATTATCAACATACTCTAATAAAAGATATGGTCCCAGGATATTAGTTCTCCATGCCGAGAGCTCACCTGAACGTAACAGTTCCTTACTAGAAAAATTCCCTGTAGCGATTAATTTGTTTGCTTTGATTTTCTCTTCTCTCTTTGATTTTGATTAAATGATTCAATTCTTTTTAGAGCTTTCAGTTCTTTCCCAAAGTAGTGAACCAAAACACGTTGAACAAACTCGTCTAATCTATAAATTTCCCTACCGGCACCATACATGTCTTCTTCATAATAAGAATATTCAATTTTGAGTTTGTCATATATCTTCAAAACTATTTTTGAAGAATTGATGATTTTATCTTCAATGTTACTCATGCAGTTCTTTCGGAAGTCACTTGTATTGACCACCATTACCCTTGTAAAATAATTAGATGGCATCAGTTCTGCTATATCCAAAACAGAACTTTTTATGGACATGTTAGATTTGGTTCTCTGCCTTTTCTGGGTTCTTTGCCTTTTCTGTATTCTCTTGGACTCATCAGGTGGTTTGGGATGGTCAGAATTGTTTTTTGGATCCGCTTTTTTCATATAGACTTCTTCTTCTCCCTCGTCATCATCATCATCACCATTATTATTTGTCATTAGAGACTTCACAAAATCTGTGAAGTTAAGCTTTCTCTTGCCATCAATATCACCGTCAAAATCTCTCAAGACACTGTAAAGCATGATTAACCAAGGTGTTATGATCACATCTGAATCAATATCAATATTCCAGCTATCGATATAAATAAAATCAAATAGAATTGGATCTCTTTTCTTTTTCTCTGAACCTTCACCAACTTCAACATCTGCAAGTCTCCAGAAGAAAAATCTTCTAGCATCACTCAAAAATCCCATATCAATATCATATCTGATCAATTGAGATAACAACTGATAATATATAGTGCTATCAAACCGATTGACTTCAGTAGGACTAGGTTTTTCCTTGTTTGCAACAAGGTTCCTGCGATTAAGAATAAAGCCAATTTTACCATCTATTGAGCTCCTCTTGAATTCAAATAACTGAGCACATCTTCCAGTAGTATCTTCATCTCGAAAAGTAGATAAGACAATATCTGCGGTAACATTTCGACCTATCATAGGATTCAGACACCATCTAGAATCTGTTGTCTGGTTAGAGAAATTGCCAGAAATTATCTTGTCAGGGTAGAGCATTTCGATAAGATCCTCAAAGTCAGGCAAAATGAGACTTCTCGAAGTGGCGAACTTTAATATTTTCTGTTGCATCAACCCAGGTATCTAATCCTGACCTAAAAACATCTATGTACTTCTTCCCAAACCTTGGCCAAACAGTGGGGAGCAAATCTTCGGCATTATCTGGATCATCTGTTTGCAATTCAACAATCTTTCGAAACAAGATTTCAAGATAACGTTCTATTTCTTCTGTTGGAATATTGCACATTCTCTCATTTACATCACCACCTAAACCAATTTTGATTTGACTTTTCATATCAGTGGTGGCTTCTTTTGGCACACTTGCTGATGGTTCTGCTTCTGGTGCACTTGGACCTATTCCATCATTTAAATCATCCAGTGTTTGCATTGGCACTATTGAACATGAAGGCAATATAATGATTCTCAGCTTGACAGCATTAAGTAAGGTCAATTTCTCTCTTGATTCACGAGGCAAAAGATTGATGATATTTCCTCGCCCAGTGATCCTAATACCAAATTCTTTCTCAGAAACACAGCTTCTTAACTCAGCATTCCATTCATCTGGATGTAATAACTTAGTGTGGTCAAGTGTGTCCAAACAAAGAAGTATCTGCTCCAATCTTCGAGCCTTTTTCTTATCTGAGACCATGGCCCTTGTTTTTAGGTGTTTGTGTCAATCAATGAAAATGATTACGAATTCCGACTATATTATACCGGAATTGAATTTTCGGTTCGGACAGCATCAATTTGTGTATTTTACACATTTCCATAAATTACTCAGAAACCAGGACCTCTCCAACACCACAAATCCAGCCAATCAGCGCATGTCTAGCCTGATCGTCAATCTCAGCGATATCAGAACCCACTACAGACCCAACCATCTTGTCAAAGTACGAATTCTGGGCCAGATTCTGGACTTTAACCCAGCAAGGAAATATGTTCTCATCAAGTCCATAAACTTGATATCAAATGACCAGACCACAATCAAGCTGACCCTGGAGGAGGACATGAACCTGTCTGAGAATCCACAGTTGTCATATCCAGGAACAATGGCTGACTGTTATGGGCTCTATAATGGAGAGACAGTGATGTTGCTGTCGATTCGTGTGATTAATGATCCCAATATACTTTATCATAACAGGGATGTGCTGGAAGAGATCTTGAACTTGAAGAAGAATCCATTGATATGAATTGGCGCAAGAGGGGAAGCATTGGCGCAGGACAGTGTTATATCAAAGCTGGTTACTGCGTGAAGTTCTTAACTGGTGTGCTCCTTACATGAATTGTGTGATTGAGAAGATTTATCAAAAAGGTTCCTGTTTCAAAGGACATGCAGTCACGAGATCAATTCACAATATGATATTCTGTCTAAGTGTTTAGATTGGTATAGAAAGAAACCAAACTCCATCCATCTTTAATTCACTCATCTCCTTCAAACAGAAATGATACTCAAAGGTGAGCTTCTGGAGATCAAAGGAAAACAAATATCCTTGATCGAATTATCTTCTTCGGTGTTCCTTTGAAACCTGGTGCCAAAGGTTGATAGTAGAATCAGAAAAATCAAATTAGGTTTCATTGATGCTCATTTAGTTTTATGTCGTATTTCTGCCTCTAAAGCGAAGTTCACTGTTTCAGGAAGGTGATTGTCTATGACATACTCATCACACAAGGAGGACAAGCCTAAAATGAGTTCTTCCGCCCGTTTGGAATGCTTTTACCTGTATTTTGGCCCGGCTGAAACTTGGAAGCAGATCCTGCGGTTTGACTTACGGTTTGTTGTACTTGTACACGCAAAGTAATTTCAGTGACGTTTCAGAATAGAGAATACTTTGTAAACCTACGCCGAGCAGTTTACTGAATTTACATAACACAGAATATAAATTTTGGTGTGAAACTAATACATTGTGGTTAAACCTTTCAGTCAACTAAGGAAATCAGTAGTACTCGTTGAGAAAAATTGATCCCAAATTGTATCTCCAGAGACTTGATTCATCAACTCGAAGATCCTCGTTTGTTCAAAATCTCTTTCATTTGTTCCAATGATGAATGGTGGGGTTGATAAACTTGGATAGTTCAAATCATCAAAATCATTGATTCTTGCCTCTTCTTTGACTAGTTGAGTTTGTGATTGTAGAGGAACAGATTGTGGTGGTACTGATTCTGATTTGCGACGTTGTTCCTCTTGTTCCTCTTCATTCAATTTTTCAAAAAATCTTTCAATCTCATCAATGTTTGATTCTGTTTCTTCTTGGTCTGTTTCGAATTTCATTTTGACTATCACTCTTGATAAGATTTCAAAAATTTCAACACATGATGATGCTGCATCACAACTTTCAACTAATGAATTCAATACTATCGAAACCATTTTGATATCATTTTCAAAATCATCCAAATCTATTAACTTCTCAGTGGATTTATAGATTGAATAAAAGTATGAAATACCTGCCATGAATAAATTATGAACTGCTGCCCATGTGTAATTGATAGTCTTGGCTTTGAATAATTCATGATAGCACTTTATTATTCCTCTCGATGCATTGAATAGGATCTTTAATGTCTTATTGTTGATCTTGTTGTTCTTTGGCGTGACTCCAAATAGTAGAAGCTTGGTATGATAATAATTCAATTTGAAGAATTCAAAATTGAAATCAGAATTAGACTTTCTTGAAGTTTTTAATGGTATTGTTTTGAACCATGATTCCAATTGATCGTTTATTCTTTCTTTCCATTGATTCAAGTTTTGATCTTTCTTTGAAAATTGACTGTTTGGGAAATATAGGATCTGCAAGATCTCTGATTGGATTTTTCTGATCTTGAAAAAATTGATGGAAATTGTCTTATAACTTGGTAATGAATTTGCTGATATTGTATAATCTAGAGTCTCATCTGTATTTATCAAACAATCATCCATATCAACTGGGAATTTGGTAGATATGCTGGCTTCAGGAATACCAAATGGTCTTCCTAGATAAACACATATCTGTCTGTCTAATGAATATGCACACCAAAATAATCTTCTTCTCATATCTTTGATATATGGAGTAAATTGATGATTCAGCTTTTCTGTATGAAGACCCAAATCAACACATAATCTTAAAGTAGTGCCCAAAATATACCAACAACCAGGTGTAGATGGTCTCATAATGGAGAATAATGTCAGTAGCAGTAAACTCTGTAGACATTCTAGTCTATCATTACTTTGATAAACAGGATCAACAAATCTCATAGCTTGATTCTTATAAGTGTTTGAAATCTCAGGATCTTTTGAATTCAGGAAATTTATGGAAGATGCAATAGCAAATACCATGTTCAGGAAGAACATTGACTTATGATGAAATTCTGGAACGTTTTCAGTGGTTAGTCCCAATTTCGGATCAATGACTTTGTAAAATTCATTATCAATAGAATCATTATCTAGATTCATTTTGGTATAATTTGAAGCCAATTTAACATCTGATGATAAGTTACCATATATTGGTTTGAAATGATGATTGATGAAATGTTCCCTATGAAGAACAGGTAATTGGGTATTTGATTGCTCAAAGTATGACTTTATCAGGAATTCAGCAGTCGGTTTATCAGGTAATGGAATAGGAACCGATGTTGAACTTAGTGTTCTAGATGATGGAACTTTTGTGGTGATTGAATTGTTTTCTGAAATGGAACCAGGCGAAAAATTAACTGCGGTAAATAATAGTTTCGCAAATGATATACCTGAACTATCACCAAGGTAGAATGAAACACCATGGGCATTATTGAACTCCAGACTTGATTTGATTGTTTCTTGTTCTTTGATTTCTGTCTTTGGTGGTGATATACTTATGTCTGACAATGGAGTGAAATTCTCAAGTGGGGAGTTGTTCGTAAGAACATGAGGTGAGTTGTTGTTCGATATGCCATTGACTGGGTGGTAAGACCCTGCGTTTCCATTTCCGTTGGGATCGATCCCACTATCCTTTATTATTTTCTCTAGTTGGGTGATTCTGTCCTCCAACGATATAACATATGAACGAGGTATCTGTCTTCCTGTGGCAGGATCTAGTCCCACACATGCAACACCAGCCTTCAAACATCTTGCACAGCTAGGAAACTGTTGATCACATTTGGTTTTTTTCTGACGACATCTTTGACATGCAGCAATTGTTCTTGATATTCCCACAATGTTGGCACTAGGTCTGCTGTCTACACGGGCCATTTTGGCAGACGTGGGTTCCTCACTGTCAGCAGGACGTTTCTGTGTCATTTATGACGGTTTTGTGTCTGTGTGATTAAAGCTGTTCTGGTGCTGAACAACGGTCGTACACAATGAGTTACAAATCAGAGATAAAGAAAATCGGTATCTGGAAATTGGTTTGCTCCGATGTGCTTTATGAGTGTGTCATGTGAGTGAATATTCCCTAATACGGATATTTCCTGATCTAGCTATTTCCAAGGTTTTTCCCAATTTTATCGGACACAAAATCGAAATTCCGAACCAAAATTTCGAAAACAAGACCAATAAAGGGGTTTTGTACCACCACAAAAGAGCACGAGAAACGGATCCACGGCAGATGACGACGTACGTGAAGATTGTTAAGGTGAGTTATAGCATCCGTTGGCAATATCTGAGCCAATTGAGGAAAAAGTACTAACAAATCCACCAGGGAGCTACTAAGATAAAGGTATGTTATCAACAATGGAGGTATTAATATCCTGGCCAGTTACTAACCGCAAGCAGGTCGCTGCTCCAAAGCCGAAGTACATCGAGCCGATTCTCATAGGCACACACGATAGGGAGAACTTCAAGGTCATCATCAATGCGCTCTCCGGCCGTTTGGGTGACACTGCCTGGTCCATTGTGTTCAAATCATTATTAGTGTTGCACATCATGATCAGAGAGGGGGAGAAAGACGTCACGTTGAACTATCTAGCAAAGCATCCTCGCTTTCTTGAGTTATCGCAAATCAAGGCCATCAGATCCGGAGATGCAAAGAGTTTACTTCGTTACGCCAAATACTTGACAGTCAGGGCTAAGCACTTCGGTTCAACAGGAATCGATTATGTCAGAGATGAACAGGACAATGGTCCACATAAAGACGGTGCCAGACTGAGAAGGCTGACCATTGATAAGGGTCTGTTAAGAGAGGTGGAAAGTGTCGAGAAGCAGATCTCCTCTTTGTTAAGTTGTAAGTTCAATGAAAGTGATGTCAACAACGATGTGGTTTTGACATGTTTCAGAATGTTGGTCAATGATTTGTTATGCTTGTTCCAGGCTTTGAATGAAGGTGTGATTAACCTTTTGGAACACTACTTTGAGATGTCCAAATATGATGCAGAAAGAGCGTTAGAAATCTACAAGGACTTCGTTGTTTTGACCACTGATGTTGTCAATTATCTAAGAGTCGCTAAACATCTAGAATATGCCACTAAGTTGCATGTTCCTACCATCAAACATGCTCCGACTGCATTGGCCAAAAGTCTAGAAGATTATTTACGTGATGAACACTTCGAAGCTAACAGAAGCCAATATCTTGCAGAAAAGGACTATGAAGGCAAAAGTCCAATCAAACCAACATCCAAAAAGCAAGAAGCCTCAGCTAACAACCCATGGTCGAATCAAATTCAACCTTTACAAGTTCAATTCACTCAACAGCAACAACCACAACTATCTGCCCAACCACAAGTCCAACAACCATCACTTGCTCCAATCCAGCAACAACCAACACACAATCCATTCTTACAACAGCAACAAGTTGCTTCTCAACCAACATTTACTCAGCCTCAAGTTCAACAAACTTTCACTGGTCTTCCAACTCAACCTTTATCTAATCCAATGATCATGCCGCAGCAAACTTCGACCATGATCATTCCTCCACAACAGAATCTCAACATGATAATTCCTCAACAAACATCAAATCCATTCCTGCAACAAGCACAAGTCCAACAGCAGGTTCAGCAACAACCTCAAATCCAACATCAACAAACTCAATCCCAAGCTCCTTCACATCAACAATTAAAAGCATCCCAAACTGGTAATAATCCATTTTCATTAGAGTACAAACAAACTGCGGCAGAAACAGGTAATAACCCATTTGCAAAACGTAATACCATAACCACACAAGCTACAGGAACAAACCCATTCCAATCACAAATTGCACCAAACTCAACTGCTTCTAATAGATTTACATTTGGTGGTTACGAAAAACTGCCAACTGTCCCTGTGTTCCCTGAAACCATCCAAGAACAGAGAACTAATCAACTTAATGCCAACGCTAGCTTCCAACTTCAACAGCAAGTTGATTTGAACAAACAGCAGCAATTGTTCCAGCAACAGCAGCAGCAACAACAGCAACAGCAACAATTGAATAATGGATATTTGAATAACCAGTTTACTGGCTTCCAACAACAACCTCAAGTTCAGCAACAGTTTCACCAAAATCAGCAATTCCAACCAATCCAGCAACAGCAAACATTCCAATCTAATGCTTATGATGGACCAAGTTTAATCTGATATCTCCTTATTTGTGTCAGTAACCCTAAAAAACTGTTACGAAGTTGATTATTTTTTCAGTTTCCATCATTGTTATCTACTTTTATATCATTAATATCCTAGAGTTATTATTATTATTATCATAATTCATAAAATGTAACAATAATTATACACAATTCATTAATTCATTGAATCTTATCAATATTTCTTCTTAGTTCCATAATTTGTTCCAATGGTAACGTATTATCTGCCATTTCCAACAAAGAATCAACTGATGAAACAACTCTTTGCCTCTTGTATAACAAATACAATGACTTGATATTGATCACAGACTTTGCTTTGGAATGTTCAGTGTATGACAATAAATCACCACTAACTTGATCAAAAAACATATCACTTGTCTCGAATAACACAGATAATGACTCCTCATTTAATGGTTTAGAAATAGTATCATGTATGAAATTCTTGACTGTTTTCACATTATGGATCCTTCTCCCACCTTGTCGTATTCCAGATCTTGATATTTTGGCATTTGGTTTCAGTTTTGGTTTTATGTCTTCGTGAAGAATATGTAATTCACCATCTTCATTCTCTGGGTGATCCAGGAACACATTTTCAGGTGCGAGACCTTGTGGAATGGCAATGTCTGAAAAGAACAGTCTCGTTGGTGTTCTTTGTCCTTCTTCTGGAGATTCTTCTGGAGATTCTTCTCTTTCTTGAAAGGGATTTCCAGCTGTTTCTTGTCTCTGATGTTGATCTTCTTCCATGATATCATGAAATGATTTCTCTGGCGTTCTGATGGCTGATCTCTGTGATGACTTAGATACCAAGAACTCATCAGGTCCATCTAATTCAACATTGAAGTCGTCAAATAATGGAGATTGCGGAGGTTCTGATTGTTGTTGTTGGAGTTGTAGTTGTAATGATGATGATGATGGTTGGTTATCATCTTGATTTTGGATTTCTAGGAGTCTTTGGGCGATGGTTTCTGGTCTTGGGCTGGATCTTTCTCCAAGCTCTGGATCACTTTGATCTTCCATTCGCCCATGTGGTACTTGATCTACTATACTCTGTGTTTGATCTCCATCCTGTTGTTCTTGTACCTGTTCATCAGCCCTTTTTACTTCATTTTCCCTGGCCAATGCCCTAGACAATATCCTAAGCGTGTTCTGAGGCGTTGTACTTCTCTTCCTCGTTCTTCTGGGAGTTGTCAGCAAGACAGCAGCAGTGGAGATGAAGCTCCGCCTTCTGTTCCCACCACTTGGAGTTCCTCTGGGAGTTCTGCCTGGAGTTCTTCTGGGAGTTCTTCTAGGAGTTCGTGATCTTGACCTAGATCTCGACCGAGGCGTCGTAGGAGTCTCATTGAAGTTAGTAAATGGAGTATCTTGAGCATATAGATTTCAATTACTCACTCTCGAGGGCGTGTCAGACATTGCTTGAAGCGACAGACTGGACTTTGTGGTGGTTTGTTAACAAATTCAATTGGAAAGTTTGAAATCAAAACAAAAACAATCGTCCGAAAGTAGAAATATTCCGAAATGAGAAAAAAGAATTACTTTGAGTTAGTACTGTCTCAACTACACCCAGGTGCAAACTATCAGATATCTATAAATTAAAGTGCTATACGCTACCACCACTTCGAAGGACCAAAGGTCTCACCTTTAGGCAACGTGTAGAAAGGTTTTCCCTTGTAGTCAAGGGTATTCTTATACACTGAGTTACCCCACCAGTTCAAGACACCACCTGGATACTGAACACACAAGAAGATGACCACAACTGCCAAAGCCACAGAGGACTCCACAGCAGCACCCATCACATACCTGTATCTGGCATCCCATTTACTCCAACGCTTCTTGATTCCCAGCAAGATTAATGAAACAATGAAATAACAGCCATAGTTGTATGGAGTAGCTGGTGGGATATTACCTGGACCAGTGAAGAACACAGGGGCGTTGATCTTGGAGTACCATTTGTTAGGGAACTTCTTGTATAATATGTATGTCAAAATAGGACAAACAGCACCAATCAAGAAGAAGTACATGATAGCATTATAACGTTGACCCGGTGAGAACAAATATTTAGGAATGGACCAAATAATTGAGGCATTGAAAATGGTTCTACCATTGGCACAAATGAACCCGTCTTTTTGGTTAGGTTCACAAATACCATCAATATTAGATCTCATCCACTCTTGAACTCCAACGTTGACTAAACCAGCTAATAAGGTGGACCAAATTTGCAAGAAGAATAATAATCTTGGTGGGATCTTCAGGTATCTACCCATTTTCAAATCTCTTGTTAATTCCAAACCTTGTCTCATGACAATAAAACCATAAACTTTGAACAGGACATTGGCTAATGGTCTATATGGCAAGATATAACCACAGATCAACTCAGTGATGATGTTTAAACCAACATGTTGATTAGTGATACCTTCTAACAACCCTTGAGGAACAAAGTTAGCAATACTGATTAGCAATGCAATAACCAAACCCCAAGCAGGTAAACCAGTGTCCCAATTACAAACAGTAACAAAGGATAGACCTAACATGATGACAAACAAGACCAAATACCACCAATCTGGAGCTTCTTTGTAATTATTCATTAGTCTCTTGTGGATATCTTCACCTCCATATTTAGCATTCTTGATTTTGTTATATATGTCCGTACCATGGTATAAGTAAGCATGAACAAAAATACCAATCACAGCACCAAAATTTAAAGCATAACTTAACAAGTATGAAAATGGAACGAATAATGGTGAATAATCACGATATTTTTGTTTATCAATCTCAAACTTGGAGTTCAAGATCTTGGTGACGTTAAACTTTTGTTGTCTATTATCAAAAGTTGATGTTGAAATAACTGGTAAGTATTTTGAATCCCAAGTATTAGTGAAATACAAGATTGGTAATAAAATAATAAAGAAGATCACAACTGCTGCATAAGTGTTAGCAACGACCCAAAATGGAGTAGCAAAGACTGAACCTGACATAGCTTGTGAAATCTGAGTATAATCAAAAGTCAAAGGAATAGCACCAATACCACCACTAACACCAAAAATGAAGTTCACCACAAAATTGTTTCTAGTTAAAGGACCCCATAAGATGAAATTGAAATATGATAATCCCTTGAAGAGGAACCCAGGAACCCAATACCAAACAAATGAAATAGCAAAAACGATCAAAAAGAATCTATATCTTGAGATTCTCCATCCATTGGCAAGGATATTAGAACTTGCCAATTTTGAAGTATGCAATGTTTCAAACATTGAAATACTAATCAATGTCTGGGGCCAAATCATAGATGGTGGATCAACTAAGAATCTTCTTGTTATACCAGCAAGACCATAACCTAAACATTGTGTAGTCCAAACCAATAAAATCTGATACCCAGCACCAAAGTTAATGTTATAGAAGTTAGTTTGTGCAATCAAGATATTGGTGGCATAAGCATTTGATGCAGTTAATGAAACACAGATGGTCAAAATCCCATGTTCCTTGATAGAATATGGACCAGGGTTCAAATCAAAGAATGGAAATCTCTTACATTTCCAATCCGGTAGTACATCAGCCAATAGCTTACCAATAGGGAACGCGACAACTTGGGCAACAAGGAAACTGATAGTCAGTGATGGGTATCTCAATGAAAAGAACTGATTAACACCAGCAAACACGATAACAAAGATAGTGGTTAATGTCCAGGTTCTCCAATGGTTGATTCTGATGCTTGGATCATCTGTATTTGGAACGATTTCACGGACTTCTGGATATGGAGAGTTATCCATCAATGAGATATCACCCTCAATGAAACTTAAATTTTCTGGATCGATCTCAATCACTTCCACTTCTGGTTGAGCTTTGGAGTTGATTGAAGAAGTGGAACCATGGTACACCCTCTCAGTGGCCACTTCCACGCCAATATGCTTCTCTTGATCAGTCATAATATGTGTAGGACTCCTGGCTGTCGACGATCTCCGTTGTTACAAAACATGAGGCAACACCTGCTATATATATGACTGTCACTAATCATCGAGTGAGAATTATGTCGATAAGGCATTAAGCCTCACTAATCTCTTTTTTTTGATATGCAACCTAGTTTAAATTGGAAAAAAAAAAGCCAAATCTTCCCTGATAAGAAGGACAATCGTGTGAAAGTAACACTGTAACAGGAGTCAGACTAAACCGACAACACACTCATACAGGTCCCCATCCAGTCCGTATAACACTTCTTTCTCCCTGTCTCTTCGAGGCTCTCTTTTCTCAGGAACCTGTCATAATGCACAAAAAAAGCTTGTTTCCATATGTGGCACGTGATATTTCGATTAAACGGCTTTCTGCTTCTCTGTGGCGGAAGCGCAATGTGTGTTTCTTATTAGACAGTGGAAGTAGCCTGTTGTGCTCGGGCTTTTTAGTCATTATGGATGATTGTGGGCGAAAACTGTGGTTTTGTTGGAGTTGTATGACACAGGAAGTCGACGTGGTGACCAGTTTCTGATTACAATCACGCAATGTGGAAGTATTGTGGAATCTCGATCCGGACCAAAGTCCCGAAACTGGGTGGCTGTACCGGCTGATGGACGCCAATATTCTCAAAATTGTGGACGAAATCTCAGTCTTAGGAGCATGAAGCTGGTATTGTTCCATTAAGAAACCTACAGGCATTTTAGTCAAATCATATTAAAAGTCAAACATATGGCTCAATTGCGTCTTCTGCGGCATCCCAGAATTTCTGAGCAGTACCATTCGTGAAACCTTCTTTGATGTCATTTCTAGTTTCTCTAAATTGGCCCCATGGAACAATATATCTTCCGTTATCTTTGGTGGTGATACTTGGATGTAAAGCACCAAATAATTCAGTATAGGCACCATAAACTGGAGCATATGTACAATACTTGTAAAGAGTTTGTGCAAATCCAGGTAAGTATCTTGGTAATTCAGTAGCGATATAACCTGGGTGAACAGCTAAAGAAATAATTTCTGGATGTTGTTGACCATAGATATAAGCTTGGTGAATAGCAGCAGCTTTACTTTGACCATATGATTCACCAGTTGATGAAATAGAAGCATCTTTGAAACCACGGTTGAAGTCAATACCACCATGCTTTGGAGACATTAAATGAGCAGCTGATGATAAGAAGATGACTCTTGGTGTGAAATCGGTTGATCTTTCCAATGACTTCAAGACTAATGGGTTGACCAATTTAAGTAATAACTGTTGAGCCATGTTACTTGCACCGATTTGTAATTCGTACCCTTGTTTAGTAACGGATCCGTTTGGAGGTAACATAACACCAGCATTCAAAATGACTAAATCTAACTTGTCAACTCTGGATAAGACTTGTTTAGCAGCTGGTTTAATGGTTGTTAAATCTGATAAATCACCATAAACAGGGATTACCCTATCATCAATAACATCTTTGAATTCTGGTTTGGCTTCAACAATCTCCTTCTTGATTTCAGCATTCACTCTTTCAGTCTTCTCTTGGTTACGATTGAATGTAATGACAGTGGCATTTTGTTCCAACAATAATCTTGCAACTTCTCTACCGATACCAGCAGAAGTACCGGTGACCAAAGCAACCTTCCCGGTCAAATCGGGGTAATCTTTTGGCAAGAAAGTTGGTGCTGAAGGTCTGATGTCACGAATAAAGTCGAAGTAGCTCATTTTAGGTTCGTCCTGCTTGTATGATGAGTAGTCACAAATTCGAATTTTATCTCATCTCATTTAGATAATCTCATCTTCCTGAAACAGAGAACTTCCTTTTCGATGCAATTTTTATTCTTTTCTTATGTAATCTTAGATCATAAATCATAAATCATAAATTGACACCAAAATGCTCAGCCGCTCATGAGATATCGAGATCCTGCAAACTCATGTCTCTCTGGAAGACCAGAAGGAGTTCTTGCTATGGTTGTCGCATGACAAGAAGCTGATGCCAAATTAACCGCACGATTCACTAGGTTGAAACGTGTACAGTGTTTCAAAAGGAAACTTTTTTTTTCAATTGAAAGAACCATTACTTGAACACAACCCCAGACCACAAAGATATGGCTGCTAAACTACCGGACATGCTTAAGATCTTTCCCAGTGGCACTTCTATTGACATTTGTTAACGCAAGTTTTGTTCAATTAGTAAAACTTCCCTAGTTTGTGGAAAGTGGCGGTGATCCAAAACAACATAAAACAAGTACATTGATATGATGGTTACACAATATTGTAAGAGCTAATATGGTTGTTCCTTGGGGTATTACTCAGTATCTACAATTGATTTATTAATGCCATGTACCATAATGTAATATTTACGATTCTAATGATCTTATAATCTTTAGTGTTGTTTTGATTACAGGAACTTCTATTCGGCGATATCATGTTTCTGCATTATCTCCGAGACGTGCTGTCCGAACCATCCCTTAACTATGTGGCTCGTCTGTAGACTCTACCATCAGGATTCAGAATTACAGAAATATTTCCTTCCTCTCTAAAATTCTTGGCACTTCCTAGAATAAGCAGAACCCTATCTTGACTGTTTGTATTTACGAGTAGCTGCTCCTTCTACTTTGGTCTCAAAGAAAATTTACTGCCCATAAATCTTGTTATCAGTATTTATTCGATCATTTAGGAAAATTTTAACAAAACCAGCTCACGTCAGAGGCCTCAAATAAGTGATTTATAAATCTGTTGATTATATTCATTGAAACGCAAACTGACTTCCAAAGGACGAATACTCTCTAAATCATCAGGTTCCAAATAATCTTCAACTCTTGTATTCCTACTAAGGTCAACTAACACTGAAGTATCTTGTAAAACAGATTCCAAAGTACTAGTACTCTCTAAATCATCAGGTTCCAAATTATCCTCAACTCTTGTATTCCTACTAAGATCAACTAACTCTGAAGTATTTTGTAAAACAGATTCTAAAGTACCAATACTCTCTAAATCATCAGGCAGGGAATTATATTTGGTCCAACCAAAAGACAAATAATGCGAATAAAGTGAATAACATCTTGCAACAATAGGCTCAAAAGGTCTGACATTAGTAACAGCTCTGTTTGATACTATCGATAATGCACGGTTCTCATTTATAACGACTAACGTGATGTTGGGAAGACCATTTGCTTGTAAGCAACGTAACAGGTTGATAGCATCCACTCTAGTGGAATTGTCTCTAGGAATTATATCCCACGCACCAACAACAACAAGTAGGAAGAATAATCTGAAATAAGGTATCATCTTTGTTATAACAGTATTATTAATTGATCTCTAATGGCGTGGATAAGGTACTTGTTTGCCCTCTCAATATGGACGTATTTATCGCCGATCCCTTTTTTTGAATCTATTTAAAATGCCCGAACTTTATTGTAACAATATTGGACATAATTATCTACCAATCAGGCCATGAGGATGATAATAAGCTGTTCCAAGGACTAAGAGAACCCAGATTACCAGTTGGAGGAACAAAAGCGCTACCAAATTCAATATCAGCTGGAAGTTATGAAATGTTAGGCCATCAGTCTTGTTGGTTTCAAACCCTATGCATAGGTGGTGTGAAGGAGCGGTGATTTGAGTGATCTTAAGAGCCTGGTATGGTAATTCAGGTGTTCTAAGATTACTCCCGGTGTTAGATTTGGCTTAGCTATGCTCATTTTTTATAGATCAGCAAATATCAGTATTTTATTCTTGACATTGATTTTAGATATTGATTATTCGTTTTGTCCACAGAAATTTGTAACTATATCCAGTGAGTGGATCCATCCAATTCGCCATCAAATATTTACCCAAGTTCGAAATCGTGCGCTAGGTTTTTCCAATATCGTTCGTATTACACATTACCAAAATATACCACAAAGGGTACCATTTCGTACTGAACTTTTAACCAGCGAAGTGATACTCTCCGGACCACTACTATTATTCGATTCATCAGAGTTTACAACCCCCTACAAGGTTTCATTGGTTTAACGCTGCTCATTCTCTCACAACTTCAAATGTCATTTTTCGAAAATCCACAATTTTACCAGAGCTACAGAATGGAGACTGCGAATAGTAACTTTCCCACCAAAATTGATACGAACGTACCCTCCACTAAGTTTAACTTCGAAACTGTGGAGCAGTAATGTCTCAAAATCCCAAATCGAGGTCTTTAAATTTTTACAATTTTTCGATTTTTTATCAACCACCAAGTCATTTCGTGAGTATTCACTGATTCGCACTAAATTCCGGTCAAATGGTTATACCCAAGTGTTCGTTAGTCAATATCAATGCTCAGTATTTCCCAACTCCAAAATTTCAAGAAAACCTTATTGTATATTTACTTACTAAACTATAAACTCGTTCTTTGGGGTTTCGGTTCTCTTTTGGCTCTTCCTTGATTTCATCCTTCTAATTCAACTAACTTTTCCTAGGGTGTGCCTCGCACGTATCTTCAGCATCGGTTCAGTCTGATTTGACCTGTCTTGGATCGGAACCTTGCAGCTGGGGCCCTATTACTTCATTGTGGGGGGTTCATCAAGTTGATTTCAGTCAAGAACTAATGGGAGTCAGCTTAGTTTTTCTATGAATAATCAAATTTCCTTGTAATAGTCATGGTGGTTTCAGCTCTTTAGAAGGTTTTCAATGGTGACATTGCCGAAGATTTGTGTCTGAGGAAAGGTTCCATCAGATTGGAGATAACATCCCACCCATAGCGGGTTATCTTGGTGCCTCCATATCTTCTTTTTCGACGTACCAGCCACATGAGCTTAATATAGTTGTTGATTTCAGTAGCTCTTTCGAATCCCATCTCCGCCAGATTTGCAGAATCATATCATCTTGAAATGAGATCCTTCTGTTTGATGAACTGATGTGTTTCCATACCTCTTGTGATACCGAGCAATGTTGGTAGTAATGAATGAATGTTTCCAGATATTGGCCACATAGGCAACAGTTTGGATTCCTTCTGTTTGGGTAGAGTCTGTCTCTTTCAGCATGGGGTTTGGTTGGAGTAAACATATGTCTAACTGTTCCCAGATTGAACCAGTGCAAGTATTGGTTTAATCATGTTCCCATCTGTATCTTCATCTAAATCTAAAACTCTTTTCAAAGCTCCTCTTGGTAAACCTCCATAATCAGGTGGTAACAGATACCGTCTTCTATCACCAACATGCAGCATCTCTAAATGGGCCCTATACATTACCACTGGATCTAGCAGGAATACGACATAACAAAAGTCTTGTGAGCTAAAGGGAACAACAGGAATACGTCGCAAATCGGAATCAATACCACTTCAATCTGTTTCGCAACAAATGGTAAACAGAATTCTAATGTTGTTACTGTTGCAACTGTCAGCCCAGGTGTCCTTTTTCTCAATTGTCTAAAGATTATTCAGGGATCGTGTAGATGCACCATTGGTTTTTGCCAAGAATGAGGGAATTCATTGAGAATGTTTGAAGAGCTTTTCGGTAATTATACTTCTTTCTACACACAATGTTGATGTAGTGTACGACCGGTTTGAAGCGTTTGAAAAGATAATGTCACGTGAACCTCATACATTACATTTTTACACAATTTTTTCTTTTTTAGAAATTTTTCACACTATAAAAATCTTTTTACCAAGGCGGTGTACTTATTGTTAAAATCACTAAATTTAGAGCCGGTTTACTGCTGTTTGTGTTCCTCTGCTTGACAATCCGGTGACCAAGTGCACACGAGAATGATGTCCATTGAAAAACAGTCAGAAAACCACTTCAAACGACATTCTGAAGAGGAGATGGAGAGGGGCCATGAGCTCAAGAAGAGAAGGATCACCAGAAATACTACAACTGTCGTCCGAAATACACAGAATACAGCCAAAGATAATGGTTTCCAGTCAAACATCTACCGCACATATATCAAGGCCGCACTGGACGCGCTGGATAACAAAAACTCTACTCAAATCGACACATTGGCATCTCAGATAGCATTACCAAAATCCAGTCCAGAATCATTAACCAAAGAAAACTTCACGATTATCCTGTCAATCCTTACAAACAACATCTCCAAACTGGATAACAAATTGGCTGACAACCTCATTTTTACTATAATAAAATTCAAAGGGTGGTGGAACTTGAACGATGTTTCCACTTACCAAAAATTCATAATGACTTTATGTTCCTATTTGCCTAAATGGTGGAATGAAGTTGCATCAATTCTGATACAACAGTTCACTTTACCAACGACTAAGACAGTATACCATCATGAGCTTCTCCAATATTTCTTGTCTATCATCCCTACTTCTGTCCAATATATCCATGACACTTTGATAAAGGGTTTCCCTAACAAAAATGAATCCGAGAATGATTTGGTGAACTACGTTAGCAATTTGTTGATAGTGGAAGAGTACTCCGTTGAGTTGAGAGTTGGTATCTGGAGAGTTATTGTTGAAAAGTGTATTGGTATTGATGTCGAGTTACAGAATGAGCTAGATGAGTTAGATGATGCGGTTCTAGAAAGTGAATACGATTCAAACAGTGGCAGTGATGAAGATAGTGACAGTGACGAAGATGGTGATGACGATGATGATGATGATGATGATGATGACGAAAATGATGACAACAAGAAGAGTAATGATACACGCAAAGTGCATTTCAAGGAAGATAATGCTGATGAGGAGGAAAGTGATTACGACAGTGATGAAGATGCTCCTGAAGATGCTCCTGAAGAAGAAGTCAATATTAATGAGATTCAAATCGCTAATATCACAGAGCTCTCAGAAAAATTGGACTCCATTCTTTCCATTGTCATCACGAATTTACAAAAAACCATTCACAGAACAGTCTCCCAAACATCAAGCACACCAGAACAAGAGGAAAGACCTGTTGTTCTATACAACATTTTCACCTCATTATTTAAATCGCATATTTTACCAACATATTTCACCAAATCAACTCAATTCATTCTTTTTTACTTCACACAACAACTTCCAGAATTAACAGATTCTTTTCTTGTTTCATTAATAGACATTTCATTTTCATCACAAGAATCAATTGAAAAGAGAATCAAATCATTACAATACTTGTCATCATATTTAGCAAGAGCTCAAAATTTACAAAAGACTCAGTTAGTTTACGTCCTGGGTTATTTGATGAGTTGGTTGAATAGATATGTTGAACAGCGTGAAGTTGAGCTTAATGGTTCTGTTAACATGGATCGTTTTAAATTATTTTATTCGACCTTCCAAGTGCTTTTATATGTCTTTTGTTTCAGACATGAAGAGTTGAAGAATGACGATCTGGAAGATGGTTGGGAGTTGAACTTACCACAATTTTTCCAAAGAATGCTTATCACAAAATTCAACCCATTGAAATACTGCAATGAGAACGTTGTTTCCATGTTTGCTAAAATCGCACAAGAAGAGAATGTCGCTTATTGTTTCTCCATCATTCAAAAGAACAGAAACGAAAGATTGAAAGGTATTTCTGGTATCAGATCAGCAGCTGACTTGACAAACAATACCCAAAACAACAGCATTTCGACCAGTCATGCAGCATCTGCCAAACAACAATTCATTGATTTAGAAGGTTACTTTCCATTCGATCCATTGTTCTTGAAACAAACCAAGAGCTTATTGAAAGAGTACTATGTTGAATGGAAGAATACCGAATATGAAAGTGACACTGACGAAGACATGGATCTAGGAAAATCTGCTCAAGCTGAAGTAATCAGAAGAAACTCGAATATATAGGGATTTTTGTGCTCAAATAATGTATGACGTTATTGTGACCTTGTAATTTCTTATGTAATACATTTCGGTTGCGCTCAAGAAAAATCACAAATTTTTGGAAACTTTTTATCTCAAGACCCTTTTTATCAGTCGTTTCCTGTTTCAAGATCGCTGTTTTCCTGCTTATTGTCTCTGTCTGCTATAATTAATCAATAGTTTGTTTATTTTGGTGTTATCCTTGTGAAGTTCTTGCCCGAATACACCTATTTTGCAGCGTTTTATCATGGATTCTTTGGATTTTTCTCACATAGGTGATCTTCTTGATGAAGGTGACTTCAATTTGCCTTTAATCGTTGGACTTTCTACTGGTTTGGCGTTATTGTTTGTTGTGTTAATATTGCTTGCTGTCTATCTCACCTTCACCAACAATTATATCTTCTTGGGCTCCAACTTCAACGTTCCTGGTGAATTTGATGATGAAGAGAACCGACTACACGAAGAGTCAAATGAGCTCCCGAAGCTATCTGATGAAGAGAGAGACCGTTACCTACTTGCGAAGGAGTTTCAGGTCCAAAACCCTCCTCTTGTGAAGCCATTAGGTGAAAGTCTCACTGAGCTTGAACAAGAATATGTTAATGAGAGAGGTATCCAAGCATATGCCTTTGAAACGCCAATTCACTGGTATGGTGCATTTGACCCATCAATCATTATTGAAGACAAATTAGATGTTATCTTCAATGCTGCAAACACCACATCCACTATCTTGAACTACCCATTACCAGTCACGGCCACGGACACTACTTATTTTGAAGTCAAACTATTCTACAAACCAGAGGACTCGCTCGTCTCAGTTGGTCTTTCGTCTAAACCATACCCATTATTCACATTACCAGGTCATCACAAATATTCTATTGCTTATGATTCAACAGGAAGAATCCGTATCAATGAGCCATTCTCAACCCCTGCTATCTTCAACAAACTACAACAAGGTGATGTTCTAGGTGTTGGTTTCAAACACCGTTCAGGTACTATTTTCTTCACTCATAATGGTAAGAAGGTTCATGATGCTATCCACAATCTAAAATTCGATTTATATCCACATATTGGCTCTGTCGGTGAGTGTGAAGTCAGTGTTAATTTGGGACAAATCGGATTTGTTTATATTGAAGCTAATGTTAAGAAGTGGGGATTTGGGACAGTTAATGGTGCTATTGGAGTTCCTCCAGCTTATGGCAAAGAAGTTGGTGAAGTTTTAGACAAAGGTGAAGAGCTACCACCGACTTATCCAATGGAAGAAGAGACCTTCTTTGGTCCAAGTGCATTATTATCAGCCTCCTCAGCTGCTGCTGTTGTGGCTACTTCTTCTCAACAAAAAGGTGAAAGCAAGAAGAGAGGCCCACCGCGTTACAAAGATGAACCAAAGGAAGAAATTCCACAAGAGGAAAGTATACTAGATGACAATTTAAACGAAGCTCTATATGAAAGACGCTCATCTGGTTTTGATTTACAGAATAATGAATACAATGCTGGAACGAACTTTGATTCAGTTGTTAGGAACGAATCATCATCGTCATCATCATCAGTTCCGCCACCATCAAGCTCAAGTGAATTATATGGAACCTCATGTCGCCAACCAAAGCAAGAAATCAACAACAATAGTGCTGAGGCTGAAATTCCTTCTGATTTTGGAGAACCCCAGGTCCAACCATTTGAGCCAATTGACCCAGTTGATGATATTCTTGAACTTTCCGAATCTGCTGGGCCTGAATCTATCAGAGATGAAGTTTTGACTAGGGGAGTTGAAGCTCCTATTGAAGCTGTTACGGAGCTTGTTGATGAACCAATTGTTGAGCCTGCTGCTGATCGTGCTACTGATCCTACAATCGAACCTACTGTGCAATCTGAAGCTGTTGCCTCCACTGAAGGACTTGAAGAGGAAGCCCCACAAGAAGAAGTTACAACCAAAGAAGCAGAACCAGTCGAATCAACAGAATTCACAAAACCAAGTGATCCTGAACAATCTGAACAATCCCGTGAGCATGAAAATAGTGAAGAACTTTCCAACCAAGATATCCAAACAGAATCATCATCTGTTTCTCCAACTCCTGAACCTGAATCACAACCACAATCATCCCAACCAAAGACCTCATCATCAAACAAATCAAAAAATAAAAAGAAGAAGAAGAAAGGTAAAAAGAAGGGTAAAAAATAAAGAGGTGGTAATAATTAATGATTATGCAATGACACTTTGATTATTTTGGTTTGTTTGTTGATGTTAATTTAAGTAATTTAATGTCGTTTTCAATCATTTCACACTACGAACGTAACTCATCTCAGCTTGATCTGAAACGGAATCTCTCACATCGCAGTGAACCCAGCATCAATGTAACATGGTCCAACTATTAGATGATCAATGGATTTCTTTTGAATGTTCGATCTGTCTCACTCGAAGTACACAATTCAGTATATATGATTAGGGCCTATAAGATGATCAATTAAATATTCTACAAGACTATTAGACGTACTAGCTACGTCATTCGACCATGCTAACCATAATCAAGCTAGCTATACTGATAATTATAAGTACCGGTCGCATTAAACTATAACACTACTTCTGACTAATGTCTTCAAGAATAGATATTGTGTGTCCCCCGGCGGTCAAGAACCGGCGGTAAATCACTGCATAGCCGGGACAATTAACTAGTACCAATGTAGAATATTAGAATTAGGACTTGTAACAGCTTATAGGGCTTTCTCCGAATAGCTATATATAAGATTACATATGATTAATATACCTATTGGTGTTGAGTACAAAACCTTGTAAACTTTTCACTGTTCATTGTCAAGGCTGTGCTGCGAGCACTATTTATCAGTTTAATTGGTATACTACAAGGTAAACGACCAACTGCTCAATCAAGACTACCGATATGATTATTCTAAATATCTATACAGATTGATCCTTCTCTTTCTTAGGTAAAACTCATCCCCGATAGAGACTTGGTATCCCGAATCATGCTGAATGAGATAATGGCCCAAAAATGAGATGTTCGAGCTTCTGTAATCAATCCGTCTATACTCTCTCAACATTCGTGAAACACAGTGGGTCTTATCAACTTTTCCAGTATCTAAGTCAACATTAGGGATCGTACATCTTGGACATCTATTACCTGTAGTCAGTTTATGAATTTTACCATCTTTTGTCTTCAGATCCACTTTGTACCAGTTATCTATGTTGATTTTCGTGGGGACTCTCTCAATGACGAAATTAGGTCTAAATTGCACAGCTTCTATCTGCCTCTTTTTCCCTGCCTCGATCAGTTTTTGATTTAAATCCTTGATGGAGGCATTATCAATGATATGAAATGGGAAATAGTCATGAAACTGGGTAGTTCTCATACTCGGTAGATCTTTGGGATGGTAAGTCTTAACTTTCTTACCACTAGGTGTGAAAAGAAGTGTGATATTCTGGGAGTCCTCTTTGAACTGCATAAACTCATAGAAGCTTTCAGGAACAGAATTTCCAATATCCCACGAATCAAATTTGACACTCCATAGATTAGTCTTCATAGTGGCATCACATCTTTGATTCTTCTTAATGAATTCCGAATCAACTTCACAGGGAAGTCTAAAACTTTTCCATTCAAGACGTCTTTCATCAACAGGATAAGTGAACTGAAACCAGTTCTCCTCAAGATTTGCCTTCATCTTCACCAAACAAAGCCTTGGGCAATTCCTCAACGTCACTGCTTCAAACTGGTCATTGCTCCAATATGCAAACATGTACTGTCTATCATGCTTCAATCCGAACTCGTCAACCTCCCATGAATCAACAGAAAGAAAAGAGCAAGACTTTATTGGGAATACGTAAATTTTGGTGATTATTCCTGAGTATCTGGAAGTGGGTATCAACGAGTCCATGATGGTGAATCTGATGTTTAATAAGTTTGTCAGAATTTCGGACTGTTTTGTGGGTGCAGTGATATCGATCTGGAAGACAACCATGAGCAGGGGAAGGGTCAGAAAGATAGTCAGAGCGATGATCAGGCCCCATATTAGAACTGTCATAGCCACAAAGAGCTCTTTATAGCAAGTGAGTGCGTCATTTCAACGACCGGAAACTTGAAAGGTGAAAGATCAATCGATCCGGACTGAAATATTTCTGCTTCCTGGATGACTCCACAGATGACTCAAACATGACTCCCATGACTCAATTTTATGATCCAGACAACAGCATTGGCATGTTGATGGTATTTTGGTTTGATATAACTTTTGAAATACCTTTTAGGTCATTATGAATTATCATGGAGCCCCCACCGACTAGCAACAATGGAATCTCATCTTGTGACGTCTTTATGGTGTCAATAGCTGCTTTTGACAAAATCTGATGAATCTTAGATGAAACTTGATCAAAAATCATTGTCTTTTGGGTTGATTAATGTCTCATCAATGCCATCCATTGATACATCATGAGCAATAACAGCAAAATCTGTAGTAGTGAAGGTATCAGCACCAAAACCCAACCCATTTAATGCATATCCAAAGGAATCAGGTTCAATAGAACCATCCCCGTCTTCACTATTTCTCAGAGTTGAACCACCACCTAGACCAATGGCATGGATATGAGGCATAGTATAATTGATTCTAACACCAGCAACAGTCAAATAAGTTGAAGCTTGTTTTGGAAAACCAGAGGGAAGTAAAATACCAATATCCCTTGTAGTACCACCAGTTTCAGCAACAATAGCGTTATAGTTCTGTTTAGTATCAATTTGACTCAGATATGCTGCACTTAAGATGGAATTTGTTGGCCCTGAACTGAATGGCGATGAAGATACCGGTGGTGATGTCCTTTGTGGTGAGTGCCCTTGCACATGCGATGATACCTCTGGTGGGGGGGGGGGGGATCCTGGAGTGAAGGGTCCAGCAGAACACAGTCTGTGTTCGTTCCTCCGACATCGATACCGATTCTAAACCTGGACATGGTTTAAGTTCTGGGTATAGTGCACAAACAGCAGGCCAATTGCGACTTGCAAGCCATTGAATCTGCTCCAGCAAATAACTTTACATCCAGATAGAAATGGTATGCATTTCCCTAATCGGGACAATTTAGTGAATTACGTCGTCAGAGAACAGCTGACTGGAAGCGACAAAGAATGAAATCACAAACGCGTCGTTTCTGCATGTTACTTATGCTGAAGGTAGTTGGTAAAGATGATGAAGATGCTCAAGAGAAGTTTGAAATTGTCAAGAAGTAGCTTTTTCAGTGCCTTGACAGGTATTGGTTGATTTCAAGTCACTGGAAAGGACAAGGTTTCTGAAGACCATGTTGCTTTTGGATACAAGTACAATGATTCATCTATTCATAGACTATTTCAGCCGATTCAGATATCCTTTCTGTAGGTTTTGATGGAAAAAGACAGGATTTCGTTTTCATCACGATTTTACCACAATTTTGATGTGACACAAAAGCACAAAAACAAGACTGAGTCTCCATGATCAATGAAGAGACTCCGTTATGTCTATATGAACGCTAAACATAACACAGGTTTTGAATAATCTCCAGCTCTAAAAGAGACATTTAATTTATAATTCGTTTGTCTCCATCAAATTCCACATTCCTTAGGTACTTTGTGAATGACAGGAGGTTGTGTATTTGGTTTTATCATGCAGCTTCAAGGGCCACTCAAACAGGAAGGAATATATATATTCTTCTGGGGAAATATTAATTACCTTCGTTATCTGCTTCCCTACACTTATACTCATATTCTTCAAGAAACACATCCAACTATTTACTACATATGCATCTCACAAATGAAACATGTAGTATCAGCGTATCAGAGACTGAGCTACAGTAACTATGTAGATTTGGATTATGGGGTAATTTTGGTGGCTACATAAGCTCTTCGAACCCTATCATTCAAGAACTCGAGAAAGAGTAGGTCAAACGATTTATTAGATAGGATAAAAGATTTGTAGAATATGATTAGTTTCTCTTTTCCAATCTGGACTTAGCCACTTTATAAGTTTCCAGGAACTTCTCAAGCTTTTCAAAATTGCTACCTTCTTCACTTGCATTATCAAGAGTTTCATTTTCTTTATCGTTCCATCTGTAAATAAACCAATTGCCATCACTTGAAGGGCTAATGTACTTCTCCATCAAAACTTTTTGTCTGTTTGCACCACCAATGATCAACAGGAAATGCTCATTTTTCTGATTCACTAAGTAAAGAAGAGAGTAAGTGATTTCACCAGTTTTATTATCTTTGTATCTGAAGTTTAACTCACTGGTAAATTTGTACTCTTCTAAAAGATGGGACTTTATTTCAGGCTTTCTTGTGAATAATGCAAACGCTTGGTCTTTGGAGAAATCGAATGAAACGATTTCCGTCTCCTTGTACACACAAAGACGGGGTCCCCACAAAACAGCGATAGTCAAGATAAATCCTAGACCAAGCAGATATGGCTCAATACCATATTTGTCCTTCAACATGATATTATTGAAAACAAGAACGGTCATGCAAAGGATGAAGAGGCGTACGACTTTGTTCTGAGTCTCTATCTTGTTGAGGCCATTGAACTGTGGGGGAGCACTAGGGACAATTTTGGAGTCAACAATAGCAAGTGCAATGCTGGCAATGAACCCTGGACTTGACATGATGAGTGGTGAGTGAATAGGGAGAAAGCGAGCGAAAGAAGTCAGGACTTTTTTCTGAGGTGGAATTAGAACGCCGATCCTGATTTTTTTGGCAGCTTAAGTCGTTGTCATTCTGTTAAGATTGTAAAGAGATACTACAAACTATTGCGGCCTAAAGTATGCGAGCCCATGAATGAACGGCCACTTACCGATCATGAACGAGTTGTTAGAGATCTCAAATAAAAAAAGCTGATAGAGTTTTTCCACCAAAGGTCTATTTGGATGCTTGGCAACGGTGGCTGCACACCTGTCACCGATACCAAATAACTCTGAATATTATTTGTCTTTGAGGCTCATCTACCAAATAACACTTCTAATAACTATATGGAGCCTATTATTGTTATAGATTGTGAGTTCTAGTAGGCGAATCGTCAAAATCAAACAGAACAAGCCGATATTTACTCGTTCTTTCATCCCTTAACTATGAGAACCGTATCTGGTATCTCGTATTTACTGCTTAGTCATCCGGACTTTGCTGCAGAATTTGGCTGTTTGAACTTCTTAACTATCGGGCGTTCGGAAAAAAGCACAGTATAGTTTATGGATATGGTAGGATGTTGAAATTTTCTGACACATTATCAATTCCAATTGCAGTTCAAGCTGATGATAAAGAGAAAAGCCCTCATATTTTAAAATGTATGTGCTGTTGAGTTACATGACAACTCTTTGTGGGTTGGCCCAGTTATCAGGCGCAATTCCAGCATTTGTGCTACAAGACGACAACAACGTTTTTGACAATAACGAAGAATATGTGCAAATACCAGGCTCTTTTAAAAGAGACGACCTTGAACAAGGTAAACTACTCAGAGCAGCAGAAAGATACGCCCTCGAGGTGGCAATCGTTACTGCGTGGGGGGTGGTAATTACATCGACCTGTGGCAAGGGGCAAGGAGGTCCGTGTTATGCCTCTTTGGCAGGTCTGGGCATATCCTCAGCAGCTATTTTTGTCAAGAGAGTTGATGTCGAGAACTGAATGCCAGAACTGAGCACTGAGCACTGAGCACTAGTACGTTGTTTTTAAGATAGTAGGCTGCAGGGTGGAATGTCCGAGTTCAGCATTGATTTCTATTAAAGATGAAACATACAGACGAACGAACACCTATACAGAACACCTATACAGCTTAAAAAGTTCTCTTTAATAGAATCTAGATATTAGATTATAGAGTAGAGAAGAAAATAAATAAATAAATATATATTAATATAAATTAAAGTGAGCCTTGACCGTTTCCACAATCATTGATGCCACTGTAAAGTTACTGAGAGATCAAGAGATACTCATGATGGCGTTTTAATTGGCTGAGATATCGTCACCCATGAAACATTATATTGTCTTTCTAGGCTCGAAATCCACACTTTTTTCATAATAATTAATACCACCTTCATCAAAGTCAGCGTAATTGACCTGTTTGGGTCAATCCAGGTCAGAACCAGATCATTGGCACAAAGAACATATAAATCATAGACAAGAAGCCTTTTTAGGTTTTGGGAAGGTACCAAAGAGAGCTGAAACCCAACAATGACGATTCAAGAAACATCCACACCCAAATTCACTAGAAAGAGAGGTCCGTTGATCCTCTCGGCTGCTACTGTTACAACAGCAAGAAACTGGCAGCATCCAGCTGATCGTTCGAGAGACTTTACCAGAGATATTCAGACATTGATTGAGTTTAGTAAGATTGCCGAACGTGGGAAATTGCACAATTTGTTCTTCGTTGATCATTTAAGTTGGTTTGATAGTTATGGTGGGTTCCAGTATGCCGCTAAAAACGGTGTCAATGCCACTAGAATTGATCCTGCTACTGCTGTTGTTGCCTTAGCACAATCAACTAAGAATTTGGGGTTTGTTATTACTTTCAGTACCGTTAGTGAACATCCTTATCATTTCCATAGAAGATTGGCCTCGTTGGATCTTCTAACCCAAGGAAGAGTCGCATGGAATATCGTGGCTAGTTATCTCCCAAGTGTCGGTAAGAATTTGTTAGGTGGTGCTCCTTTACCTGAACACGACGAGAGATACGTTAAAACTGAAGAATATTTGGATGTCTTGTATGATTTGTCGTTGTCCTCATGGAGAGATGATGCTATTGTTTATGATAAAGAATCTGGCATCTTTGCTGACCCTGAAGCTATCAGAGAAATCAACCATAAAGGGAAATATTACAATGTAAAGGGACCTGCTATAACTGAACCAACTCCCCAAAGATTTCCTGTTATTGTCCAGGCTGGTAATTCTAAGAAAGGTATGGAATTTGCTGCTGAAAATGCAGAAATTGTTTTCATTTCGCTAGGCTCAAGTCATAAGATTGCTGAATTCAGAAGATTAGCCAAGGAGAAGTATAATAGAGATCCGTACTCTATCAAATTCATTGCTGGTTTTACTCCATTTATTGCTCAAACTCATGAAGAAGCCCAAGCTAAATTTGAAGAACATGAAAAGGTTAATTCATTAGAAGCTAGATTGGTTTATTTCTCGAGTGTTTCAGGCTTTGATGTTTCTAATTACGATTGGGATGAACCTATCAACTTTGAAGAGGAAACAAATGGTATCAGATCAACTGTTGATTTAGTTGTTAAGAAAGGGGAACCAACAACCAAGAGAAAAATCGCAGAGAAATGGTCTTCGGATAGTAAGTTCATTGGTACTCCTGTTGACATTGCTGATCAGATTGAAGAAATCTTAGAAAATCATGACATTGATGGATTTAATTTAGGGCTTGACTTGTTTCCTGATTCGATCACTGATGTCGTTGATTTGTTGATTCCTGAACTACAAAAGAGGGGCTTAGCGCAGAAAGAATATCCTGTTGAAAATGGTACTTTTAGAGAGAACGTTTATCGTGAAGAAGGTCATTCTTTTGTTTCAGCTGATCATCCAGCCTCTAACCTAAGATGGAGAAAAGGCGTTGGTAAAGAACAATTTGAACGAGAGCTTGCTATTTATAAACAATTAAGACAAGAGAGAAGAAATGCTGGCAATTGATTCTCTTCAATACACAACATCGTTTTCCTTAAAACCATAAAAAGTCTCGCAAATTAGCCACAAAAAAGTATATTAGGAAAACATTGGACATTATCATTACTGCACCTATCAGTAATCAGAGAAATTTTGATTAGGTAGCTGACCTATTGTCACATTTTTAAGAACGGGAGTTCTCAACAAACTGAACTTGTTTGATATCTTTATTTTCAAAATGTTAAAAAGCTGTAATTCTCTTTGTACGCGACCTTTCTTTTCAATAGTTTTACCTCTGGTGGACACACCAAACACCAGTAGTATCACCACCCCTTTCAAAGACATGTCCAATATCTTCCCATTCAAAACCAGCGGCCTCTGGATAGAACGCATAAACAAATGGAAGGAAACAAGCGTTAGAAAGCTCTCCAACGGATATTTTGCAATAGCAATTGGAGTAATTTTAACTACAGCATAGACGACCATCCAGTCCCAATCCGACTTCAGTCACCTGAAACTGATTCCTGAAGCCATATCACATGCTCTAATTAGCTTTTAATCTGGTTTTATTGATTTCTCAACCACAGAACGCAACAGTCTACTTCGTTATTGTTGTAACTCCGCCATCGGAAATTCAAAAATATCCAGAATCTGGGGTATCGGGCTTACCCTAATCAGGAAATATTAAGATTATTATTATACTTTCTATGAACATGCTCCTTCTTCGCATGTAGCAGCAATACCTTAGATTTGTCAGACAGCCACTGATGTACAATCACAGGTGACAGAAATGTCAAATGATAATTGATGAGGGCACGATCGTACTGAGCACAAAATCACAAACGACTGGCTGATGTATGTTTTACAGATCACCCTAGACTGCGTATGATCATCCGTATCATACTTGTTATGGAGGGGATTGCCTTTGCTATTGTTTAGTAGCACGCCATGTATTCAATTTAGTTGGCATTGTTGGAGACTCCGCAATCCAGATTCTTACCCTTAGTTTTCATTTGCACCACTGTTTGGGCTAGTTTTACTTTTAGTTCAATCTCCTTTGTCTATTATTATGGGTTTTCTTTATCCAGTTAAACCTGTTTTGCTGATTTTGGAAGTAACTACTCGAGTTCAACCAAAACAAAGTGAATACAACAAATTAATTATACTAGGATTATCAGAGCCGTAAACTTATTCACAAAGGATAGATGAACTTCTTGTTTTGCAAATCAGTCAAATCCAACATGGAAATATCAACTTGACGCTTGTCTTCATTACCTTCTTCATCAACTTCAGTGACAAACCCATGAGCATCTTCAACTTTACCATCTGCAATATCTTGAAGTAATTGTTTCTTTCTTTGTTTCTTCTACTCAAGATGAATCTAATGACTTGCAAGATCAAAGGAGAAATAAACCATGAAAAAACAATCATTATACTCCATGCCCTGTAATAACGTGGCTTATCCTTTTCTAACCAAAATTGTGAAGCAAATAAGTTAACAATAGCATAACAAATGGACCAAATTGAGGTTCTAACCAGTCTTTTTGAATAACCAGCAGCTGATGATTGAGCCCATGAAAAGGCAGCAATGAATGTGATACCATTTGCATTAGTTAAGAAGATACCTGCTAAAATACCGTTACTCAAATGTAAAGGTAATGAAACAGCCAAGATACCACCAAATAATGCGATAGCACAGAAAAATGTTGCAACATGAGCTGATTGAGCTTTGAATTTAGCTAAAGCTAATGACCCAGCAACTGACAAAACAGTACTCCATCCTGATGAGGCAACTGAAACTAAAGTAGCATGAAGATTATTTTAACCTAATTGCTTATAAATGATTGCTGATTGGAAACTAATATTATTACAGAACATATTCAAAAAGACAAATAGGCCAAATAACCAAGTGATTGGATCTTTCAAGGCTTCAATGATTTGTTCTTTCTTAACAACTTTCTGTTCAATTGATGAATTAGTGGCTGCTTTAATTCTTCTGATAACATGAACCCTTTCTTCAATGGTAAAGAATCTATAAGTTGCTGGATTATTTGGGTAGAAAAATAATGTTAAAACTGATAAGATGAAAGTCAAAGCACCAATGATTGACCAATAAACCTTCCATGGTGAGATACCATCAATAAACCGGACACCATAAGAAATCAAACCACCAAAAAGACCATTTGCTAAACAACTAATCCAGAAAATAGGTGTAACAACAGCTTGCTCGGAAGGGGTAAACCGCATTGATAAGACAAAGGTAATTGATGGGGTGACACCACTTTCAAAGAAACCTAAAAAGAATCTAATGGCTGCTAATTGAGAGAAATCTTTAGCTGCTAATTGAACCAAAGTGGTGAAAGCCCAAACAAGTGTGACACCTGAAATATACCAACTTAAAGGGATTCTTTGGAAAAGTAAATGACTTGGGATTTGTCCAACCAAATAACCAACATATAAGACGGTTTGTAAATTGTTATACTTAGATTGATTCAAATCTAAATCTTCAAACATACCCAATAAAGCAGCATATCCCATAGCATTCTTATCCATAAACAACATGAAGTTAACAAAGAACACCAATGGAACAACAGTTAGCCAAATGTTGATTTTTAATCTTCGTTCTTGTTGAGGAGTGATTTCAGGAACTAATGGGTCATGTTGTTCAAAGAATTTCAGTGTGATATCAGCTTGTTTGTCTCTGACTATCTTACCATCAATCTTATCAAGTTTACCACCACCAGAAGCTGCATCGACGGACCTCACTTCATCTTTAGCTTGCTCTTTTTCACTCAAACTGGACATTGTAGCTTGAGAACAATCAAGTCCATGAGCTAACAAATATCCTTCAAGAGGTGTATAAGGGAGGTCTTTATATAGTCAATCAGGAGGGTTCTATTTCCGCTGATGAGCATTATTATAAGCAGCGGAGCCTGCCACAGTCATGGTGATGGATCGTAATTTTGTTAATATGGCATTTGGGGACTCTGAAGAGTAATTGAGTCCGTGCTTTTCTATTTGTGTTAATTGAAGTGATGAAAGTGTGATTCCCACAGTTTTTCACATTACCGATTCTGTACTATGTAGCCAGATTGTGGCCCCGATATGTGACATCATAGTTTCTTCAATTTGTTGGTCTTTGGATCTTTGTTAAGGTTTCGAACTTTTGCTGCTCGACTCTGATGACCATTGTCTTTGAAGAAATCAGGTCTGGCTCTGAAACAAATGGCCAGCTGATGGTTCCTGAAATGCTTGTAAAAGCTTGAATTATTGCGATACCCATGACATTCAAGTAAATTACACAATACAGCAGATATGAGAGCCACCATGAACCACAAAGACAGTACACATCAACGACTCCGTTACTAGATCAGGGAAGGTTTGCCTGACTCGATTGCGTCAAAGCTGCACTCCGGTCTGGACTCTCCGTTTTTGACACAATTATGGCTGCGATAGTGAAAAGAACAGGTCAATTTGTACCAAAATGAGTCTTTATCACAATTTGGTCAGAATGAGTACTCTGATGTCAAGTCGGGGTTGATTTTATTGTGAAAAAATGAGTATACCAAGCTGTTCAAACGGAGGGAGCCTGCTAAATTTGTTAATATTAACAAGATTGGTAATATAAAGAAAGACGTGAGATCTTGTTATGATCAAGAACTGTCTACAAAAGAAGATTGGGAATTCTCTGAACAAGATCTAAGTGCTCTTATTGATATGGATTAATCATATTTATGTGGTAATGCAACTTCGTATAAATAATTACCAAATGAAATAATATCCCACACTGGTAAACCAGTTTGTTTGTAGATAGCATTCTTGAATGGTGGAATATTAGTACATTCTAAAAGGATTCCTCCAATGTTTCTGTTCTCTTTGATCAATCTATCAACAGCCTTCAAAACTTCTCCCTCAATAGCTCTGAAATTATATGGTTCACCATCTCTTAAGATTCTCTGAAATCTACCATTTGGCTTGACACCAACAATAGGAACGTCATAGTCAACACCAACAGCTTTCAAATGCTCCTTACCCAAGTTTTCAGCGTCAAAGGTAATGATACCTAACTGTTTATCCTTGGGAATCAAGTTTTGGGCTAATGGGATCTGTAGCAACGAAGAAGTACCCACTGGAACCGGGATTTTGGCTTGCAAAGTAGGATGCAATGTAGCTAAGAACCCACAAGAAGTGATGATGGCAACAGCACCTTCTTCAACAAGCTCTAAGGCAGCTTGGACCCAGGCATCAATGAACTCCTGTTTGTAGTTTTTGGAACTTCTGACAACATCGTCTTTGGCTTCAGTGACGACTCTGATCTTGACTGGGATTTTCCATGTGCCAGGGTTACCGACATCACCTAACGGTCTGTGGAAACTGGTGTCGGCTTGAAGAATACCAAGGAATGGCGATTTGGACATTTTTTGAATGGATTTGGATAAACATTGGTTCCAGTGGATTTGAGTGTGGCCATTGATGAATAGAGTGGTTTTCTTATATTTGATCTGGAGCCACAATGCCAATCACTGTTGCATGTAATATGGGAAATTGAACTGTTAAAAACAGGCTTCAGAAATAAGAAGAGTTTCCTAAACCAATAAGTTGGAGGTCAATTTGAAGACCCGGATCGGGTATCAAGTATCAACTGAAGTAGCTTTTGAGGTTCTGTGGGTTCTAACTTCTGTGGAACGGATATGTCCTATACTCTAGCTCAAATTTCGTCATCCTGGAGCATCCTCCTCAACCCCTGAGGACTCTGGAGAAAGCAGCAAAGGAGCATCTACCCTACCCAGATTTCAGACTATGAATCTTGTGATTTTGATTCTTACACTATTTTCAACATGGGACATAATGTGGGAAACTGGCTCTTTGTGAAAAATTGGAAAAAAATATCGACAACTTCACATAACAACCCTTTAACTTCATACGCCAGATTCATCCGAAAATAGCGACCACAATTGCTACCTTCCTGGACCAGTTTATTTACAGTGCGTCAAACAGCCAATTAGAATGATTTCGGATTTGTGACACCATATGTGGTTGGTCAGAAGACAGGAAAGCTATCACGGACTTGTGTTGGAATCAGAGAGTTATCTGTGAAAGTGGTATTGATTATCCTCCCTCAGGCCCGCAGTGGCTTATTACGTCTCACTTGTTTTGAATCTGAACACTCGTTCGCCGACTACTGGTACTAGATGTTCCAGAAGCCACAGATTGTCGATTCAAGAAAGCCATTCGAGATTCATTCAAGAAAGCCATGCTCAACCAGAAGTTAGAACCGTATAAAATCTCCAAGGGTTCCCAGTTGTCAAACACACCTGTCAAAGGGTCCGCCTAGCCTGTGGATTTCACTTTTGTTGTTACCAGTCGGTTAAATGAAGAGATGCCTTGAAAAAATCATGACAGAACCGTATATGTGACTTAACTATTATACCATACGGCTGCACTGTGGGTAAACTTCACCCATGATCTGAGCAAACAAAGTGAGCTTCAGCCTTTCCATTGATTCATCCGATCCGATTGCAGTACTGTTTACCTAGTACCTCTAGGATTGATATAATGAATTGTCGATTATGACATGATATCTTGCCATTGTTCTACTGCCACAATGCTGCACTATAAATACTGCTCCTTTTGGTTCATTGTTGTATTCTGTCTTCCCAAGATTCCAAACAATAAAATGAGTGACGAGAAGGGCAAAGATACACACTCTGCTAACGAGATTTTGTCAGATGACACTGATTTGAAAAGGATTGAAGTCTTCAAGACTCATTTACCAGAGAAAGAAGTTCTTGAAGAGGTCAACAACATCATTGTGACAGAAGACTTAGAAGAACATCGAGAACTGTTGACCAGAGGTGCGTTGTTAGCCAACAACAATGATCTTATCGACACTGAAAATTATACGGATGAAGAGAGAAGATCGATTATCAGAGAAACCACCCATCCAATTGCCTCATTATCTTTCCACATGATTTTAGCTGCTTTAACCACATCATTTGCTGCTGTGAACTTTGGTATGGACGAATCTGCTGTTGGTGGTGCTCAACTACAATACAACAAACAGTTTGGAATTGATGATGTCAATATCCAGGGTCTAGTTGTTGCTTCTCCATATTTGGCTGCTGCTGTTATTGGTTCTCCATTGACGATCTATTTGAACAATCATTATGGTAGAAAATGGGTCATTCTATTGAGTTGTTTTATTGGATTTTCTGGTTCTTTATGGCAGGCTTTCTCTAACGGTTTTGCTGCTCTCTTGGTTGGTCGTTTATATCTTGGTGTTGGTATGGGTTTAAATTCTGCTACCGTGCCAATTTATACTGCTGAATGTTCTCCTGCTGTTTCAAGAGGTGCTATTCTTATGTTATGGCAAACATTCATTGCATTAGGTGTCTGTTTGGGGTCGGTGTTTAACAGAGCATTTGTTGAGATTGATGGTTCATTATCTTGGAGGTTGATGATTGGT
Organism: Komagataea pratensis; assembly: GCA_003707865.2. NCBI lineage: Eukaryota > Fungi > Ascomycota > Saccharomycetes > Phaffomycetales > Wickerhamomycetaceae > Komagataea > Komagataea pratensis. Next base: position 295,513 of record PPMA02000009.1, read on the forward strand.
TCTTCTTGTGTCCCACCATTGATCTGTGGTGTCCTTGTTTTGTTCCCACCTGAAAGTCCAAGATGGTTGATTGGTCATAAACAAACAAAAAAATCGTTAGAATCCTTATTGAAATTAAGATCATCAGAGATTGCTGGAGCTAAAGATTTCTATGTCTTGTATGAATCACTGAAATACGAGAATGAGTTGAACCAAGATTATGGTTTCAAGAGACAATTCGTCGATTTGTTTCGTGTTAGAAGAAACAGATTCGCTGTTTGGGTATCATTTTTAGGTGTTTTTGGACAACAGTATGGTGGTGTTAATATCTTAGTCTCATATACCACCACAATTTTGACCAATGCTGGTATTGATCCTGTGACTGCAATCGCTGGTTCCATTGGGATTGGTGGCGGTTGTTTTGTTGCAACATTCTTATCTTCTCAATTGATTGATAGATATGGAAGAAGAAAGATGCTGTTATACACGTTACCAGTTGAGGGGATTTGTTTGTTTTGGCTTGGTGGTGTCCTGAATGTTACAGATGACCAGGCTAGATTAGGTGCTGGTCTTGCTGCCATGTATGTCTATGTCTTCTTCTATGGCTGGGGTATTGGTCCAGTGTCTTTCACTCTTGTTGCTGAAACGCCTTCAATCTCAGTCAGAACAGCTCATAGTGCCTTTTTGATGGCTGTTAATTGGTTACTGGACTTCTGTTTAAGTATGACATGGCCCAAGATGGATTACACCATGACCACATCAGGTGGGTTGTATTTCTATGGTGCTTGGAATATTATACTTGTTGTGTTTGTGTTTTTTTACATCCCAGAAACAAAGAGATACACATTGGAAGAATTGGATGAAATATTCAAAGAAGGTGCCAGTTCATTTGCCTCAAAGAAGTGGAAATATTTGACTTCAAGAACCTGAATTAATAAACCCCCCATTGTTGATTTTGCTGATAATATTGCATGTAGATCGGATCTCTTAATGCAGAAAATCTGGACCTTCACCTATCAGGTGAACTTCCCCGATCGAGATATCAGGTCCTGATGTACCCGGAAAGTTTCAGACCTTCCCCGGGCCTGAAATACATCTTTCCTATCAATCAGAGAACTCGTACTTATAAATAGTTACGTTTAATCAGATAGGCAGTCAACATAATATTCTACTGTCTAGATTAAATCATCATAATGACGACTGAAAAAATCACTTTTGAAAAAATTGGAAGGCCAGTGGGGAATCCATTATTATCTCCAGCCTGGAAATTCAATGGTTTAGTCTTTACTTCAGGGTCAACTGGTATTGATTACAGTACCGGTGAAATTCCAGATGATGTCGAACAGCAGACAGTGCATGTGATCAAGAACTTAAAAGAGGTTCTTGAAGCTTCCGGTTCTTCATTGGACAAGGTCTTGAAAGTTCTCTTATTCATCAAAGATGAGAAAGATGCTAAAACAGTGAACGAAGTCTATGGCAGGTACTTCACAACTCAACCTGCTAGAAGTTGTGTTATTGTGGACTTTCCAAACCCCAAACTAAAAGTTGAAATTGAATGTATAGCACATGAATAATTCAAAAACCTCTTCCTGATGAATCCCAAGATTTCAAATTTGTGGTTATATCCTTCCAAATATCTGGCATCAAGTCCTTTGATAAAGGTTGAAACAGCTCATCAATGATATTATTTTCTGATTCTAACTCAGATATATCAGTAAAGATCTTAGCAATATCATCAACTAACAACGTGTTTGGACTAACAACCATGTCTGGTGCATGAGCGGCAATATTCTCTAATGAACTCTGTTTAGCTGATTGATCATTTGATTGATCTTTCATCCTATTAAATAATGAATCTAATTCCTTGAACCTCTTTTCGTTTTCAATTGCTGTGAAATTACCAGATGTAGCCATTTCTTTATTTAACGATCTTCCAACTTCAATAAGGTCTGAATAAACTCCTGACATCATATAAAGAATCAATAAAGATGAAAACAAATATCTTGCATCCCAGAAGCCAAAATTGGAGAAAAGACCAATTCTTTTCAAGTTTTCTAGAATGTTGATGTTCACTGAAGCTGCACTAACACATTTCTGAATGGCTTGTTTGACTTCTGGTTTGCTGGAAATATCTTCGCCTTGACCAATGAACATTGATAAGACTAAAGGTCTTGTAGTGATGATAACAATTTGATTCAGTCTTAAGTATAGATTTGCAGTTGTTCTACCACTCTTTGTTATGATTGTTTCTCGTAGACTCAATGGCAAACTTTTCTGATATGTGTTTAATTCTTGTAAGCAATTCAACAATTCTGAAATGGTTCTTTTAGCAGTTGGCTTATAAATCTTCTTCATAATATCACCAATGACAATAGCCAATCTGCTATTGTATAAAAGAATATCAACTTTGAACCCATCTCTTAGCGTCACAATTGGATCCAACTCAACGTTCATATCATTACTATCAACATGAATAGGTTGACCCATTTTCGCAGCCCAGATACTATCCATAACATAACAAGTCCACCATAATCTTCTTCTCTTTTCACGTTCTTTATCAGGCAGGTTTTTAGCCTTTCTATGAAGTCCAATAACTAGTGCTAATCTAGTGGCAAGTCCATAAGTTGTGAAAGCTGTATTGGATCTATTTAGACCCTGTTGATAAAATGCAATTAATAGATGAATTTGAACTAGCTGTAATGATGGTTCTTCAAAGTTGGATTTGAAAAGTTTCATACATGTGTTATAATATTCAATACCTGGTGCTTCAGTTGTAAGTGTGTCGTTGGAACATTGTTCACCAATAGCCAATGTGATTAAAAAGTAACAAATCCAATTTGGGTCATCAAATTTCAAATAATCATCATAATTGGCAGTGACTTCTTTCAGGAAGGCTGTATTATCAAAGAGATAATATTCTTGACCGATGAAACTTATGACTTTCTCAACTAATGCCAGTGCAATGCCTTTTGAAGGAAGATTCAAGAATCCAGATATTTGAGCTCTAGCTGCATGATCATCATAATAATACCTTAACCCAGCACCATTTGATGGAGTAACAATCTCATCTTCACCATCCACATCCAGAAATGAGAACAATGAACTATCTGTGGTTGTGGAGTTCTGAAAGTAGGTCTCTTTGAGCACGTCTTGATCTGAAGCTTCCACACTTGCATTTCGAACCACAGGTTCTTCTCCGCTTTCCAACTGTTTGATCCTGTTCTGGAGCTTGATGATCTCTGATTCATTGATAGTCATGACCCTGTCTCGAGGAGGATATGTGCACTCTTTGTCTGAGACTGAGCAGTTGCGGCAGATTGGGTTCTCTGTGATTTCAATGTTAGGAACTGGAACAATGGTGGTTTCATGGGGATGCTTTACTCACCACCTGAACACTTGATCTTGTGGGCTCTGCACCGCTGGCAGGCCAGATGTGCCCTTCCGGACGCTTTGACGGAGATGTACTTGACCTCTGCCGATCTCTCTGGCATTATGGTGTTTTGGGCTGGTTTGATTACAAAATCAGGTTTTTCAGGCTATCCCGTTCTTATATAAGACTTTTCAATATTCTCGAAAACACAGTTAAGACCGCATGCGCTTTAGAACTGGAGTTCCTCACAAACGCTCATAGATGGTGGTGCAGCAGATGATATGAGACTTCTACACGAAAACGCAACAAACAGTCCTTTGAAGAACCAATGAAAGATTAAGAACAGTAAATCTATGCGATGGTGTATATTAAAATGGTCAAGATTACACAAATACGTAATAAATCCAACTATATCTAACCCATGTCTACAGTGCACAAATCCGAGTAATAGTTAGATCAGATGATGGAGTTCTGATAAGAATTGTCGGATAATTGAATAAGTGTCTGAATAACAATGGAAACGAACTTCTTCTCTAATGACTATAGTATGTTTTCTACTTCTAACTGAAAATTGGATTAATTTTTCCCACTGGTCCTGCTAGTTTGGAAGAACCTCTTTTCAAGTACTTCCCATAACCCAATTCAGTACTAATACCACCATTGTCCCTATCCCACACAACCTCACCTCTCAACACTGTGTATCGTGGCCAATTGGTGAATCTCATCCCTTCGAACGGAGAGTAATCAATGTCATGATGTAACATATCGTTGGTCAGAGTAAATGGTTGCATTTGATCCTTTGGATACCAAATAGTGAAATCAGCATCAAAGCCAACACCAATAGTGCCCTTTTTATCACTTAAACCATATAGCTTTGCAGGATTGGTGGAACATATTTCAACAAACCTCTGAGGAGTGATTCTACCGGTCTCAACACCGTAACAAAATAATAACGGTAATCTTGTTTCGATACCTGGCAACCCATTTGGAACTTGTTTGTAATGTGGTAAGCCATTAACAAGACCCAATTTCTTACCTTGAGGATGATCATATTTAGATGGTGCATGATCACTGGAAAAGACAGTTACGGTTCCATTTTGAATACTTTTCCAGACAGCATCTAGCTCCTTCTGTTCTTGTCTCAATGGTGGTGAGCAAATATACTTAGCACCTTCAAAGTCGTCATGTTCATGGTCTTCATGTCCTCCATGAGCACCGTGATTACAACTATGCTTCAAGACTTCACTTGTTAGAAACAGGTATTGTGGACAAGTTTCTGCAAAAATAGGAATCAATTCACTTTGGGCCTTTTCAACATGATTCAAAGCAGCTTCAGCAGACATATGAACAATCAAAATAGGAACATCAATCAATTTAGATAAGGAAATCACTCTATATGAAGCTTCATCTTCAGCTTCTATAGGTCTTGAAATTGTATGATAGAATGGATCCTGTAAACCCTTTTCTTGTAGTTTGTTGTTAATGAAATCAATAACATCTGCATTTTCAGCATGAATCATGGTGGTGATTTCTAATTTTCTAGTAGCTAATAAGATATCCAATAATTGTGCATCATTAAGCTTATATCTTGGATATGTGGTATAAACCTTAATACTTGTGATACCTTCAGATTTAACAATTTCTGGTAATTTCTCTAACGACTCAGAAGTTGGATCAGACATAATTAAATGGAAACCATAATCACAGTAACTACCAATGGATGCCTTTCTATGGTAGTCTTTGACAACATTTGGAAGATCATGATCACCTTTTGATTGAATTGCAAATGGAATGATTGTAGTACTACCACCAGCAATAGCACTTCTTGAACCTGTTTCGAAGTTGTCACCAGTTGGAGCATTTGCTTGATCTAAATGGACATGGGAATCAATACCACCTGGCGTGATTATACCACCTTGAGCATCAATAACTTTAGTACCAGCCAATTTTTCAGTTGACATAGTGACAATAACACCATCTTTGATACCGATGTAAACGGTTGGAGGTAGGATATCAGAAGCAGTGACAATATAACCGTTGTGAATAACCAAATCAAGCATTTTTCTTGAATTGATGATTAGTGGAAAAGGAAAGTTGGGAATGGCATCTCAAATTCAGTTTATATAGTTTCTGGAGATGCCCGGAAAAGTCTCGAGGATCTCCCGATCGTAGCTAACACAAAATTCAATCAAAATATAAAGAAGTTCAAACCCACTTTGAAGATGCCAACACGAAAGTTGAAAATGAATGATGATCCAATAATGACAATCAAGAGCATAGAATCACTTTCAAAAGTCACTGCTCCGAATGCAGATCCAAGGACCAAAAAGATCAAGATCTTATTGATCAATCCAAATACCACTGAATTGATGACCATCAACTGCTTGAAAATGGCACAGGAACACATTGCGCCAGACGTGGAGTTGTATGGTTACACTTCTTGTAAACCTTCACCTTCTGCCATCGAGTGTCATTTGGATGGTGTTCTTTCCGCTGCTGACACGTTCAGAGATGTTCATGATTATGCTCAACAAGTTGATGCTCTTTTGGTCGCTTGTTTCTCAGACCATCCGTTAGTCAACTGCTTGAGAGAAGAGTTCGACATTCCTGCGTGTGGGATCTTCGAGGCTGGTCTTTACACGGCAAGATTGCTTGGTGGTCGTTTTGGTGTTGTTACAACTGTTGAAAGAAGCTCAATTAGACATGGTGATGCTGTCAGAAATTTCGGATTGGATGGATTTTGTGCCGGGTTATTAAGCACCAACTTGAAAGTGGCAGAATTACACACCAAATCAAGAGAAGAGGTGTTACGATTGATGTCTGATGTTGCTACCAGACTTGTTGAAGAGAAAGGTGCTGATGTGCTTGTTTTGGGATGTGCTGGCATGGCTGATATGCAAGAAGCTGTTAAACTAGCTGTTCAAGACAGATCTGTCCCGGTTGTCGAAGGTGTTGTTTGTGGTATCAATTTGCTGACCGGATTGGTCAGATCAAGCCTGAAGACTTCTCCTCGCGGATTGTTCGCCAGTAGTGCATCTGCTAGGGCGACTAGAGGTCAGAATTATGTTTAGTTGAATTTTTTTTTACGCCTATCTCATCGCCGGAAAAAACTCTGTAGAAGACCGATGATATGAAAATAATTATATGTCACGATATTTGAGTTGAATTCTTTTCTTCTTCTTTTCCCAATGACTCATTGTGCTACAACATGACTTTCACAAAGCCTCGTATCCTTTACATCCCATGGGACAACGCAGTTCATGATGATATTGCTTGGAGAACATTGAATGATCATTATGAGATTGTTAACTATGATTTTGCGACTGTCGAGGAATACATGACAGACTTGAAGAAACCAAATCATGGTAAGATTGGAAATATTGATGCTATTTGCAGATCTGCTTGGTTGAAATCAAGTCCCTATGTCCATCATTACATCTTAAGAGATGAAGCCATTAGATTATTACCAGAATCATGCAAGATCATTGTTCAATCAGGTCATGGCTATGATATTGTTGATGTTGATTACTTGACTTCGAGAGGAGTCATTTTTTGCAATTCTCCAAATACTTGTGCTAGGGCTACTTCAGATGTTGGGATTTACTTGGTTCTATCTTCATTCAGATACTTGACATTCGCTGAACATTGTCTAAGAACACCAGGTCAGTACTACGATTCTCAACAGTCAGCAAATATTTCAGAAGATCCGAATGGTAAGACCCTAGGTATTATTGGGTTAGGTGATATTGGTATTCTAGTTGCAAAGACTTGTGCAAGTTTAGGAATGAAGGTCATTTATCATAATAGAAGCCAGAAGCATGCACTAGAAGAACAGCTTCCTGGAATGAAATATTGTCAAGACAAAGAAACGTTGTTCAAAGAAGCTGACTGTATCTTTGTTGCATGTCCTCATACGAAGGAAACCACTCACTTGATCAACTATGACGCTTTCAAGCTCATGAAACCCAAAGTTAGACTAGTCAACATTGCAAGAGGGCCTATTGTGCAAGAAGCTGCTGTGATCGATGCTTTGGAAAGAGGTCAGTTGGTTGGTGCTGGTTTTGATGTCCATGAGTTTGAGCCAAAGATCGACCAGAGGCTCTTGTCCAATTACAAGATCACGTTGACTCCTCATGTTGGTGTTTGCACTCAAGATAGTTTCAGGAACTTTGAGAAGCGTTGTCTGGAGAACTTGGAGCAGTTCTTCTTCAGAAAAGAGAAGCCCTCCACTGCTGTGAACGGAGATGTGTACGATAAGATGTATGTATAAGTAAGTGATCGGGAGAAATACGCGGACGTAACTGTAAACAATGGCTTTCAACTGTAGGATCGTGTTTGATATGGATCGGTGAGTTCATCATTTTTTCCGGTCGGAGATCTAAAAAAAAGTGGTAATTAATGAAGAGAGTTTTCTTTATCAGGACAAGTCCCACACTATCAATAACAGACCACAATTATAAAAGCACTGCCAGTGGCACCTGAATGCTACATCTTTTCGTTATGCCATATCAGCCATCGACACAACTTCATAATGCCTTCCTGGAAATCAATCGTTAAGAAGGTCGAACTTCACCCAGACGAGTCCACATACTCTGATGGTATTTTATTCTCAAACAAATCTTTGGACCCTGTCCCACAATACTCAAAGGAGAGAAAATGGGAGTGGTTCTCCATCTTGGGGTTCTGGATTGCAGAAGCTATGTCCATTTCCATGTACCAAGTCGCATCAAGTTCTGTTTCAGCTGGTTTGAGTCCAGGTCTTGCTATTCTTGCCGTCTTCGTCGGTCATGTCATTGTTTCTATTCCTGCCATGTTAAATGCCATGATTGGTGCTAAGTATGGGATTGGTTTCCCAGCCATGATGAGATTCACCGGTGGTGCTGCCCCAAACTTTTCAGGCTCTCATATTCTAGTTGGTATTAGAGGTATTGTTTGTGTCATTTGGTGTGGTACTCAATCTTACCAAGGTGGACTATGTATTCAATCTATGCTTGAGGCTATTTGGCCATCATTTGCAAACTTCACAAATCATTTACCAGCAAGTGCTAAGATCACAAGTGCCGAATTACTATGTTTCTTTTTATTCATCATTGCTCAACTTCCTGTCTTATATTTATCAGTTAACCAATTGAGAATCATGTTTATGGTTAAGATCATTGTTTTGCCAATCTTTGGTATTGTTTTATTTGCATGGGCCGTTCACGCTGCTCATGGTTTTGGTCCAATTTTTGAACAAGGTAATAATATTAAAGATGGTACTCCTGTTATTGTTGTCTTTTTCAGATGTGTTGTTTCTGCTATTGGTCCAAAGGCTACTTTAGCTTTAAACATTTCTGATTTCACAAGATATGCTAAGAAACCAAAACAAGTTTGGTGGCCACAATTTATTGGTTTAGTTATTTTGGTTACTTTATGTGGTATCTTGGGTATTGTTGTTACTTCTGCTACTCAAGTTATTTATGGTGTTACTACTTGGAATCCACTACAAGTTGAAAAATTATGGAATAACAGAGCTGCTCAATTCTTTTCATCTTTATGTTGGGCTTTTGCTATTATTGGTACTAATATTTCTGCCAACACTGTTTCATTCTCATACGATCTTTCATTATGGTTCCCACGTTGGATTAACGCTAGAAGAGGTGCTTATGTTTGTATGGCACTTGGTATTGCAGTTTGTCCATGGTTCATTCAACAATCAGCTAAATCCTTTTCAAGTTTCTTAGGTGGTTATTCATTATTCTTGGCGCCAATTGCAGGTATTATGATCACTGATTACTATGTCTTAAGAAAGAGAAAATTGGATCTTCCAGGTCTTTACAAATCAGATGGTCCATACCGTTTCTATCATGGTTATAACATTCCATGTTTTATTGCATTCTTATGTGGTATTGCTCCAAATTTACCAGGTTTAGCATGGGTTTGTGGTAACAAAAATGTACCAAAGGGTGCTATCTACTTATACTCTATCTCTTATGTTCCAGGCATTTTGATTGGTGCTGGTTCTTACTATTTGATTTGCAGATTCTTTCCTAAATTATGGATGGCTGATTTGGAGAACTTTGAAGAAGATGTTGGTAATACATTTGTAAACCCAAAGGATGACCGGTTCCTTGAAGGTATTGAGTTGAGAGATTCTACGGAGGACGGTTCTTCAGTGTCCGTTCCAGAAAAGAGAGGTGCTCAAAGAGTTAAGACTCTTTCTGTCCGTTCATCTAGAGATTAGGTCGTTTTGTGTATTTTGTTTGGATCGATAAGTGTATTTGAAATGGCTGTTGTAGTGATTCGTTATTTATTGTGGAGTTGGAGGAGTTTATTAATATTAATTTATTGAATCATTCTAGCCCCAGCTTTCAGTCATCAATTAATTCTACATAGTTCTGTTACAAAAACAACATAGTTTGAACTTACAGATTCTTTGTTTTAAAAAATAATTTCAAATTGTCTTGAAAGTATACAAGTCATTAAATCAAAGTGGAGATAACCCAGGATTTCTCATTCTACATATCATTAACTCAAACTAGTGTTTATTTCTAACCCAAGTATTTAGTTTCAATACTTCCCTTTTGTTTAACTAATCTATCATACAATTCTGGACGACGATGTCTTGAGAAATCAAACATCTTTTGTTTACCATTGATGGTTTCATCTAGATCAATTTCTGCAATCAATAACTCATCATCCTCGGTTTTAGCTTGTGCAATAACTTGTCCATTTGGATTAACAATAATTGAACCAGCAATTAAACCCTGGCCATCTTCAACACCACATTTAGCAACAGAAACAGCAAAACATGAATTGAAATAGGCATTAGCAGTGGTGGATAAATCACTATGGTATTGTCTAACTTCTTTGTTTTCTTTAGCACCAAATAATGAAGTACCATTAGCAGCAGTATTGTACCCATTCAAACATAAATCCATACCTTGTAAGGCATAAGATCTCCATGCTTCAGGCCATCTTCTATCGTTACAGATCAGCATACCAATAGTAGCATCGATCCATTCTGGATTCGATCTATAAGCTGGGAATCCAAGATCACCGTATTCAAAGTATCTCTTTTCTAATTGCTGGAAAGGGATACCTTCAGTTGGTTCATCAAATCCTGGTAAGTGAGCCTTTCTGTATTTGGAAACTAATTGACCCTTATTATCAACAAGAATATAAGTGTTGAAATGATGACCATCGTCAGTCAATTCAGCATAACCAAGAACGAACCCAATGTTGTTAGCTTTAGCAGTGTCGAATAACGGTTTGACTGTTTCGTTTTGAGTGATGTCACCCTTTTCAAAGAAGGAGTCTACTTCTTCTTGAGTCTCAATGAACCATCTTGGGAAGAATGAAGTCAAGGCTAATTCTGGAAAGACTGCGAGTTTGGCTCCTTTGGATGCTGCTTCTTTCAATAGGTTTGATAATCTTTCGATGGTTTCAGCTTTTGGAGTTGCCTTTTGGATTGGGCCTAATTGGACACCAGCGATTGTGAATTTTCTAACGCTCATTATTTGCTGAGGGACATGGTGGAATTCAGGCTTCTGTGTGGGATTTGAGTTTATTCTTATAGGCTTTGTAGAAGATAGGGATTCTATTACGCCGGAATTTCTTTACAGATCTCCGGTGATGGACAAAATGGAAAATTCCCCGATAGAAAAAGACTTCTCCTAAGCACTTGAATAAAACGTCAAAAGTGATGATGAAGCTCACTAACTGCCACGACTTCGCATGAGATGCAAAAATGGAGTCCTCAGGTCTTGAGAAGGAGGCCCACAGCCAGACCGCACAAGAGTCGATGGATGATGAGACTTTCTATGCTAGGTTCTCAAGCAATCGAAAGAGGTTGATGGTGTTTATCGTTTCATTTTCATGTTTCCTTTCACCACTGAGTTCTATGTCCTTCTTACCAGCAGTCCCCATCATTGCAGAACGATTCAACACCACTGGTACTGTGATCAACATTTCCAATGCTGTTTATTGTGTGGTTATGGCGTTATCCCCATGTTTAATTGGACCCTTTGGAAGCATTTATGGGAGAAGGTTCACGTTCATACTTTGCCTGTCATTGTTCGTCGTGGCGAGTATATTGACTGCTGTTTCACAGAACCTGGCCATGTTCTTTGTATTCAGAGCGTTATCTGCTTTGTTTGGAACCCCACTCTTCTCTGTTGGGTCTAGTGCTATTGGTGATATTTATGAGCCTACTGATAGAGGTACTGCCATGGGATGGGTCTTGTCAGGATCACAAGTTGGACCAGCATTGGGACCAGTAATTGGTGGTGTTATTGTTACATATACGTCATGGAGGGTCATCTTCTGGGTCCAGGTTGGTCTTGGTGCGTTTGTATTAGGTCTTTCAGTGGTTTTTTTCCCAGAAACTTCAAGAATAACAGAGCTAGCAAAGAAGAGAAGGGAAGGGAAGAAAGGTTACTTTATTCCATACAATCCTGTGAGAGTGCTGGTTTACATCATTCGTTACCCAAACTTGTTGCTGGCTGCTATTGTGAGTATGGCATTACATTTCAACATGTATTCGTTGCTTACACCAATTGGATATGTTTTGAATCCAAGGTTCAATCTAACCGAACCTGTTTATGCAGGACTGTTTTATCTTGCTCCTGGTATGGGTTATATAACTGGGTCATTCTTTGGTGGTAAATGGGCAGATCATCATGTCAAGAAGTACATAAAGTTACACGGACGTCGTGTTCCAGAAGATAGATTACATAGTATGATATTTTCATATGGGGTGTTGATTCCATCGTCCATTTTGATTTATGGCTGGTGCCTTGAGAAGGAGAAAGGTGGAATGGCAGTGCCTATTATCATGATGTTTATTGGTGGATTTGCCCAAACCATTTGTTTCCCAAGTATTAATACGTATTGTGTTGAATCAATGCCTGAATTGAAAGGTGATGCCATTGCCGGTAATTACGTTGTGAGGTTTATTGCTGCTGCTATTGGTACGGCGTTTGTGTTGGATGAAGTGAAGAGTATAGGCATTGGTTGGACATGTACCATTTCAGCTGGTTTCTTGTATTGCGGGTTTGTTTGTTGTCTTTTGCTGATAAAATATGGGGAACAATTGAGGAAGTAATGGGTGATACATGTACGATGAAAATGGTGTTTAATTTATAGAGTGGATATAATGCTAACAAAAAATTGCTATTCTAGCCAGTGTAGAGCTGGTTTTGGTGGGGCAGCTGCTTGGTGTTTAGTTAACTTTTCTACAGAACGTTGTAATCAAGCTGGTTCATGGGCTGCTGCTATCGCCTGTCGTTCTTGCAACTGCTGTAAAAATTAACTAAACGGGGAAATCAATGTGATTAGAAAAAACAATATCGAGCTACAGATCGTGGTAGAGACAATATAATTGTAGTTTATCTTATTCATCCGTTTATTCATAAAGTATTCTTTTCAGGGCATTAACTCATTATACTTTTCAGCATATTGACTCATTGTTAACAACGTAAGTAATCCAGTAGTTGCACCTGATCTTAAAAGACGAGTGACTGCATTGTACTCAGTATCATCATTACCAACAGTTTCACTTAAAACAGTCTCGTTCGAAGTCGTATTAACTATATCGTATGAATAACCAGTAATGGGATTATAATACTGTTCTTCATTGGCAGTAAATAACGTACCATTTTTGTTGTAGAAGATTTCGAGATCATCACTGGCTAGATAAGCCCCATCATCGTCCACTACTAGGAGAGTCATGACTCTGCAGATGAACATTGACAGCCATGTTAAGCTCAAAGTGTATAGCTTCATAATTCATTGATGCGCTTTCCAATGACAAGTTCGAAGTTTAGATCAACTTTATTTATATTTGTTTTTTTGATAGGGTTGGCTAATTAGGGGTGGCTGTTGACAGAGGGAAAAAAAAAGAGCTATTTCTATCAGTATAAGCAACCTCTTTCGTTATTTTATACTAAATAGGCCATTTGAACTGGATTTTAGCGCAGTATACTTTGCCTTGATACACGGCAAATAAATGATGGATCGTGATCTGGGGATCATTTTATATTTGGTAAACTACGAATTCGAGTATCATATAAACAAATCTATATCAATAATTATATACACAAAACTAAAACATCTAGGACCAGGTATCAGGGCCAAAGTAACCCTTTTCAGGCATCGCTAAATATGGTGTCATTCTACCATCAGCATTGTTGTTGTAAACGTCATTACCCCACCAGTTAATAGAATAGCCTGGGTAAGAAACGGCGAAGAAGATGATAATACCAGCAACTGCCACACCAACATCTAACCCACAGGATAGAATAAATAAGTACTTAGACCACCACTGACTGTATTTTCTTCTAATATAATAATTGAAAATGACTGCAACAAACACAGCTGAAGTATAATTGATACCAGTTGCTGGTGGGAAATTACCTAAACCACCTAAAACAACAACCATATTTAAATTGGATAAGATCTTGTTCTTTGGGTACTTTCTCCATAATAACCAAATGAGGAATGTAATTAATGGGGCAACCCAAAAGACATGTAAGAATGGACCATATAGGCCATTAGCACCAAACATTCTCTTTGGACCAACAGCACCCCAGACAACAGAAGCTGCAAAATTGGTACGACCTTGTGGACAAGTGAAATGGTCCTTTTGATGTAATGAACAAATGTCTTCGACATTGTTCAGCATAAAACTCAAAACACCAACTTGGACTAATGCACCAATAACACATGAAGCAAATTGTGCCCAAAAGACTGTCTTTTTAGGAAGCTTCATATAATAACCCAACTTCATATCACTTGCAAAGGCCAAAACTTGAGAAACACCTGTAAATGCATAGAATTTGAAAGTCAAGGCAACGATTGGTAAACCTGGTAATAAGTAACCTGAGATTAATTGACCCAAAGTGGTCATTTGATTGGTATTGATGTTAGTGGAACCATAAACAATACCGACTGGTAGAACAAAGAAAATAACCATACTTAAAGCTAAAACAATACCCCAGATTGGCCATTGAGTATGATAAACCTCCATAGTGACACAAGTCAAGGCGAAGATGACAAGTGTTAATAAGTAATACCACCATTTTGGAACTTCTGGATATCTTTCCATCAGCTTGACATGAATATCTTTTTGAACTCTACCTTTGAAAACATTCCAAATTTCTTTACCATGATAAAGAGCAACGTATAATGGACCAGTAGTCAAAACACCATAACTTGTAGCGTAACCAATAGCATAAGTTATTGCTAAGAATGGTGGAGAGTAAGCCTTGTATGCTTCTAGATTGAAACGACCATTGGAATCAATGATTCTAGCACCATCATACTCATTACCTTGATTATCAAAAACAGTAGCACTGCTGATCGGCAAATAAGCTGAGAAGAATTCGTTCTTGTAGTATAATGTTGGAGTCAACATCAAAACAAAGATCAAGTAACCAACAAATGTATTCAACTGGGCAGATAATGGTGTGATTAATGGGGAACCATTGTAGGCGACTTGGGCCCAATCAAAAGTCAAGGGAAAAGCACCAATACCTTGAATCATACCAAAAATTTGGTTAACAACAATATTATTTGGAGCAGCCCAACAGATAAAAGTAAAATAAGATAAGGCAGTAAAGATTAAACCCGGGAACCAATAATAGATGAATGAACATAAAAACACAGTTAAGAAAAAGTTCAATCTTGTTATTTTCCAACCATTTGCAACTTTATTCTCAGATTTATCAGCATGGAAAGAACTGAATAATGAAACATTGACTAAAGCAGCTGGCCAAATCATATGACTTGGCTTGAACTAAAATATCATCGAAGATACCAGCAATACCCAAACCAAACAACTGACAAGTCAAAACCAGCATCACCTGGTAGCCAATCTTAGCCTTTAGATCATAAAATGCAACTTGTGCTTGGATAATATCAGTAGCCCATGCCGCTGTGAAAGAAATATTAGCCATAATAGTAATCAAGGCATGCTCTTTTTCATTGAATTTGTGATCTGGGTTGATTGGAATAGTGTATTTCCCAACTTTCAAGTTCCACACGGGTAATACTTTAGCTAATGCAGTACCGATTGGATAAGCGACTAACTGACAAACCAAAGCGTTGATGGAAACAGATGGATAACGCAATGAAAAGAACTGGTTGACACCTGGTAAGACGACACAGGCAATAATACCTAGGAACCAAGCTCTTGCTGTGTTAACTGGTAACTCATGGTTGTCAGAAGGAGGAACTAGCCCACGGACTTCTTCAATAGGAGAGTTCTCTGGCACTTCAGATTCATCGATTATTTCACCAAACTCCAGTTCAACATCAGATACCTTCTTGAGCTCGATATCTGTGTAATTCTCTTTGCCGGAAGAATAGCTGACACTCATGTTTGTCTGTGGGGAGTTCTGCAATGGGAACGGTTCTCTGGAGATATGGGCTGGGTTATATAGTTTTCAGAGCGCAGATAAAAAGCGTTCCAACTATCGCTCAGAATACCTTTCTTGGGAGACATAGACACCAAATAGTGAATAACTGGAGTCAGCTTCTGGCTGCGATTAGCAAGCGATAACGGCTGTGGCAGGTGGCATCGTTGGATCCTCGCGGATGCACCTTCCTCGCTAAAAAAAGCGTTAATCCAATCGCGAAATCTGGTTGGCTGGAGATGCAACAGTTATTCCAGGCTTTCCTCAACACAATCAGCGTCCATGGCACCGACTGCCTCCACCTTCCCTTTGTCTAAGATGCGAATCACGATTCACACACCCTTTATAACCCGCAGATATCGCCAGTCTTGCATTCCTCTGAATCCTAATCAGTGATTCATTGCCACAATTACTACCATGCCTGACACATCACAAAAGATCCTAATCGTTGGTGCAGGAACCTTTGGCCTATCAACTGCCCTCTACCTGCTCCGTCAAGGCCTAACCAATGTCCATGTCATCGACCTCTACGATGTCCCATCAGATATCTCTGCTGCAAACGACATCAACAAAGTCATCCAATCGTCATATATTGACTCATTCCATCAAGAACTAGCAAGAGAGGCTGTTGACACATGGCGTTCAGACCCTGTTTTCAAACCTAACTACCATGAGGTTGGTATCATCTATGCTGGCACTACCCCAGAGTCCAAGAAAGAGGTAGATGATTTAAATAATCAAAGAATCCAAGCCAACAGAGCTCCTCTAAAACCATTAAATGCTAAAGAAGATTTTGTTAAGATTGTACCTTCATTAAGTGGTGAGTTGCCAAACTGGAGTGGTTACTTCCAGAAGAATGAGTGTGGTTGGGCACATGCCAGAAATACCCTGATCTCACTTGCTGATGAAATTAGGAAATTAGGTGGTAAATTCTACAAAGGTGAAGTCAATGGTTTGATCGTGGAAGATGGTGCTGTTAAAGGTTGTACTACCAAAGAAGGTGTTGAATATCAATCTGATAAGTTGGTTATTGCAGCTGGTGCATCATCGATCAACATCCTAAATTTCAAAGATCAAATGGAGGCCAAATGCTGGACTTTTGCTCACATCAAAGTTACTCCGGAAGAAGCCGCTAAGTTGAAAGACACACCTGTAATTTTGAATTTTGATCAAGGTTTCTTTTTTGAGGCTGATGCTAATAATGAGATCAAGATTTGTAATGAACATCCAGGTTATACAAATTTCAAATCTCAGGATTCTTGGAATCCTGAATCTTCCATACCAATTGCCAAAGATTCAATCCCATATGAATGTGAGGTCTCTATGAGAGAAATCTTTAGACAGACAATCCCAGAATTTGCTGATAGGGAGCTTGTGAAAAAAAAGATTTGTTGGTGTACAGATACTGCTGATAGATATTTCTTGATTGATAACCATCCAGAATATTCTAATAATTCATTGGTTCTGGCAACTGGTGATTCTGGTCATGGTTTCAAGTTTGTTTCTATTATTGGTAAATACATCTCTGAATTGATCATTGCTGGAAAACTTTCAAATAGTGAAATGGCCAACCATTGGAGATGGAGACCAGAAATCGCAAACAATAGAATTCAAGATAGATTAGGTGGTTTTGGCCAAGTTACTGATTTATCGAAAGTTGAAAAATGGGTTTAAACAAACATGTATTCAAGCTGACGAAATGTTCAAAGTCATATCTGAAATATATAACTCCCAATCATTAATACCACCAAGTAGACTACCAGTATGACTCTTGATCAACTTCTCCTCGTCCCTCTTATCAGATAGAGATAAATCCCTCTTCTTCCAGATTGATATTATAATCTCTTTAACTTTGTTAACATTTCCAAGGTTCTTTAATTCAAGATATCCCAGCATATCTAAGACTGAATACCTTAAATCGTCACATTCAACACTTAGAGGATCGATTTCAACGGAAAACATGAATATTGGCCACAATAAGAAACTCCAGTAGTATAGATTCTCACATATTATGAATTTCAGATATTTTGGTAACTGAGAAACTAAATTACGAATCATTGGATCATTTGGTGTCTTATTTAGTAATGCACATCTATGATAAATCAAAGTGGCCAATCTTTTACATTCACATGCTAGTAAGAAACAAAATTCTTCTCTTTCTGCTTCATTCTGGAATATCTTACTGTAGAGTAACGTCTCAGATAAATGACAACCAACAACGTTGTTAATTTGTTCTCCAATTGTACCACATAGCAGGGAATAATCTTCATTTGTGAATGAATTCTCACTGCATCTTTCATTGGATAAATCAGTAATATCTGAAATTATTGAGATCAACTTCTTATTACAACCCATCCATGATATAACTGCATCAGAGTCTGAATTCCATTCTTCATTCACAAAGAAGCTGGTTTTCTTACAGACTGTTCTTCCCATAACTTCTTGATACCCAAAGAATTCAACAATAAACTTCAAGAAATTCAGTTGAAACTGATTATTTGATGGTGTGGAAGTAACTAATTTATTGAGTAACCATTTTGACATTTTCAAGTGTAAGGACCAATTATCATCACAATCATGGGACAAATCAAACAAGCAAAGTAATAAAGTTGAAACTAAAAGATCAAAAACATCATCAAACAAAGGATCACTGAATCTTGTGATTGATTTGACTTTATCAGTAATCATGGGTATTGCCATCTTCTTGAAAACATCAGCTTGTTTGGACCAGTGGGTTTTATTTGCACTTGTTTTGGCTAGATATGAAGAACCAATAGATAAAAGTAAATAAAATATGTGGTCATTATGTTGAGAGTATTGCACTAATGTCATGACATCCAGACCATCGATTTTCATGCTTGATGATTGTAGCTTCTTGGAATTTATAGGATTGAATATCGGAGCAACGTATTCCAGATAGTAGCTAAGTGCGTAGTTGGCAGATTCGTTTGTGTCTGCGTTGAATACAGTCGGCAGGGCGTGTTTCTTTGGGTATGACGAGATGATGAACTTTGAGTCTGGAAATGAAATATCATGGAATGTGACATTGATGAAATGGTGTGGATAGTTCTTTTGTCTGATGTAGTGGGCACTGGCTCCAAAAGTCGTGAGATCGCTGGACGTCTGCCTCTGTGCAGACTTGTCCTTCCTCCAGACACCCTCTCTTCCAAAGGCAGCGCCATCCAGGTCCTCTTTGAACTTGAGCTGGAGCACGTACTGGCACTTGATGCCCCTGCTCTGGCACCTGGAGCAGCTTGGTTTGAGTCTGTCACAGCCCAGTCTCTTCTTCCGGCACTCTGCACAACCATTTCTGGATCTGTGATGCTTCTGTTTGGGCTCTTTGCACGTGCTGTGTTCTGGCGTAGACTCCATTGTGCTGATGAAGGTAAATGCTATAATTAAGAGTGTTTGATCAGACACAAAAGTTTTGAAATCAAAACATATCATCATTGAAGATCTTATCGCGGAATTTTGAAGGCCACCAGTTTCGGCGGGCATTTTTGCGTCAGTTTGTAACATGAACACAGTCCAAAGGAAAGGCAACGTTTGTTGCCAAATTAAGAGATGCTCCGTTGTCTGTTTATGTGTAATTTCCTTCTGCCAGTACTGCCTTAGCAGCGGCAATTGCGACTGATTCACCAATATAGTCCCACCGTTGAGAGTCTGAGGCATGCCTTACACAACCCAACGGCGGCGAATTTTGGTACTACTTAGTATAACTAACTCCTCTGCCATACTTTAAATACTACTTTCAAACTTCACAGAAACATCACTCTTCCACCAGTTCATTTAATTAAGTCGGGTAATATGAACAGGTTCCAGGTGATCAGATGCTTCCTGCGCATGGGCTCCAAAAACAGTGATATCTACTTTGGTACCAGTTCGTTAAACGGACACTCGTTCCTAAGGACTGATCCAATACTCATTGCAAACTCAATCACTTCACCCCATTCAAAGTTCATTTTCTTCAACAACCTAGAACCAATTGTTGATACCCAGAAGACTACTATTCACTCTCGACTATTCCGCGGTTGGTCCACAGAACAGGGATCTCATTGATGACTGGATAAAGCACAATAACGAAAAATCCAAAGAATTGATCAAATCACCAATCATTCATTTCCTAGGTTTAGATCAAAGATACTATTCCCCTTTCAAGTACAAGGAGTATATAGGTACACCATACTATGCAATTGAAATCTCCAACCATAAAACACTTCAAGCCAAAATCCTGAATCCAGGAAAGGTACCATTACGAACTCAATGTCATTGACCATGCAAAATTCATGGAAATCGCCACTAATCCACGAAGAAGATTCATGTCTAAACCAGCGTTGGCCCTGTTCCCTCGCTATTCTGCATACGAAACTACAGACATGCTGAAAAAGATGAACCTCATGGTTGAGAAAAACACAAAACTCTGCATCTTCTACTACAGCTACAATCAGTGCTTTCCTATAACAGACAGAGAAGCCTTGGTTCACTGCTACAACAAGTTGGGTCCAAGTTACAAAGATGCTGCTGCTCCAGAATTTCCTTCAATTGCTACATTCACCCTTGAATTGAGCAGACTAGGGTGCTCATTATCACTTCCGCTTTTTGAGAAAACAATGGGCAGACACAACAGAAGCTCAGTGTTTCCAATGGACTGGCCAATCCCAGGCTTCAAGATTGACAGTGGGTTTGGCTGCAAAAAGTGCAGTGAAGTTAGAACTAAGAAGGCTGGGTTCCATAATCCACGTGAGCATTACCAACGACATCACCCACATCATTTGGTCAACCTCACTGCATTAACAGAGAGAACCTTGCTGCAGGACCTGTGTCCTTTCAAAACCAATATGGGTGTCAAAAGGATCCTTAGGGTTTACACCCCATTCGGATATTTCAACCCAACTATCAATACCTCCATCAATCGGATTGGAAATACCACCATTACTCCAGACGTTCTTACATCCACTTCCGCTTACATTGAAAAAATTGATGATTATTTCCCTGATCCCTTATGTTTGAAGCATTTTCAGGACTACAAGGTTGCTTTGGTGAGCTCTCTTCAATCTGCATTATTATTTTCATCTGTCATTTCCAAGAATAAACAAGCAGACTTTGAGATGCTGAACATTTCAGTATTAAAACCCACTGTGTCAAATTACAATACATTGCAGAATATTGGTAGCCAAATGGGAAAGCTAGTCATGGGTGAACTGATCCAATGGTTTGCGCTTGAAAACCCGGCACACCGATTCAAGCCAAACACAACCATTGGTTTGCAGAACAATGCAAATGATAAAACTGTATTTTCCAACAGTCAATGGAATATCCTAGAACAACTAGCTAACACCTTGGAGAATCTGGTTAATGAGATTAATGATATTTCTGAACTACAGACGGTAACAGTTGATATTTTCCAGTTTGCTGCTAATAGAACAAGTTCTACAAATGATGAGGTTTGGAGAACTAGTTTTCTATATATGTCTATTCAATCTTCTTCTTCTGCATGATCATCATGTACTGCACGGTGTTTTGGACGCTTATTTGATGCAGCAAAGTCAGTGACTCCCAAAGCTCTTTTTCCAGCAGCTTGATTAAAAGAGGTAGCGATTCACTTCCTTTTGAACATCACTTCTTCTCGTTTTCCCAAGTATGTGGATCTGGAAGTACCATCTTCTTTTCATCCCTGCAGAAATTTTCATATCTTTGGTCAATGCTAATAATGGGAAGAAGCCATTGTGGAATCTGCTTCACCACCATATTTCTCATGAAGTATGGACGTTTGCTCTGTTTCTGGTTTAAGCTATTGTGACTGAACAAAATAACATTCTGGATTTGATTTGAAACCATATGGAACATGTCATTGAAACACTTTTTCACTTCAGATTGTTCCCCTTCTTGTTCAATGAATATCCTCTTGAATAAAAAAATGTGAGGGCAGTCAAACCCTTGGTGTCTTGCAATGGATTTGAATGGTTTCGAATAAAGCATCAACGTTGTTAATCTTTATGACTGACTGAGAAGATACATCAAACAGATCTTTAAACTTGGAAAAATCCTTAATTCTTATTTGGATGGAATGTTCTTTTCGTAGGCAGCAATCTTCAACAAAGAACTCATATCTGTAATGTAAAAACCCTTTTCGTTTCTTTAATCGATTGAGGAAGAATTTGTTGATATTATAGGTTGCCTTTCTCAGCTCTTTCTGACCCAGGTCAACTAATGGAACCAGCTTAACCTCCAAAGTACCTGATTCTTCTTTACTTCACTCAATTTCTGAACAAAACTTCTAGCTGGCAGTTCTCCATTATTCTTATCATTAGATTCATCTTGGTTGGAAATATTGCTGCTTTCTTCATTGTCGGTTGAAACCAAATATGAATGCCATATCAACATAACATAATAAAACATCTTCACTGTAATCTTTTGATGGATCTTAATTGTCTTGGGATTTCATTTTTCTTCGTGAAACTTAAACGTTGACAAAACTGCTGGGATAATAGAGTGGTCTCTGAGTGCGTTTTTTGTATCAAATTCAGAATGCTCTTTTGAGCTCTGAGGACTTTTTCGTACTCTTAGATATGCTCCAAGCAAGGAGAAATTTTGGGGAACCCACTAGTTTCATTAGATTTTTCTGTAAATCGACCGAACAATTGATAAAGTCGGTATTGTTTCCAAAAACGGTAAAGAGTGAGCTCAGAAGACCCTTGTCCATATCAGAAATCATTCATCTTCAACGGAGAACTTTCTGAAAGTTATTATATGTGCTGGAGCATAGCTATTGTTATCTTCTTCTTCATCATCATCATCAAGCTCAGACTCATCTGATAGCGAATCGTCAGGCATTTCATCGCCAACAGGTGTAGTAGAATTTCCAACAGGTTTCGAATGTGTAAGTTGAGCTCGAAGTACTTTAATTTCCTCATCTTTTCCAGGTATTGTGGCAGCTTCAGCTTTCAAAACGGCATTTTCAGCTTTCAATTTGTATAACTTCCAGGTCACTGAATTCAATTGATTCTTCGCAATAAAAGCAGCAGATATATCTTTACTCTCTTGTGGAAATATCTCCCTGATAAGCTCTGTTATTTATTGTTAGTTTGAAGACCAAAACCGAAGTTGAAAAAATTAGCTTAGTATAACGATCCAAAGAGCCCAATTGGTCAAAGTTGGGGAATCGAAGTCGAGTTAGGTCAAGAATGGACTCAGACGACATGGTTGATCAAATAACCCAAGCAGATGACAACTTGAAGGCGTTTGAGGTGCGTTTGCAAATAATTCCCTGAGTTTTTGGATTCTCAGGTGGACGAATTAGGAGTGTGGCCCTACCATATTTTGGTCAATATATAGGCTGCTTTAATGGCAATAAAACACCGTAAATAGAGGGAATTCATAACATAAATGACCGATGGAATCGCATAGAGTGCTTTTCCAGCTCTCAACACGGCCAGTACCAAAACGCACGTTTTGGGACGGATCTACCGTCGGTCTTAACTACCATTTCAACACATTTTTGTGAAAAATGTAACCGTTACTCAGGTTACTTTGTGGTTACTCGCCCATAAAGTAATATATTGTCATATATAGAAAGAGGAAGCGATTAGATAGTTTCCATAGAGTTCTACTGAATTCCTATTGGTTATTCAGTATTGACTTGGTCTTTACCAAATGTCTATATAAAGAAAGACCAATTCCCACCATTTATATACTTTTACTTTACTTATGATGGTTGACGAACTCCCACCCTTTGATCCAAATTATCGGGACAAGTCAACTCACTTTAATCCAAATCCTTATTAAATACACATCACTTTAATCCAAATTAGTTCAACTTAGAGTTAATCTAAGTTTTCACAATTTTGAGATTTCAGATACTCAATTTTTGAAAAAGAGAGAAAAAGAGGAAAAAATTGGAAAAAAACACAGAACGCGTGACTTTAATCAACTACGTACTTTGTATGCGTCCAGATTCTTTTAATAAGTCACTATGTCCACATCATCCGTATCTGATAATTGATTCATGATCATTGATTCCAGATTTTTTTAATCTCATCCAGTGTATGTTTGGCAGAGCCTGCTCCCAATTGTGCTAATAATTTGAACAATGTTTCAATTATGTATCTGTCTTGTTCAGTGATGCAATTCAACCCAACAACAAGGAGAGGCCAATGAAGAAGCACAAGTTCATAAGTTGAAGTATGACCATTCAGTAAAACTTGTAGCCCACTAAGAATCTTCTGGACTAGCTCTTGAACTATTGGATTCGACATTGGAATTTCCAGAAATTTAGTAAAAATGGTCAATAATCCAGCATCAGCATAACAACGATGTGAAGTTATTTTCCAATCATTGACTGGACTTCCGATGTTAGATTGTTTTTGAAATTCACTTATCAATGTGAATATGTCCTTCGAATTCATTGTCTTCAAATCACTTTTGAAGAATGAACGAATTGAATGTATTAATGTCAATAATGGTGGTAATAAGTCATTTTGGAAACCAAACAAAAAATTAAAATCATCCTCGCTAACAATCTTAAATGACTTCAGAACCATTCCTTCATACAATGAATCAACATTAATCACCAGATTTTCCAGTTCTTTCTCTTCAACCAAAGTTCCACCATAAGGAGAACCTAGTCCAGCAAGGATCTCGAAAGATGTAAACCAACATTTACAAAACACCAATATTCTAGAAATAGGAAAAGTCTTTTCAGAAAAGACTTTTTGAAACAATTCTTTAGCACCTCTCAAATGACCTCTCCATGTCTGTTCCATACTTGCTGCATTATCAGATGTTAACAATAAAATTGTCAATAATAATGGTTCTAATCTATGATGAACAACATCATTTGCCAATTGAGTATTATCCTGTTGTTTATAATTTTGGATAAAAGTGAAATCATTCAACATTTGAGACGTCTCTTTCATGAATTTTGAATAATGGTTCTGATCATTCTCTAACAATGATCCTTTATAAGAGAATCTTGCACCCGAAGCCAAAATGGCATAATACAGGTAATCTTTCCTGATGGCATATGACAACAATATATCTCTCACTGGGTTGGCAGCATCACCTTCTCTGATTGGTAATAATATCTGGGAAAATTGATTGTAGAATATATCAAAGTAAGTTGCATGAGAAGGATCTTTGAAAGTAGTAAATAATTCACAAGGAATTGACCAAACGGTGCCTTGTGATAGAAGGTCCTCACTAGTAGTAAGAGCTTTATCTTCGTAAGACCCAACCTTTGGTAATCCATTCAAATCAATCTGTGAGTACAGTTCAGACTCTGGGAAGTTTATCGGTGATAAATTGAACTCTCCAAAGTCATTGCCAATTGAAAGGATCTCATCTATCTTCAAAAACATATCGTGATCAATGGACTCCATTAGATTCGTGGGCAGAGCAGTAATCGGTTCTGATGGCCTGGAATTAGTAACAACACCTGGAAACGTGCATACTTTCAGCAGCCTCTGGCATCTTCCATAGGACGGTTTGACTTCATCACACTTTGTTTTGAGCTGTTAGTACTATTGTTGATCTATTATCAAGGAGAATCGATATCCACGTACTTTGACCTTCATCTGTTTGCAGTTGAGACAGCCATTTCGGCTGTACTTTGACCTTCTTCTTTTCTGCGGTGGACCATTGACTGATGAAGTCATTTTTGGAATAGCATATTTGACGGTTGTTATGTGTTTTTATGTTTCGGAGTGTCAAGGTGGACCCCCATTTTCCCAGAACACAACCTTTTGCCCCACCATCTGCCCCACCTGCGCCTGGAACAACCCACCAGATCCCATCTTTCGGATAAATAAACGCTGGGAAACGACCGCGTTAAAACACCAAGAACCAGCCTGTTGAGTCTTGACAAGACTATTAAAAAGCATTATTTGGTCTGATTGTTCCAGAAGGTGGTTGGTTGGCATTGTTTGAAGTGTGTGCTGTTTTTCATTTCAAAATTTAATGGCACCTTTTACAGCTGTTTTGTGTGTCAGCCACCCCACGAACTGCAATTCATTGGAAAACTGGGGTAAAAGTTCGACACATTTTAAAAGCCTTGCTGTTGGATGAAATCAAACTGATGAGCTACGGTTTTCCTTTCAAGTATATAAGGAACTGCTGTTCACCGTTTGATCATGGGGATTATATGTTAATTCTCATCATTCATCTCCAAAATGTCAAGAAGAAACTCCTTTGAGATGAAAGAGGGTACCTCTTACATTGAAGATATCAACTCTATCAAGATTGTCGAAGATGAACCAAACCTTGATAAGGTTGATAACCAAGTGCTTGATTACATAGATGAAACTGCTATTGAGATAGATGAAGAAACAAACAGAAGATTAAGAAATATGATTCATAGAAGAATTTTACCATGTATGATTGGTACTTATTTCTTGCAGGCCTTGGATAAAGGTACTTTGGCCTTTTCATCGATCATGGGTATTAGAGAAGATGCTAATTTGGTTGGTCAAGATTATCAATGGTTGACCACATGTACCTATATTGCTGTCTTAGTGTTTGAATTACCTACAAATTTCTTGATCCAGAAGCTTCCTGTTGCAAAATACTTGACTATAAATATCATTCTATGGGGTATTGTTCTAGGTTGTCATGCTTTGGGTAAGAATTTTACCATTTTAGTCACTGTTAGAACTCTATTAGGCGTCTTTGAATGTTGTTGTCAACCTTGTTTTATCTTAATGTCATCTATGTGGTATAAGAGAGAAGAGCAAGCATTGATTGTTGCTTTATGGTATATGATGAATGGTGGTCAACAGATCGTTGGCGGGTTATTATCCTATTGTTTCACTTTGATTCATGGTGCTGACTTGAGAAATTGGGAGATTTTATTCTTAACTTATGGTTGTATTACTGTTCTTTGGGGTATTTTTAACTTCTTTTGGACACCTGATTCTCCAATGACTGCAACCTGTTTCAGTGAAGAAGATAGAAGATTAATGGTTGAAAGAGTTAGATCTAATCAAACTGGTTTACAAAATAAAAGAATCAAAATGGAACATGTGATTGAGGCTTTCAAAGATCCCCAAACCCTTTGTTTCTTTTTCATTCAATTCTTTACTGCTTTACCAACATCAGGTTTAGGTGCCTTTGCTAATATTATCATCTCTGGGTTTGGATTTTCAGTATTGGCAACACAACTTCTAGCAATGGTCTTAGGTGCTTATTTGATCTTCTTATTATTGTCATCTGCTTACTTGTCCAAAAAGTATAATCAGAATATTTATTTGATGATTTGTTATGTTATCCCATCTATTATTGGTACCTTAGTGTTGATGACTTTAACCTACAAACAGTATGAAAAGGACTCTTATCAGTATAAAATGAGAAGTGGTGTATTACTCTTCTGTTATTACTTAACATTATCTTTCTGGGGTGTTGCTAACTTAGGTTTATCTTTATTATCACGTAATGTTGCTGGTCAATCAAAGAAATCCATCGTTACAACTGCAAACTTTGTTGGATGGGCTGTTGGTAACATTGTTGGACCTCAAGTGTTTTTAACCAGGGAAGAGCCACGTTATTTGACTGCGTTTGGTTTTCATATGGGTTGTTATATACTCTTGATCCTATTGTTGATTGGTATGAGATTATGGTTAGTCAGAGAGAATAAGAGAAAAGATCATTTGATTGCTACTGGATTGGCAAAGAAAGATGATGATTTAAGACATGCCTTTGAAGATATGACAGATGTCCAAAATGTGAATTTCCGTTATGTTTATTGAAAAAAGCCTCAAGGAATATAATATAATATGATGTATGATGTATGATTGTTAAATGTTTAAGTTAATCTGTAGTTATGTGGAGAACCTCAAGATCACTGACAGTGGTATAGAAGAGTGTTGTAGAATAATGAATAATAAAAAATCGCTTAGTCATCCATCATATTCTGATTCGAAGTCCAAACAATGATTTCCACAACATCGCAAACAACATTTAACATAACTTTGCAACTCGTGATCTGTATTTACTAATGTCTTACTGGATCAATGATATCATGCCAACAATGCCGTCTCAAGAAAATCAAGTGCGATAGAAACTCTCCTTGTTCCAATTGTACAAAGAAGAATATTCAATGCATTTTTAAGCCCAAGTTGAAACCAGGACGAAAACCAATTGAGAAAGAAATCCAAACAACCGATGAAGAATCACAAAAGTACACTGATTTATGCCTTAGGTACTCGACTGCAAGGGAATCACTTGGAATTGATGAAAATTATCTCAACAACACACTTAAATCTAATGATTGTCAATTGTTACGTTTCGGTGTCTATGCTATAGGTGCTCATATTTTTGGAGATTTGTCTAAATTTCGATCATTACATTCTCATTTTGAAACTGAAATCAAGAAGGCAAGAAATGCTCTACATTCAAAACTGTTAGATCCTTTAGCTATGCTTGAGTTTTTCCAAAGTTCAACCTTGAACTGTTCCATTTTGTTCATGATTGCAAGAGCAAAGGAATCCATGAATTCAATTTTTGAAACTTGGTCCTTTTTACAACTGTATGACTACCATCTAGTTGATTTTCTTCCACAAAAGAATGATGATTTCATAGTGATGAAAAGGAAGGTTTGTTGGTACTTGTTTGAAATGTCATGCTACTGTTGCGTGGGAACAGGTATACAATCGTTCCCAGTTTCAACTTTCGAGTTTGTGAAGTTGCCTGGTGGGCAACTTAAAGAAAAAGATGGATTATTAGGATTGAGCTCTAGAGATGTATTACTACTATTTTTGATCAATTTTCAAAAGACAACATTGTACCCTAAACAACTGAATTATGCTTCTCTTCATCATAAAGAAATTGATAAAATCACAAAAACGGAAATTTACAAGACTTTCAGAAACCATAAGAATGAGATACTTGAATTTATTACCAAGGTCAAACGTTTAGAATTTAATACTCCAGAATTGAAACTTGATCTTGTGTTTTCCTTATCTGTTTTGGGGCTTCTACCTTTGACACAGGCGATGGTTGAATTCTTGATTTCTTTGGGAGATATCAAGACACAAGAAGAAGATCAAATTTTGCAGTCATGCTATAAAGAGATTAATGATCTGTGTCCTATTTTTTTGAGAAAAATCCAATCTACAAATTATGAGATGTATCAAGGTGATTCCTTCTTGTTATTTGCAAACCATCTTATTCTGAAAGTTTTACTTTACAATTCAAGTTATATTAATGATCAGGAGGGAAATACACTACTGGATGCTGTGGTAAATATTATGGAAACGTTATCGAAGACCTACAAAAACAAAATAGCATCAAAAGTGATGGATGATTACAATTCTAAAGTCGAGAATGTTTGGTTTAAGAACTTGGTTTGGTTCGAGGATGATGAAGTTGAATCTACAAGTTATTTCAAGGATTTTATAACAAAGGAAGTATATGATTCGAATATAATGAAATCATAAATTATAAAAGCACTAATCTAAAACTTGACAACTTGATCCTTTGTGTATCTCATTTCTTTTAGAATACCACCAAGAGAACTCTGGTAGAAAGGAGGACCTTTTTTTGCACCAGCAATCAATTCCACAAACTTTGGTGGTCCACAAACTAAGACCTTGGGATCCTTTGATTCACCATCTAGTTCTTTTTCCAGAATAGCCTTTGAGACTCTTGTATTTGAGTAGTTAGATTTTTCATCATTGGATTCTAAAACATTAATGAATTGGAATCTATCAGAATGCGATTTTTGCAATTCCTTGATAGCATCGTTAAAAACGATATCATCTTTAGACTTGCTACAATAGATCAGCTTGATCTTGGTCTCAGATTTCTCATCATTCAAAATCCCATTCATATAACTCCATAATGGAGTAATCCCAGCACCAGCACCAATCAAGTAGACCTGATCATGTTTCGAAGTATCAAGTTTCACAGAAGGCAATGGACCAAAGACATTTATTGAATCACCAACATTCATTTTCGAGATTGAACCACTGGCACTTCTATGGTAGTTTTTGATAGCAAGTTGAATCACTCCTTCCTCATTATTGTAAACAGGAGTAAATGGTCTAAATGAACCGTTTGGTGCCTTGACTAAGATTGGTGATGAATAGTCTATTGAAATTGAATTTCCAGGAACATGGAACTTGAAAAGATTAACATCATGAGTCAAAGGTTTTGTTTCCAAGAGAATAACTTGATTGTTGAAGTAATATCCTGTAGAAGCTCTGTAAAGGTACCCAATTCCCAAGGTTGCAGCAGCTCCGATAGCTAAAGTTTTGGAAATCATAACTAAGTTAGCAGGTGATAATTACTGGAATGATTTAAGAAACGAAGAAAGAAAAGAAGAACAATACGTGACTTTCACTCCTTATATAGTCCGTTGTTTGAGTGAAGAAGGTGATATTTGGTTGCACTATTGCGGATTTCGGACTATTACGCAAAACCAAAATAGTCCGGGCTTATCTAGACTAGTAAAAAGACTAGCATAGGAGAAAAGATCATCTGATTGCTACTGGATTGATTTATGATATGCCTCCAAAGATATTACGCATCCCCAAAATGGTAATTTCCCTTATTTTTGTTGAAGAAAAGAATACTTACGGTTGTATGAAGATAATCCGCAGTTAACAATGACATATTCTCGGAACAAAGCTATCCGGTTTTGTATAATCGCGGGGGAAATCGATCGAATACAAACGGAAATTTACACTGTTAACTTTTCACTAACAACAGGCCTCAACTCACACAATGACGGTTCTCAAATTCGACCCACCTTCGCTTGAAACAATTGACAGAGACAAATTCTTCAGAAATCGACAACCAAAACTGTTCCAAGGAATCACAATCATCAGCCATTTGCCACAACAAGGAGAAAACAGTGAATTGTTCTCTGCACTTCTGGACGTCTACAGACTGCTAATTGGTTACAAATACACTGAAAAGATCGCCATACTTCCCACTTCAAGTTATCATATGACCATAATAGGCTGTTGTGATTCCACGCTTAAGCCATCGAAAGTGGGTGATCCATCAGATAGAGGTGACAGTGATAAGATAATTGCGTTGGTTGAACAGAAGTTGAAAAATGAGTTCGATGTTGAGGACCCTGATATTTTCCCAATAAGGATGAAGACAAGTGAACTGTTTTCACAAGATCTCGGTCTTACTCTGCGTCTTGTGCCTGTCAACTATACGGAAGAACAGAAACTGAGAAAAGTGAGATCTAAAGTCGCTGATATATTGGGGATTTATAATGATCCTGGTTATGGGTTCCACGTTAGTATTGGATATTACGTGGACTCACTGAATGGTGAAGATATGAGAGAACTCAACAACAGTTTAGGCCCTTTGAATGATCTTATAGAAGGTCAGACTGTTGAGTTCGATCAGTTAGAATTCTGCTATTTCAAGGATATGTTCGAGTTCAAGGTACATCAGACTTTCAGATAAAAGATGGGAGAAAATAACTAAAGATTTAATGGAGAATAGAAGATGGCGGTGAGTGGGTAACAAGCCCAAAATTCTGACTTGAGATGAAACAAAGTACTCACTCTAGTGGTGTCAGACTCAGATAGCTGCGGATTAGCTATGATAGAGTGCACTGAGACTGATAATTATCGTATTGAGGTGAAATTTGAATCAATTTCAAAGCTGTTTAAATCTTGATGTCACAAAAAGAACAATAGTACTACAAACGATTTTGGCACTACATCTCAAATCTAAACAAATATCGACAAATCAAAAATTACATTTTGTACAGAACTAGTGATGATCTCCTAGTGACCAAAATGAGATAACTTAAATTAGCTTGTTCAGTATTTCTTATTCAACCATTCTATCTAGATAAATGAGGAAACAGGTCTTTAATAGTAGAACGGGAACTTTCATCTTTGAGACAATGGTTTTCAAATATGAAACAACAGAATAGCCTCAAATGGGGACACTGACCAATACAAGTATCAACCATCATTTTTATATTGAACTCTTAGAGTTTCCAGCATTTTCAATAAATTGGATCTGTTCCTTTGAATTATCAAAATCTTCCACATTTCCCAGCTTTAATTCTCTTTGAAGATGAATATTCTTCTCAATGGTATGACCTTTAGTAGACCAAACACCACCGGTGATACCACCAATTTCGAAGATGTGATTTTAACAACAGCATAAACAGACATCCAATTCCATGTCGATGCGATAGCACATGCTCTTGCTCTTAATCTAGTGATGTTTATTTCAGAACCATAGAACCATGGAACAGGTAACAAACCAACAGAATAAAGAATTTGGAATAAGAAGATAAATGCAACTGCACCATATGCTGTGCTCTTAGTGTATAATGATAATAAAATAGTAACCATAACAAAAGAAAAACTTAAACCTGCACAACAGAATAATAACAGAGTTCTTCTTCCAAACTTATCCATGATAAAGACAGGAATGACACTACCAATTAAGAATGTAACTGAAGTAAAACCACCCAAGATTCTAGAAACATTAGCAGTGAAACCCATAGTATTTTCATAAATTGTTGGTGCATAATAATTGATCATATTGGAACCACTAAACTGTTGCATCAACATTAAACCAATGGTCAATGCCAAACTTCTAAAGTTTTGTACTTTACCCACACCACCAAACTCTTTGAATTTGAATGGAACATCTTTGAATTCTTCATCAATAGCAGATTGAATGTCGAAGTATTGAGTTTCAACTTCCGTAGAGTCAATTGGCTTATCCAATAAATCAGAAATCAACTGTCTTCCTTCATCAACTCTATTTTGAGCAATCAACCAACGAGGACTTTCTGGTAGAAAGATTGCCATCAAGATTAAAAGAATAGCAAATAAACCTTGTAGACTCACAGGGACTCTCCATTCAACACTTGAAGTTTGGAAACTAGTACCAAAACCAGTCCAGTAAGCAATGACCAAACCTAAGATAGTAACAGTACCTTGTAAAGATAATTCAGAAGGAGAACATTCAGATTGTAAAGTTGGAACAGTACTAGAATTCATACCATTACCTAAACCGGTAATGACTCTACCAGCAATGAACATTCATAGATTTTGGGAAGAGCCCAATAACACAGTACCAATCACCATTAAAGAAGCACCTATTAAGATGGCCTTTCTTCTACCTAATGTCTCACCAAAGAAATAACATAAAATAGAGCCACCAACACAACCCAAATTATAAGAACCTGTGATATCACCTTGTAAATTAGCATCTGGATTGTTGAAGTGATGGAGTATAGAAGCTTCTTGCCCTTGAAGTAGTGGTTGTAACGTTTGACGGCCATGGTCTTTTGGGAGGTATTATTGTGATAATCATTATCCACAAAAGGTCTTCACTTTATATAAAAACGCATTGCGGAGTCCAGTTCTCGGACAAACATTGTGAAATGTGCTCTCCACAACTAATGACCGCAGTATTTCATTATTCAACATGCCGGGCTGATTCCAACAATGAGGAGGTGATTGTTTATCATGCATAAGTTTACATGTTATGACCTATTTCTTATACAACAATTGAACGTGTTTTGACCGGGTACGTTGAAATTCAATCTCAACATTGTGCTCTGATATCCAATTAACAACATTTGAAACTTGAATAGTTCTTTCAATTTCTTCATTCAAATCATTTACTTCACCAACGTATCCACTAGATATTTTATCTCTTGATATTTGTTCATAAACATCTTTCAAATAGACCTACGTGTTTCATCAAACAAAAATAAAGCTGTTTTCAAATCATAGGTATCTCTTTCCAAATAATTTTGATTAAGTGTGACTTGATTGAGTTCTGTACGTTTTCTCTTAGCAAAGTTTGAACCAGTTTCTTGAATAGATCTATAAAGTGCCCAAATATCACCAAATCCAAAAGCTGCACCTACACCGAAAGCTCCTGATGTTGGATGCGCAGCATCACCAATAAGTACCAATTTATCTTTCTATGTCAAATGTTCCAACCAACGAGCAGTTTCTAAAGGAAACGCATTTAGATAAGGGCTTGCTTTAAGAACTTCTTGGCCAACAGTAGGTCATTCCTCAAAATGCTTCTTCACTCTTTGGAAATCTTCGTCTCCCACTGTCTTGTCCCATTTGACTCTATCGAGCACATCTTTAGATTTCTTGAAGCCAATGACCAAACCGTAATTTCCCAATCCTAAAGGTGAAAGAAAGAAGATGCCATCTCTGCTATTGAATGAAAGTGTTCCATCTGATGGGATACCACCTTTAATATCCTTGAGGAGATCGGTAGGGAATATATTTCTATAAGTTACAGATCCTCTGGAAGTTAAGACATTGTCTGGATAAACTTGGGTCCTAATCTTTGAATAAATTCCATCAGCTACTACCAGTAAATCAAATTTCTGTTCCTTTTGCTCTTCTTGTGCTTTGTATTTGAGTAACACAGTTTGATCCAATTCATCAAATTCAAATGAAGTAACAGTATGACCATACTTAATCAAACCTTCAGGGACATGGTTCAATATCAGCTCCAATAAAGCCCATCTATGAGTCTTAGAAACACGCAATTTGACATCATTCTTCACAGTGAAAGAATCTTGTGTCGATAATATTTCCCCAGTTTTCCAATGTTTATGTTTATAAAGTTGCTTGACGCCAGGAGTGGCCGTGATTGAATGTATCTCATCAATATCAATGAATTTGCTGAAGACTTCCAGTACAGACTCTAACAGAAGGTGATCTCTCGAAAGTTGTCACTTCAACATTTGGAAGACTAGATAGGGCAAAAGTAGCGAATGCACCAACTAAACCACCATCATCAATAGCAATTTGTAAGGGTCTTTTCTGGTCAACAGTCATGTTATGAGATCTGAAACAATGTGTGGGTACGTATAAGTCGGATGAATTATAGCATTCTTATATCTTTCCACCCAGTCTATGACGAGAAAGCCATAGCAGGCTTAAATATCCTAATTCTGCAATACGATCAAGACAATGAATGCAGTCTTTGAAGTCTCATCAGTTTCCCCAACTTCAAGAGCCATATCTGTCGAGTCTCTCGTATAGCTTTGGCTTTGATATACAAGCTGATGATTGTTTAAAGTGATTTGTGCGGTTCGGACACACTTTCTCTGGTTTTGTTAGCTTGGCCTACGTGCCGAGCTGGTGGTACTGTGACCTGTCCCCAAAGATTAAGATTTATTAAGAATTGTAGTGATTATGATTGGGCTCCTATGTGGGATTTGAGGTTGTTCTTATAGGATTTGAAGAAGAGGCCGGAATTTCTTTATAGATCTCCGGTGATGGGCAAACTAGAAAATTCTTTTGAATAATACGTCAACAAATGATGAAGGTCACCAACTGCCATGACTTTGTTTGAGATGCAAAGATGGGCTCCTCAGGAGTCAGACCTTGTCACCTTGAGAAGGAGTAGACATGGCAACAGATAATTTTATCTGCGGATATCCGTATCCGTATCCGCATTTAACAGATAACAGATAATCATCTTGTGTCCACCATAGTTAAGGATTATCCGTCAGTATACGTGAAGATTCGAGCCTCAGATAAGGCATTTAGTTCCTTTAAAGTCTTGAAACAATCACATAACATCGAAATAAGCCGCAAGAT